>OY101448.1:43315385-43915385 GCA_956483635.1 Panzeria rudis | reverse complement strand
CTGCAATAACAATTTGTATAATTTGTCGCTCAGAAAGTATTTAGTACAAGAAGTTTTAATAGATATTCTAACAGAACTTTTCGTCATCTCAATTTCTCTCAATTTTAGCAAGCAGGAATGCATTAAAATGATTCAGACTGGTGACAGACTGAGCGACAATATCCACAAGAAGCTCAGTTGCTGGTATAAGAAGAGTTGGCATGACCAGTTGAGTAGTTTTTCTTTTACCCATTCTTTGAGTACTGTTTCTTTTAAATTGTCTTAAAAGAAACTGTAATCGACAAATATCGTTCATGACAAATGTCGAAATTTCCTTAAGTAGTCCTTGATGAAAATATCATCTACTACGAGTTGGCCAATTGGGCCAGTAAGCATCAAATAAACGTACTAATTTGTATGTATTTCGATGCTTTGGGTATATGATTGTAAGTTGTAGGAAAAACAGTCAAAGTAGCTTTTAAAGCTTACACAACAAAAGATAGTAATTGGTTGTGTCCTTTTTTTCAATTTTTCTTACATTCCCTTTGTTCCATGAGCTGTGTCCACTCTCAATTTGTTTGTATGTTTTTGTTAGTGTAGGCATTGTAACCAAACCAATACGATACATTGCAATACAATGGAAGAAGATTAAAGTCAATATCAGTAAAAAGAACAATACTACCACAACTTTGTGTAAACAAATTTTTATAAGCGCACATTGAAAGACACAAGCGCTACAAGTTTATTATTTATTTTCCAGTCCTTATGAAGCAAAAGCAAGATATGGTTTCTTAAAATAATAGACATGAAATGCAATCGTTCACAATTGAACATTTTTGAGCGCTAAAGGGACACTTTAGAGGTTAATTTTATGAAAGAGTCCTTTCTAATATATAATGTTTTGGTTCACTTAACTATTGATGATATCTTAAATGGTAGTACACCTAATTCAATTGGCTGTGATGTTGTATAGAAATTTGATTTTTTTCTATTTGGCTCATTTTTCTTTGAAATTTTTTAGAGATAACAGCCATCCTAAAAAAGGTACAAACAAGTAGATTTCAAAGTAGATTTATAGACCGATTTTGACCAGATTTCGAACCCGCATTCGAACCGGTTTTAAGCCATCTGCTTATTATTTATTGTCTTTCTAGAGGAACCGCTTCAAACATACATCGGTTGGATGGCTTAAAGGAAATAACCGAATTTAAACGCTTTTAACACCCAGTTTTCAAATTTTTCAGCAATATTTGGTTGATATTAAAAATTTATTTTGAAGTTATTTAAAAAATGTCTATGCTTGTGCTTAGTAGAGTTGGGTAAGAACCAATATATCGATACATATCGATTCTGAAAAATTTGACAATATCGAAAGGCATCGATAAAATATCGATACATATTTCTATACTAGCGTGTCCGCTATTTGTACGGGAAAATTTGTTTATGAAAATGTTCAAGTCTCACCCTCCAAAAGGTGGAGGATTGATGCAAAAATTATATCTCAAAAATTACACGCCGCTGGCACCACGCCTTCCCGTGCCGAATTGCGGTTGAAATATTATAAAATTACATTTATACGCCATGCTGACATACAAGTCGAAAAATGTGACCACATCACGAAATTTTTTCTTATAAAAAGTTGTTTTCTGCGAAGTTTTCAACAACTTTTGCCTTACCGACTTTTATCTAAATCGTATATTATAAATTAAACAGGAAAATATGAAAAGAGCTCATCCATAACTATTAAAATAACAAGAAACCCCCATAAACGTACAAATTTTGGTCAACTTTCTAGCGGGGACAAACAAATTTTTCTGTGGATGTAAGAAAACCACAGCTAATGTGTAAAAAAAAACCTTTTTTCTATCGATTTGGGAAAGAAGTGACATTGATGATGCCTGAATTAAAAATACACACGTGCAAGGCAATCAATCTTCTTTTGATGGTTGTATCAATAAAGATTATTTTTCATTTATAAAGAAATTAAAATTAATACTCTACACAATCAAGATAAGATAACAGAGTATAATATTATTCTGTTGTCCGTCCATACACAGAATCAAAAATCAAAAGTCCCATGTCTTAGGCACATGTTTCCTTTGGCAAATAAAAACAAATGAATGTGTGAAAATTTAATGTAAATAAGTGTATACATGTTAAATCCATATACATACATACTGTACATGAATATCTATATATATCTTATTTTATGTACAATATGGTTGTATATGTAAATACATACATATGTATGTATGTACGTATTTTTTCTATGGGTAATGTTTTTCGACATATTTATGTGTATACATAGAATGTGTCATGACACGTGATAAGATTTTAGATTAAAATTTTATTTAAAATATTACTACCATTTCATTTAAAATTATCGACAAGTAAATGCGATTACATTTGAGTATAAATATTTAAATGTGTATACATTTTATGAGCATTTAAAATATCCGTTCTATCCGTTAAGACAAAAATATAAAAACTTTAAATGGCAACAAGGCATCAGTATTGTTTTACACATATTATACATTTTCTGTTTTCTAGTATTTTGTTTATTTGAAAATTTTTTTGATGGCCTAATTTTTTTAATTTTTTATTTTTTTTTTTCATATTCGCCTGCCTTTAGAAATCCGATTAGATTTTATACCACAATATATACATTTTTATGCGAAAACTGTCGTGTATATTAAACTAAATTTTTTATTATAAATATGTGAATAAGTTCAGTTTTCTTGCGCAAAATTAGAAATACTTTAGAAATGAATTTGTATATCTTTGTAATCAGTGTTGAAACTCTAAGTTAAATTTTAGTAATATATTTTACTGTTTTGCATGTGAACTTATTAGTGCTTGGTAGGAATTCATTATAAGAAAAAAAATATGTCTTTTTTGGTGGTGATTTCTGCTTTTTCCATAATTATCTTTAATATTTGTTAACTGTATGTCGTTGTTAAATATTTGCAATTGTTTTTATGTAAAATTAGTTAAATAAATTTATTCGAAATTAATTTATTAAAAAGTTTGACAAATCTCAAATTTTGGAAATAAATGGTAGCTGGGTATAAGTCGTACAAAAATAGGGGGAAAATATATTATAATGCAGTTTATTTTTCCATTCGAAGTATAACTCAGTCTGTCCAGGTTCTTATCAAAGGCTTTAATAATTAAACTTCAACTATTTAAGACTAACTTAAACCTACGAAATAAGTTTATTAGCTGGCGATGTGACACACGGGTGAAGCGATACAGCGATCTACGGTAAGTGCGAGTGTATTCGGGCCTCTTACAATCGGCGAACTAAAATAATACGAGCTGCGGTTAGTAAGAGTGCAAAAGGATATTTAAGAGCTCTTACAATCGTCAAACTAAATGATATGAACTACGGTTAACAAGAGTATATTCGGGGGATCTTGCAATCGGCAACGTTAAAGATACGAACTACGGTTATTACTAGTGCAAGAGTTGTTCAGGGCCTCTTACAATATGAACACTGAAAGATTTGAACTACGATTAGTGCAAGAGTGTGTTCGGGTGCTCTTACAACCGGCAAACTAAATGATATGACCTACAGTTAGCAAGAGTATATTCGGGGGATCTTATAATCGGCAACGTTAAAGATACGAACTACGGTTAGTACTAGTGCAAGAGTTTTTCAGGGCCTCTTACAATCTGCAAACTAAAAGATTTGAACAACGATTAGTGCAAGAGTGTATTCGGGTGCTCTTACAACCGGCAACCTAAAATATACGAACAACGGATAGTACGAGTACAATCGGCAAACTAAATGATACGAACTAAGGTTAGTACGAGTGCAAGAGTGTATTCGCGGGCTCTTACAGTCAGCAAACTAAACGATACGAACTACTGTTAGGACGAGTGCATTTGGGGGTTCTTACAACCGGCCAACTAATTGATACGAGCTGCGGTTAGACGATTGCAAAAGTGTACTCATGTGTTCTTACAATCGGCAAGCTAAAAGATTCGAATTACGGTTAATACGAGTGCAATCGGCAAAGGAAATGATACGAATTACTGTTACAACCGTCAAGCAAAAAGATACGAACTACGGTAAGTACGAGTACAATCGGCAAACTAAATGATACGGACTATGGTTAGTATGAGTGCAAGAGTGTATTGGGTGGCTCTTACAATCGGCAAGCTAAATGATACGAACTACGTTTAGTACAATTGCAACAGTATATTTGGGGGTTCTTACAATCGGCAGACTAAATAATAGTAATATGTTATACCAACACGTCCCCAGGAACAAGAATCAATAAAGCTCATGGATGACAGTTCAAGTGGCCGAGTTGCAACTATCTTTCGTACGGTTCTCGTTAATTGCTCGTATTGGTGCTATATGCACATTAATTTATTAACTTTATGAGAATTATATCTGTTTGCATGCTGTTTGTGTGAATAGTGGTCGCTACATTGCGTAGGGTGGCATGTACTCTTTTATCACTGCGTTTGCAATTATAGGGTACTTACGTGGTATCTGGTATTCATTTGTAACGGCACGTTACAAGATTGAAATATGAACTTTATTATTTTAATTTATTTGGCCTTTTGCCCTCTGTAATAGGCAGTCGAATCAGTACTGATTTCGATGCCACTACACCATCTCATAATATTCCTACTTGCTAGTATCCAGCTAGTGGTAAAAACGAACAAGGAACGCTGATGATATGGTAAAAGATAATTTAATTGGAATCTTATTAGATGTCTAGATTTCTACTCTTTTTGTATTTCTAGAAAGACATTTCTATTTTAATTATTATGCAAATTTAATAATAATGATATGTGTGACAATGAATGCAAAGTCAATCTTAATTTAAATGCAAATTGATCAATGAGAATGAATGAAAATTTGTGTTACATTTAGTTGTAATAGCTAATAAATCGTTTATTGACAGCAATTGGGTCAACTGCGTCACAGTTAAAGTCAAATAAAATGGTATAAATTTGTAAATTTTACATTTAACTGGCATGCAAGTTATTTGAGAGAATATAAGAAATATAAGAAATTGCAAACATAAAAACACACATACAATGCAAAGTTTATACATTAATGAACTTATCATCATCATCATCTTATGTTACAACAGCAATGAAAACTCAATGTTAAGCCACCACGTAAGCGAAATACAAAATATTTTATTCGAGTAAATTTTAATTAAGGTTCAATTTACATACGATGTCGTGATAGAAGAAAATGAAAATATATTTTATCTATTTTTACTAAAAGACAAGAATTTCTTTGTTATGTCGAACCACAAATTTTCATTTTTAAAGACAGAAAAATTGACAGATTTTCTGAAACGGTAGAAATTGCTATAAATTAATTTAAAACATATAGAAAATGAAATAAAAATTATCTTTTACATTTTGTTTGTTGTCTTAGTCCAAAAGGATACTCCACGTGTCAATGCAAAAAGATACTCCACGAAAATAAGATAAAATCTCAGCATGATAGTATTGTATTTATTTTCATTATGGCCATTTGAACTCTAGTCGTTTTGTAAATAATAACCCTTTTTGTTGATTTATCATTTCTTGTGTTCTCTCTTTTCTGTGCCATGAATTTTTATTAGTTTATTTGCGTGAGCAATTAGAAAGAACACCTAACAAATATTTTTAAGTTATTGCTCTAGATAACAGAGCAAATAGCTGTCCATGATTTGACAAACAAAAGTAGTTGCTTGTATAAAAGCTGCAAAAGTATTGAATATTCGCTGACTCAGTATAATAAATATAATTAAATACTAATCAGATGATGATATTTAATGTAAGCAGGGAAACCGAAAATATGACCTAAAAAATTTGTTCTATGTGCATTAAATATGAACTAAATACTAAAAAATATGCTCCCAAAATTTAGAAAAATATGCTCTTAAAACTTTATAATTTCGCTTATATTTTATATATTATGTTTTATTTACATATATTGGTGGCATGCAATATCCAAGAAAATAACGTCTAAGGACATTTTTTTTTAAAGTAAAAAAAATTTTTTTTAAGCGTTGTTCGAACGGAGTTTCAATTAAATAAGAAAACGTTCGAATAACGACTAAAGCAAATAGATATTTTTGTTGGAAAAAACTTTTTTTTCGCAGTTTGAAAAACAAATCGACCAAGTATTATACCATTTTGGAATTCGTGCTAAACGCGCCAACTTTTGATGTCACTTGCCAAAAGTACCTAGTACATTTTTTTTTCAACACGGCCGGTTAAAGTTGGGACTAGTAATAAATTTAGGTACGTCGTTTGGCAAAATGTAAGATTTTCTTTGAAAATCAGGCAACTGCAGTATGAATTTTCAACTGCCATTTACAGAAGGATATCTGACAATGATATAGGAGAGAAAAAAATGAGAAAAGTGAATATTTGTAGTCACACCAATAGAAAGATCATTACAGGGTGATTTTGTTTTAAACTGGCAACAACTTTTAAAATAAGTTACATAGATTTTTTTCTAACTTTTTTTGGAGCAGTCACTACTTATCCTATCATCCACTTTCGGCTTGACGTTGATTAATGGGACAGGGTAAAATATGAAAAAATATGCACCACGAAATAAATCGATGTCAAAATTCTTAAAAAGTTCTGAGACGTATCAATTCTGCCAATATACATCGCAAAGGAAAAACATACAATTGCATATTTGCGGTTTCCATGAATATAAGCAATATATTCAGGTATGTGGTGGAAATTGATTTTGAAAACGAAGCAATTTTAAAGGCCATTTTTAATACACTTTTCATTAAATTTTTATAATTTTTGCTATAAAGTTCTTTTTAATAAAGAAATATTTTTATAATATTTGTGGTAAAGTTGTTTTTAATAAGGAAGCGTTATTAAAAAACACACTTTAAAATGGCTTCCTTTTCGCAATACATTTCCATAACATACCTGATTATGTTAATAATATTGTTTGATTTATTTTTCCTATAAATTGAAAGTTTATTTAATTTATTGCTGGGCACAACATACTCAAAAACGTGTTGCATACATTTCACATAATTTATCAAAACCAATAGAATAGCCAAAGTTAAAAAATAAAAACATTTTGAGCTATGAGTTTTAGTCGAACTGTATGGGTTTATATTAGGGGTGCGACGAACGTTCGCATTCGCATTTGCGAACTATTAGCTTGTTTTTGATATTCGCATTCGCTAATATCGATGCGAATATTTAAAGCCAATGCTTAATTATAAATAAATCAAAATTTTTAAAGTTGCCAAATTATTTTGTATGTTAGTTATTAGCATTTTTTTATTAATAAAGAAGTGATATGTAAACAAAAGAACGTAAGTACAGTTGTCCAATTTTTCAATTATGTAAAAATACTATGTGCCAAGGCCCATTAATAAAGTTTGATTATTTCCATGATTTGGCTTGTGTTTTGTGCTATATAAAATTTTTTTGTTTCAATTGGCCAATGCGGGTACCATATTGTTCTAACTGGTCTTGGCGTTAAACAATAAATAGAAAATTAAACAATTATCGATTTCATTAAAACTTTACTCTTGTAGCTGAGAACCGATATAGATTCGCGGGGCTAATTTCATTTTTCGAGTTGTTGTTCGATGTTTTTATACCATAGTTTTAAGCTATTTTATATAATTTTTGTGTTTCAATAATTCATATGTAGTAGTATATTCAACATATTATTTGTATAGTAAATGATTTAAATGTAATTATTCGCATTCGCAAAAATTAAAGTTTGTTATTCGCACTCGCATTCGCTAAGCTGGTATTTGCTACACATACAACTAATTTTTGTGTTCTATCAAGTAATTAATTAATAGATTTTGAACCTACAACCATTTTTGTAAATACAATTACGAAATTGTAAGTTAAAGGAAAATCAGAAAAAAATATTTATGATTTTTTTTTTGTTGATTTCAATTTTATTTCAATTAAGATTATTGTTATATCAACAATGTGAATTGTTGATTTTCCCAACAAATTTTAACTATTATAATTGTTGTATTAACAATATTTTTTTTATACAATCCCAATCCTCGAAGCGACTTTTTGCTTGTCTGCGAAAAACACTAAATGTCTTTCGGCGGAATCGAACCGGCGACCTCTGGACTAATAGACTGACGTTCTCACCTCTCAGCTACAGAGCAATTCGTTATTAAATACGCAAATAATTAATACACAAAAACGTGATTTGCTTTGTTTCATCTACGTGTGTGCATTCATGTTTTATATCAACAATGGTGATTGTTAATTTTTTTCACAATACATAGCAAAAAATTTGGTTTGTTCAATTTGTTGAAAAAAAAAATTTCTATGTTTGTCGTGTCAAAAACTTAATTTGGTATATTATCAAAATATATGTTTGAAATTAAATTACATATTAACTATTGAAATTGTTAGTTGCAGTTTGATGATATTTTTTTTCTGTGTACACCCCTAGCTTATATCCAAAGAAATTTTAATTGTTTCAGCCTGAGTTCGGTATTAATTTAATTTTTCAATTAAATTATATTTTGATTTAGAGATAAATGTCAAGCTTGTAGACAAAAAAAATTTTGTTGAACTTACGTTCCGATAGCTTCCGCTAATCTCTTCAGTGTTCTTTTCGGCTTAGACCACTCGAGAAAAGTCTGTGGTTTGCAGTCAAGAGCTAAATATCGTCTGGGGTCACCTGCCTCACCGACAATAGCGAACATCATTATGGAAGAATCGTTAGACGTATCTTGGGAAAAAATAGGAAATAAACAAAAGATAATAACCAAATATGTTGATAATCTTTTCGCAGTTGTCAAAGACAGTATTGAAAATATTTTACAATCATTAAAGTTTTAGAACGAATAAATCACATTTACAATATCTAAATTTTGTTTTTCGCGAATACCTTGAAACCCCTTATTAAGGATATGTGATCCAAATTAGCTTGGAAAATATCCTTTTTTGCGGTTATGGCAAAAAGTTTAAAATTTATGAACTAGTGTAATTCATTAAATATAAATTTTTACATAAAAAAAATAAAGAATAATTATGTATATCAACAGATATCTTGTCATTTTTTGGTAAAAAAAATTATTGTTGTTCCACAAAAATAAAAATATTATCAACATCTTACCCAGTAAAAAAGTTGCTTCCAATAAAGCAGGTTTCTACTATTATGTAATAAAAGTAGCGCTGACAAACCTGATGATATCGCTCCTGATTTTTGTATGGCGAGTTGCTGGATTGGAGTACTATATTTTTGCTTACAAAAGCACTTTTGAAGCGCTGAAAATCATCAACATTTTCAGCACTAGAACTGAAAATATATGAAAAAAATGGTTCGATGTGTATTGGCGTCGTTAACGCCATTTTGAATTTTTGTTATTTGTTTTCTTTATTTATTTTCTTTATTTATTTTTATTAATTTCATATTTTTAGTCAATGTTTGTTATTTTAACTTCAACTAGTCTCGAACTAAGAATCTTCAGGTTTGAAGTCCAACGTACCAATCACTCGACGAAAAACACTGTTGCAAAACGGCACCAAAAAACTTAAATAAACTTACTCTTCATTCTCGCTTAAAAACCTGCTTTGCATCAGTACTATAAAATCGCTTTTTTGTATAGCTCGTTTACGAAGCTTTTGTATAAGTAAAAAGCAAATACTTTTCTCGCTTCAAAACCTGCATTGTTATGACGCTATGAAATCAGCTTCTGAACAAGCTCATATTTTAAAGCGAATCTTTAGTGCTTAAAAAACATGAAAATTTTTTACTGGGTAACGTAATAAGCAGCAAATCGACAAAATATTTCTATTCAATAAATTTAAAGCCTTAAGTTGATTTCTTCAACTCTTTAATATTTCATGAAGTCTGCAAGCCACACAATTAATTGCCTTAGATAGAAGGGCAGTCCAGTAATCAAAGTAATTAAGTGCAACCATTATTTACACTTAAAAAACGTGTAATTCTTATTATTATTATTATAATTTTTTTGTTTTCTGTATTATTTTTTTCCTTCTATTTTCTATGGTATTTAATTTAATTAAAAGCAACAATCAAACAACATTTCTTAATTAAAAAAAGCCACCTGATGGGTAAAAATGTTTCAAAGCAAATAAAACCAAGAATTTCTTGCAGAAACTCAAGGCAACAAAAAATCTTAAGGGAGCAATTGTAAAAAATGCTATTCAACTAGAAATTCAAAGTGTGGAAAATGAAAAAAGGTTCAAACCCAATTGACGATAAAATGAAAGATTTATCAAACAAACAGACATTTGTATGTACATATAGCGGGGTGCATAAAAAAAGGTTTTCTTGCTATCATCTCAAAAGTTTCTAGCAGATATAAAAAAGCTCTGCCACAAGATCAGCTCAATATTTTGATTCTACGCTCAACGACTTTCATCTATATCATAAAATTCCAAAGTTTTATAAAGCTACTTTAAGGGTACAACATATATTTGAAAAAAAAAATTTGTGATAAGGATATATTTTTAAAAGGAAATTTTTTTATGTGTTTGTTCAGGTGAACTGAAGTAAATATTTTTATAAAATTCTACAGAGCCTTCCCTTTTATTTGCTAAACAATATTAGATACTAATATTAAAGAAAAATTATTTAAAATTAGCATTCATGAAAATGTTCAGTCCTTTCAAACGGACAAAAGATGAGCAAATGAAAAACCAAGTACGCAGTTTGACTATGTTTTGTCTCTAAATTAATGGATATATAGTGGCGTTTCTGCCAAAAAATTCTGTCACGCGATGTTATGTGTAAATTTTTTTTTTGTATAATTCAAATAAAATTACTAAAATACTATTTTGGGAAATTAAATTTTCCACAAAAAACCTCTTCAATCTTTTCTTCGTAAACTTAACGGTTAAAAAGTTATCATACGTGGAATACAGCAATACTAAAATCAAATACTTCATCACTTATGCTCACTTGGTTCTGTCTCATAGCTTTTTAATGTGACAATGCGTTTACAATCATTACTTGTTGTTGCACAGAAACGGTTGCATCAGAAAAAATCAGAGTACGTGATTGGGTATACTCGAAAGTTTGACACTTGTTACAGCTCACTGATGTACACCATATCAAAAGCCTTATTTGAACATGCAAAATAACACAAGCCAAAATTTTCTCACTTTTCTAGTTTAGTAGTTATAGTTGGTTTTTATGGTCACTTGAGTAAAATTTTTAAAAATTTTCCAATTTTCATGACGGCATATTTCAGAAACGTGAGGCGTCCGAGGTCTGATAATTTAAATTTGTTCAACACTTTAAATGTATAACATATGTGGTGAATATGAAATCAGAGTTCGAGTTTCCGAATATTGCATTTTTGCCGACTTGACATGGTTTCAACATTTAATAAATTGGTATGCGATATTTTGATACTTTTGTTATTTAATTATGCATTTATGCTCCAAATTTAATTGGGCTATATATGTGTGGTTATAAAATAGTGAAAAGAAAATATAATTACCGCTGTCCAATTTTTAGCGAGAGCCCCTGAAAAAAAGTCCTACCCAGAAAATTTTTTTCATCCTATTAAAGGAAGATAAATGGCCACAGTTAGAGCATAAGTATATAAAGGGAAAATTCTCAGCAGATCATTCTGAACAAAAATGATAAGCACAATTTTGTAGAAAAACGCCTTATTTGACAGTTATGGTGCCAAAGAACTTTATAGGGAACATGGGTTATTTTTTGGGTGAAAAGTGCAACGCACTTGGCCTGTTTACACGCTATCGATGCAATTTTTGCATACACATAATTTTTTATGGCCAGTCTATCAGAAACTACCGGTGGAGCGAATAAAATAAATACTTTTGAAAATTTGGGTGGTGTAGTGCACAAACAAGTCTGATAGCTTTTTACACGTGAAGTTTATGAAAAAAAAATCAAGTAACGACCCTTGTCACATGGACTTTAACGCCAAGTTCGGTATACAAAACTAGCCGTTAAAGTATACATTAATCATTCTTGTGAAAAGGGCCGTAAGAGGCTTTTTGTGGAAAATTTAATTTCCAACAAGAATTATAAAAATATTTAGTTATATTTGAAAAATACAAAAAAAAAGGTTACATGTAATTAATATGGAAAAACTGAAAGTCATTAAGCGTCGCGTAGAATCAAAATATGGATGGGAGAGCTTATATTATACCTGCTAGAAAAGAAAAAAAAATATCCTTAAATGCCCACCGATTTTTGTAGTTAGGGCACCATAACACATCAAAAAATATATTGGTCGGCAAAGGTCATGGCAAAACTTTCATTTTGTTGCATAGTGTTGTTATTCTTTCGGGGGCCACAGATGCCCATGACTGTTCGATATAAACTAACTAAAGTGTTAAACAAAATTTTAATGCCATAAAAATTTGTTAACTAATTAGTAAACAACTCTATTTATTTACTTTTTTTGAATTTCTCAGAATCTATTTTTTGCTTGCTATCACATGATAACCGATTACTATCTTGCGTAGTTCATATAGATAAATAAGTTTTAGTTTTTTGTTTTTTAAGTTATCTTAAGAAAATTTCCCGAAAATGGCTAATGCCAATATGAAATAAGTCTTAAACTAAAAAAATTAATATCTTCATTCATACAACAATTAGTTTTGATATACAAACACTTGTTAACTTAATAAGTATTTGTCTGCTTATTTTATTAAAACATAAAAACAAATTATAACTACTTTCAGGTAATGAGATAAATTCGTACTAATTTTATTAATTACTAACTAGTAGTTTTAACTTGGAGTATTGTAATAATATAAATAATTACCACGCATTAATTTGTAGTCTACATATTAAAAGAGTACTACTGATTAACAAATGCCAAAAGTTTTTGCTGGGTATCAATATTTTCGATTCAATATTTTAGCAGACGACTTGTTTGTTGGAGACTTCAGCACAATTCCGCATCAAAAATCTTATTCAAAAATATGTCATTTATATTATTTTCGCGATTAGGGGACGATTTGTTTCAAATTCGCTCTCAAATTCAATAAATAGTTAGCCGTGATTCCATGAATGAAGCTGTTATTTACAGTAAAAACAACAATAAAAACGAGTTTTATTTTCAGTAAATGTGTTGTTTGCTTCTTCAAGAATCGTCCATGGGAGCGCTTAAAATATTTCTTAATTTTTAAAAATTCTATTTAGGAAAACCGCTTCTTAGGCAACTATTTTACCTAATTCAATTAATTGTTTTGTTTGAATATGGTTTTTTCATCATAAATATAGCAACAAATTTTCAAAATCTTTTTTTCAGTAAAAAAATTTTGTAAATTTAGTAAAATATTTTGTCTAAATTCAAATATAAATGTTTTTATTGAACCGTATTCATCACATTGAAGTTCAATTTTATCTGTGTTGTACTATTTTATCATAATAAAGTTAAATTTTTTTCATTGCAGATTTTCAGTATTTACTTCTATAAATTCTAATAAAAAAAATATAAATAAATTTTTATCTGAGAATTGTCAATTGTTATCTAACAATTAACAAATTTTTTTTAGTATCTTGTTATACAATTTTCGCCAGTCGTTTTGTTATCAAAACCATCATAATTATAGAGGGATGCACGAATATAATCGAAAGTACTCGTATGAATGTTTGTGTGTGTACACATGTATGTTTTTTGTATATATGTGTGTGTATGTATACACACTGCTACTGCTTAAATAATATATTAGTAATATACCCAGCAAAAACTTGGTAATGAGTTGTCATTACAGAACAACATACTTTTCAATCACAAACAACATACCGTCTGAATTACTTTACAGTAGTTCAACAATTACTTACTAGTAATTGAACAAGCCATTTATTCTCTTATTGGTAGACTACTAGTGTGTCTACTTATCATACAGACGATAAACTGTTCAACCGCTGGGAAAGCAAAATGAATTTTTTTAATTGTATTCATGTTTGTGAAAACAAGTTTAAGGCCCGTAATATTATAGTTGTGCAGTGCCTTAGTGGGTAAGACAGTTGGCAAAAAATAACACAATAACTGAAAATGGCATGAGTTCAATGCTTAGCAGAGACATTTAATTTTTATTGTGTTTTGTGTATTCAATGCCTTCTAAATATTGAAATTTATAACTTATTCTTTGTAATCAAAAGTAGTAAGTACTTGCCTCCAATGACATCGCCATGTTAAAGTAATTGGTTAAAATGCCAAAGTAGAAGTAGTGAGGTGTATGTTTAATAGCATTTTAACTCATTACTTTGCGATCAAAATTTTTCCTGGAATAGTTTCATATATTTCATTATCTTTGAGAGTATTTAAAAGGGAAAAAAATAATAAAACACATATAGTGTTTTTCATTCGGGATTTCCCGGGAAAAAATTCCCGGGATCCCGCACATTTTTCCGGAAATAAATCCCGGGAAAATTGTACGGGAATTCCCGGGATTTTTTTTTAAATATTATTATGGTAACTTTTCGTTGTAAGCACACATTTTTAGTGCTGCTTTGATTTAGAAAAATATGTAAATAAAAGAAAAAATATGTATTTTTGAGCACATTTTATCTGTCTCCATTTTTATTTTCATATTTTTCTTAGAGCAGCGCTCAATAAATCATATTTCGTGAAGCAATAAAAATAACAGATTGTAACTAAGTGGACATAGCGAAAGTGGGCATAATACAGAAGTAGTGGTCTATATTTTCTGAAAATATCAGATTGTTATTTTAAACCACACATGAGTTTTTTGAAGCTCAAAATTTTGAATTTTTCAAAAATTATAAATTTAAACAAAAAATAAAGCTTTATATACGACAGGTGCACACAGGGTTCAATTAAAAATCGATTCAAACAAAAAAAAAATTAATTTTCAGGTGGTCACTTCTCCGCCACTTAATTATTTCAATTCAGTTTGAGCAGTATGAAATTCTCTTTAGTGTCTTATGAAATAAATCATAAATCATTGCAATATCTTTTCTACTTAAGAAGCTAGTGAAATTATAAAAAAGTATGAAATTAGTAAATTTTTTTACTGCTACTAATCAGCAGTTATACAATAAAAAATAAAATGTTTTAATATAAATTAAAAAGCATGCTAAAGACCTCAAATTTTGTAATTTTTTTACTATTTGTTTTTGTTCAAATAAATTAAGTGAAATGCTATTTTGTATCGTTTTGGATTGGGCGGCAATTCCCGGGAAATCCCGGGAAGTTGAAAAATCAATCTCGCTTTCCCGGGAAATGAAAAAGTCCGGGAAAAGAAAAACTCTAACTATATAGAACCACTTTGCTTTTAATCCAAACTGATTATATAGGCTAAGGTTCGGAATTTTATATTCAGAAAAAAATTTGATATGATCAATATTCCAAGTAACAAGATGTAAATCAACTTCCGTTAAAATTTCAGTGTGCATAGCAGAACAGAATAACGTTGTTTTTGGAGGCCGCAACACTCCCATAGTCGGTGCTCATTTTGAGTATTTTAAGTTTTTTGTTGTTATATCAAAAAAACAATTTTTTTTCTTCTAAAGTCCATGTAAAATGTTGAAGTCTTCGTAAAAAATAAGAAGTGGCAGTAAATTAAATATTAATGTTTTATATATCGAAATTACAGACATTTTAAATCGTACGTATACTTTAGTAACTGAGTGTATATGTATATTTGGTCGTGGCTATGCACGTACACATATATACATGCATGTATTCATAAATATATACATAAGAACATACTTCTATGCACACACGAAATTCATACGAGTACATTCTACGAATACATTTGAGTACACTTTGCAGCCCTCTACATAATTATTATTTAACAAGATCATAAATGTTTAAATCTGAAGCAAATTGTGTGATTTTGCGTCGTTAATAGGAAAAAGTAGCAAAATTCTTTTAAGATATAAATGCGTAGAAATCTTAACATATTTTTTCAGTACTACGTTTACAGTGATACTTTAAACATTAAAAAAGAAAAAAAAATGAAATTAATTTTTGCAATTTTCGTATTGTGCTTGGTTGCCGTAAATGGACAAGGCAGCACACCTGTTGAAATTCCTACCCAAACAGTTAACAACTACGTGGTTGACTATTTTCAGAGTTCCACCGGTAAATGCGTAGATAAATATGACAATGTTAAAAGCGCCGTTGATGACATGCAGAAGGTTTGCGATGAATGTATTGCTAAAGGTAAGGACTCTGAAGCTTGTCATGAAAATGCTGCTTATGATGTATATAAGATTCTGGTTGACAATTGCGCTGATATTATAACAGACAGTTATGGTGGACGATGATGTGGACAATTATGGTGGACGGGATGTATTTCCCGCGTTCATCATTAAATAACATTACGAAAAGTGATTCTGTATATCCTTTGATTTTTTTATTATTAATATGTAAATAAATGTTTGCTAAATGTTTAATTGCTTTATTTTGGTTCACAAAATTCGAAATTTTAAAATAATTATTTAAGTCCAGAACGGTATTAATATTAAGAATTGTTAGTTGTGTTGAAAAAATTTTAATAGAGTCATATAAAAATACGATAAAAGATGTCATAAAATAATACTTCACAAAGTACAACATGTTAGAGTGAAATGGCTTACACAGAAAATATTATTCCTCTAAATTTTTTAAAAAACTCAGTTTATAAAAACTAGTGTTGTAATTGAATCAATTACTGATGTGATCAAAAACAAAACGTTTTTAATAATTCAAAATTCGAATTGTTATAATTGATTACATAATATTTGTCGTGGGTGGATCTTGAAGCACACGATTGAATCCGCAGCTTTAGTAATTGAAATCGTATTGAAATTTTTCCTATGAACTGAAAGATGTAGGCATAGTAATCATTTTGTATTTGAAATTGTTAGTTTTTACAGATATTTTCACTATATTACATATCCCATTAAATTTTTAATTTACCTAAAAAGTGTAATCTATAGTGATTAAATGAAAATTTTAATTATTAAAATTGTTAAAGAACACTATGCAACAAAATGAAACTTTTGTCATGACCTTTGATCACCACTATATATTTTTGATGTGTTATGCAGTGTTCCCAGTTTTGGGGAATTGTCCCCAAATAGGGGTTTTGTGTGACTGGTGGTTAAAATTTCGTGAAAATTCCCAGGGGACTTTTTGCGGAAAACCACATTTTTCGCTGGGGATTTAAAATCTATTTCCTCTGTACAAAGATCATTTCTAAATGCCTGTGACCCAACAACTATGGTCTGGTCTGCGGCTTACTAGGCCTCTTTAAACAGGCATAGTGAATCAGTAAAACACAAAAATAGCTTCGAGTCGCTTTATACAGAAACACTTTTAAAATAGTTTAGCTTTCTGCTCAAACGCTAAAACTTTTTAATACATACAACGTGTACAACAAAATTGCATTAACTGATTGTTCAGAAGATTTTGATTCTGACGTTTTTGAATTCTTGTGTGTTTTTTACACTACTCTTTCTATATACATACATATGTATGTATGTTGATATGTATTTAGAAATAAAAGTATGTACAAATAAAATTAGTTTAAAAACTATTCAATATAAATGGGTTTAATTAAATAAATGAATGTAGAAAAAAAAATTAAACTTCATCATGATGAATCAGGACCTATAAACCAATTCAGACAAAAATTTTTCCAAATTTACAATCTTGTTTATTGAAAAAGAAGTGTATTATTTCCTATAAAAAAATTTTTAAATTCAGACAAATTGTTTATTGAAATAGGACCTAAAAGTTTTTTTGTAAAAGCAAACAACACATTTTGACTGAAAACTAAACTGCTTTTTAATATCTTTTTATAATCTATTTCATTTTTTTTCTCAACGTTTAGTCGGCTTTTTTCCGACGTCTTCAGGAGAATTTTTTATTATTGGATTCTAGCAACAAATTACAAAGATTCATTATTGTTAGTAGTTACATGTATGTTATATTTAGGGAGATCACAACAGCGTTCTAAAATGTTTCTTAATATAACGACGATTCAATTTTAGTCTTTTATTATGGGCTGGCAAGTTTGTTGTTTTTGTTTTGCATGTGAATGAAATTTACTACCAGATAACAATTTTAACGTCCAAGAAGCATTTTTCTTTCAATGCGGCAATATTTTAAATACAGAATTTGTGTGTAGTTTAAGTGCATTGGTGTTTCTTTGGCATGTTGATAGCAGCGTTGCCATAATATTTATTTTAATAACTGTAAATTTAGCAGAAAAAAACTGATTTTCATGTGAAAAAACTGATCATAAAAAATCCTAGGTATTTGTTATTTTTTGGGTTAACGTGAAATTAACATACTACTTAATTTTTATTAAAAAATTTCGAAGAATCTAACGAGAACATTTTAAGTGTACAATCTTTTATTTATATAATGCACTTTCTTCACCAAAAGAAAGTGTTGTTTTTTTCAGTTAACTACTAAAATGTCCCTAAGTATTCTGAAATAATTTGTATGGCTTCAAATTCTATAGGGTCTACCGTTTCATTTGGTATATATTTTGTCGAGTTTTATCTCATATTTATTCTATAAGAGATCGAATGATTTCAATGAAGAAAATATGCAACTTGTTTTTTTAAACTAACGCAAGGCGAATTAATATTAATACAGGACGTGTTAAGAGCGCACTGTCTTGTTTTTATTTTTACGTATGAGCTCAACTTGCAAACAATAATAGCAAACTCCATATAAAAAACACAACTTTCTTGTTTTTATTTTTACGTATGAGCTCAACTTGCAAACAATAATAGCAAACTCCATATAAAAAACACAACTTTCGTAAACCTAAATTTATGTGCTGTTCTTGCTGTTTGAAAAAAATAGTACTAGTAATCCTTGGCACTGTTATGTTAAATAAAATGGGTAAAACTATGGCTTCAGAAATTGGAATTAAAATAGAAAAATTAAAACTATTGATTAAAAAAGGTAGTAATAAGTAGTTATAGTTTAGTATTAATGGTTTGGTAACAAAAAAGAAACCAAAACTGAAGTTAAAAGCTAAAATTTTTAATGTATTGAAAACTTAAAAAATCTGGTATAATTGTAAAAAACTTATTTTATAACAAAAAAGAGAGAAGAAAACCAATAAGAGATATACACTGGAAAGCCTACGAATACAACAACGTATTAAAAAATCGATAAACACCAAAGAAGACAAAGACAACACCAAACTACAGTATTCCATTGCATTAACCTGACAAGTGAAGTTCTGTGATATTAGTTTTTAAGTTTGATCTGTGATATTTTCTAGTTTTTATTATTATTATTTAAATTATACATTTAATTGTTTGTACTGTCCAGTTTTTTATAATTTTTTTAGTAATGTAAACTGAAAATCGTGAGTACAACATAAAAAATTAATATAACATACATGTAACTACTAACAGTAATGAATCTTTGTAATTTGTTGCTAGAATCCAATAATAAAAAATTCTCCTGAAGACGTCAGAAAAAAAGGCGACGAAACGTTGAGAAAAAAGATGAAATAGATTGGTTTTATTTGCATCTTCTATATTAAAGAAACTGACCATAAATAGCCTGAATTAAAAACAACGATATTAACAAACGAAATTGTTCATAAATATAAACAAAATAAACTGATTTTTGTTGTTTCTTTTTAGTGTAAATAAGAGAAACATTTATTGAAACTCATAAATAATTTATAGACTTTAAAGCAAATTTCAAATAAATGCTTGTCTGAAAAGAAAATTTTAGAAGTCTTTGAAACAATATGATTTTCTTATTACGGTACTGTGGGGACTATTGGGAATTAGAAAATAGCTATTTTGAGGATTTTTGGGGATAAAAGATCGAAAATTGGGGATAAGGTATGAAATAAAATTGCGAACCCTAGTGTTATGGTCCTCTAACTACAAATACAGTCGAAATTATAAATTCAATGGATAAGTTTTTTTGATTTATTTTTTCTATTATTTTTTTCTAAAATTTGTGAAAAATTCAGGAGGCTGCTACACCACTGATTTTATTATAATTTAAGAAAGGGTTATTCACTTTCCTGACAAAAACCACTATAAAACTTGATATAAAATTACCTTTTATTCTTTATATGCCCAATGGTTTCGGAATAATTCAGAGCGCAATGATGAAAAATATATTTTTGTATGCAACATTGGAAAATTTTGTTTATATAAAAATTTATAAAAATCGAAAATGACAAAAACTTATTAACTGATCATAAAGTCACATATACTACAGATAAAATAAGCTTTATTTAATGAAAATCTATGGATAAATAATGATTTTATTCATAATAACTTGAAGTCACTTAATTTTTGCAAAAGCTGCAAATATTTACACTGTAAATAACAAAATCAATTTTTTTCAAATAACAATCTTTTTAAAACTAATTCTGGTAGAAGTCATCAAAAAAATTTATACATGTATCGGTGTTTTGAAAGTTTATTTCTGAGATTTCTTTTAGGGGAAGTTAAACTTCTACCCTTTTGCACATTGTTATACTCGGCATAGAATATCTTGCAGGGCTTACGTTTAAGTTGTTTGATGTGTTTAACAATTTTATGTAAAGCACCACGAGGAACATTTTTGGAAAACAGCTAAGACCGCTATATCGCCCATGAAGGGGAGTTTTTTGTCCTTTATTTATTTAGGGGACGAAAAGACCAATATTTCGAAGAGCTAGAGGGTTAAAATTTACTACTAAAATGTTAATCGTGTTATATTACACAGAAGAGTGGTAAACACATGTTATACGTTAAAAGTAGGGCCTACAAGATATACTATAAGTATATGCAAAAGGATGGACAATTTCACCCCTCTTAAAATAAATCCCAGATGTAAACTTTCCAAATATCCATACATGTATGTATTTTTTGGTGACCTACCAGAATCAGTTGTAAAAACATTTTTATTTAAAAAAAATTATTATTATTATTATTATAAATAAAAACCATATTTATCCATCGATTTTCTTCAACTATATCTAATACATTAAATTATAGCACTAAAAAACCTAAAAAATTCGCTCTAATAGCAAAGGGAGCTAAAAATTAAAAAATAATTTTGAAATTTTGAAATGCGCATTGGAACTAGATAATATCCCTCAGTAATCAATGCCAATATGTTTTTATAAACAATTAATATTCCACTCAATAAGTAAAATATTAATTTTGATAAATAGTGCAATTATAAATTTTAAAAACATAAATTTTAGCAATTCCAAAAAAAACACTAATTTTTAAATTTATTATTTGAGATATTCTACCAATTTGCTTTAAATAAAATTGGGAGAATATCTCAAATAATAAATTTTTTAGATAATTGCTTTTGAGAACATACTTAATATTCACATCTAAGTGAATATTATATAAGAACATAGTACTCTTATTTATTGTTACTTCTTTTTAAATAACACGAATTTCTCCTGAATTCTAAATAAATATTTGAATAATTAAGTGTAAATTAAAATATTTGTTTTAATTTGTTTTGCATATCTTATCCGAAAACTTTCTTTAAAAAAAACTTTATCAAATTTTCAAGCAAAAGATAAAGATTTAACAATTTGAGGACTACACATTTTTGGCTGATGAAATTTTTATCATATTATTATTTTTATGGTGCACGCACAAATGAAAAATATTAGTCTTTAGGTCCCCTTTTTATTCACAATTTTGTTTGGCAAATATTTAGTTATTCAAAAATTTCTATTGCTTTTTTTATCAATTCTTAATAAAGTGAAATATAACAAATTTTAATAAAATGATTATAGTTAATAGAGCTGTTTGTGGTAGTTACCAAAACAATCGCGGCATTCAGAAAAGTGAAGGAACAGATTAAGTTGAGTACATGGCTGCATTAAAATTTTTTATTAGAAGCATCAGGATAATGTCATTTGCAGTTTTCGTGTCTATCTGTTTTGGGAAGAGATCTGGATTTGGTGAAGAAGTTTGGAACGATTTTTCGCCATCCCACTTAAAATTTGATTGATAAGCAGACTGGTTTTGGCTATATGCCATCTTCAGTGTTCTATTGAACACAACGGATTACCTGCCTTGTAGAGGGGTTGAAGAGAGGATATTTTGCTGCAAAAAAATTATTTCAAATTAACATAGCTTTTACCGTTGTTGGTCGATTTTATTAAATTAAGTCTTATTTAAAAGCAGAGTTGGCCTACTTTTTGTTTATTGATAAATGTTTGTAAAGGATTATTTTACAACATAAAACTTTCTTATTTTTCCATGTGAACCCAAGCTAAAATTGAAAAAGTGGTCATAACTTTTAATTTCGTCCTGCGATTATTATAATTTTTTGTGTTTAGAGAGTAGATGTATAGTGCATTCAAAACCTGTACTCATTTTTTGTGATGAACATTCGCGAAGGCGAATGTAACGCTCAATAGACAACAATTTTATAAAATCGAAAAATATAATTTTACTTCCGTAACCATCGAATAAGGCGAAAACTATAATAAAAATCCTTTCGTCTCATATATATTAGTTACATTTGTAAGCAAAAACAAAAAGACAAAAAAAAAGAACACAAAATGTATGTTTGGAATGAGAATAACCCATATATTCATAAGAAACTTCACTCTCTTTCCAATGGTGTTATCAGTTTCTTCCCAAACCTTTTCTTTTCGCAGATACACAGTACGCATTTCATCGTACGTCACAAAATTATACATTGTATTTTTTTAATTAATTAATAAACTTTTTTAATAGCTGGTTTCTATAAATAGTTTTTTAAGATTTTAGCACAAAATTTCACAATTTGTCTTTAATAAACTGGATGTTTTTCCATTATGCTTTTTGTCGTATGTTCAAAGAAAATAACAAAGAAAAGACCTTGTTCTTAAAAAAATTTAACATACGACAAATGTACTCTAAAGCAAGAGACTAATAACGCCTTTGTAATTATAATTATAGTAAATCTGACTCACGCTGATGAAAAAAAAGACTCAAATTATATTCAATACAAAACTGGGGAGAATTCATTCATAAAACCGTTTTAAAGGTATTTGATGTTAAGCATTAAAAACCGTGTTCTAAAAGGTTAAGTTTTGCTACGTACGACATATGTATTGTGAGCTAGCGATATGTAGTTGAATAGCAGACAAGGGGTTTCCTTCTTCGTCCTGTGTAGTCCTATTGTATAAAGTCTACTGTGAATAGTTTTGAGTCATCCAAGGGGCAAGGCGAGAACAGAGAACTATATGAACCAAAAGCCTCTGAGCAATCGTATTTTTCTATTATCGTCTAAGGCTTAAGATTTAAATAAATATACGATTTCATCAATTTTCTCTCCGTGAATCCTTGCAGTTCAACTAGTATTTAAAAAAAACTGAACTTATTCTTTTTGTTCCAAAACCCAAACATGATTTGAAAAACCCACACTAGACGTTTGGGAATGGCTAAATTGTTTTCAAACTATAGTTTAACTTCCATAACATGAACTTCCGTAACATGAACTTCTATAATTCGTACTAGGTCTCATGGCAGTAGAAGTAATAATATAAAAACTTCATAAGTATATTTTTTCAGCATAATGTTTTGAATGGCGTCGCTATGTTCCTAAAATATACTAATTAAAATTCAAGGTATATGCAATAAGGCAACCTCACTTTCGTTTGCATTCTCTAAAGGTCAAAAAACTTTTAAAGTTTTTATTTACTAACAACTTAATGGTAAAAGAAAGTGTTGTTCTTCTCTCAAGATTTTAGTATACAAGATATTTATAAAATTTTTACACAATATAAACAACGATATGAAGATTGGTTCTGTATTATTAACTCAAAACCCAGTTTTTTTTAGTTATGACTCTATTGCAGCAACGGCGTGATATGTACATGTTTAAGCCAAACAACGAACAAAAATAGCAATTGTATTAGAAACATTGAGAACATTCCGAACGGATTAGTACACAAAATGAAAGGAAACAAAAAGAAGGTATTGCCCAAAATCTAAAATTTATGCCTGTCATTAAACAAATTGTCATAATAAATCACAGCGACGAAGCGAGTGAAAAGCCAAACATTTTTTTACACAGCCGCACAGAAATTATTTCTGGTATCCTTGATATAAATTTCAAAGTCATTTAAAAGTAAAAACTGTAACTTTGAAGAGAGAACGAATAAAAAAATTCAAAAAGTAAAAATAAAATGACACAAACAATCATGAAATACATTAGCAGCTACA
This sequence comes from Panzeria rudis, assembly GCA_956483635.1. Classification (NCBI taxonomy): domain Eukaryota; kingdom Metazoa; phylum Arthropoda; class Insecta; order Diptera; family Tachinidae; genus Panzeria; species Panzeria rudis. The sequence continues at coordinate 43,891,279 of OY101448.1, read as the reverse complement.
ATGATGTTGTTAAAAGTCATGCCATCATCACCAACATTCGGTATCATCTTTATCATTAGTTTTTAAGTCATCTTTTCATACTGAAAGTGGTACAATTGGAAATGGAAACAGGGTGTTTAGTTTACAAAGCGATTTTCTTCATTTTCAATAGCACAGTTTTTGAACTTATGTCACTGAATTTTCTTTACTATGGGTTTCCAAATTATCTGTATGATAAAAAAAAAACATTAGCGGCGATCGCGAACAAAAATCATGCATTATAAACGCCCAATTAATTACAGTGATACCATTCTGTTGTCTCCCTTACAAAAGCACTTTAAGCAAGCACACATTTTTCCTGGGTTAACGGACATCACTAAATCTGTATTTTGTATACAGAGAGCGAGAGAGAGAGATTATATAGTAACCATGACCACATTATGGTTGTGGCAAACAAAATATTGCTATTTTCCACTATATTAAACATAGAGAAAAAAATTATTCGATCATAAATTTATTACAATTCATAACAGCAACATTGCTTCTTTGATCTGCTCTCCTGTATGTATGAATGTCCAAAATAAATATGTATGATCAGTTCACCAAACAATTGTTTAGAATCAATACCTCATTTCTTTTTATACTCTTTATTTAGTTGTTAACGAGAGAGCGACGACTGTATATGTATAGTCAGTGTTCCTAAATTTATTTCAGACTTTATCCCCAATTTCCGAGAGTTCGCTCGGCAAAATCCTCACAATAGCTATTTTCTCATCCCCAAAATTTCCCACAGTACATTAAAAAGAAAAAAATATTATTTCAAAGGAAATATGTACGAACAATTTTTTTATTCAATTAAATCCATTTATATTGAATATTTTAAAACTAATTTTATTTCTACATATACCCAGCAGTAGTAAATGGAAGGAGTAAAGAGGCCTTCTATAAGGCCTTATGTAGCAGGCCCTAGTACTTCCACTCCTATTGCATATTCATATATTGTTTGCACGCGATGTCATTGCGGACCAAGGCCTTCCTCGACCCATTACTCAGCAGGCCTGATTGATGGCATTCTTTAGCAGTCGTATTTGCTGGTCATACGTGGGTTTCCTCATAGAAGGCCTGTCTAGGAAGGTCTGTTAAAAATCAAATGAAGGTAAATTTTTCTAAATTTTTGATTATCCTGATTTTTTTATTTCGAACTCCTTCTTTTCATCCAAAGTAATTTTTTATACATATGAGGATAAATTTCGTGTATTTATTATTATTAAGAAGAAATTGGACATGATGTAGTAGCTGCAACATTAACGACATAATACCAGCATGTATGGTGCCTTTTGTACGTAAATTTCAGTCTTATATACAAATTATTTGCGAAAAAAAGAATACGAGATTGATTGTAATTTCTAATGTACATTTTTTATTTAACAAAAAGAAAAATCTAAAAATAGCGTACTCCTTCCAAAAGAAAGAAGAACAAATGCGTATCGTATCTTTTAGAAAAGAGTGTAGAGGCCTACTAGACGGCTATCATGAGAAGGCAGAAAATAATTAGTTTTGAATCTTATTTTAGGCCTTAGAAGCCCTTTAAAAATGCATGTTTAAGTAAGTTTTACCGCTGGGTATGTATACTTTGAGTTTTAAATACATATCTACATATGCATGTACATATGTAAAGAGTAAAGTAAAAGATACACAACAATATAACAATTGCATATGTATGTATCAATTTTCATCATTTCAAAAACTTCAGAATCAAAATTTTCTGAATAACCAGTTAATGCAATTTTGTTGTACATATTGTTTGTATTAAAATGTTTTAGCGTTTGAGAAGAAAATTTAGCTGTTTTTATAGTGTTTTTGTATGAAGCGATTCGGAGCTATTTTTGTGTTTTACTGATTCACTATGCCTCTTTAAAGAGTTCTAGTAAGCCACACACCAGACCATAGTTGTTGGGTGACTGGTATCTTGAAATGATTTTGGTGCAGAAGAAATAGATTTCAAATCACCAAAAATCACCAGCGAAAAAATTGTTTTTCCCCAAAAAATCCGCTGGGGACTTTCACAGAATTTTTATCCCCAATACCAAAAAAAAAATCCCCATAACTGAGAAAGCTGTATATAGTAGCTGTATTGGTACTTTACCACATACGCTGTGGAAAAGAAAGCGCTTTTTATTAGAAATAAAAAAATATTTTTGGAAAAACTAAGGGGATTGGTGCAAAATGTATTGAACATTTTTCAATAATAGCAAATTCAGTGTGAACTGCATTATTATACATTATTACGACCAACATAATTTCTTGTGATAAAATTTTAATGAAAATCGTTACGTTTACCTTATCGTGTTACTGTACTTCATAATTCTCTCCGCAATACAGCTGCAAAATATTTTTGGGCAGCAATGATCTAAGAGCTAAGGATATTATTTGCACTATACAAATACACTCACATATACACCAAATGAAGGTAATAAACTGTAGACATTTATGCAGTTCTCAGTGATGGTAACTTTTTTTCATCAAAACCCTCCAAATGTGGGTTATAAATCGCTAGAAAATAGCTAGATTATGGACAAGACTAAAATGTTAGCGATAAATAGCTAAAATTTGTAGACTGGTGCTTTTTCAAAAAACTTATTCCAATGTATGGACATAAATGCTAATAAAGCGTTGGATTTATATATAAAATTTTTATTATTTACATAATTTAAAATGTTTCTAATTTATTATAATTACATATTCGGTTAAGACTTCATTTTAAATAAAATTCTGATATTTTATGTTATCATAAAATCGACGCACCACCGCATTCCAACATTATAATATAGTAGCAAATGATTCGTATAGAAATTGCAAGCGAAATAACACAATTTTCCTGTACATAATGCAGTATGTCGGCATAATATTTTATTTTATCAAGTAAAATCCAAACGTGTATTTTGCATCTACATGTTTATTTGATTCCCAATGACCCAGTGGGTCATATATGGGCATTGGCAATATAACCTTAAATCCTTTATGGACCTTCTTACCATGTAACACCCATGTTGCCAACAATATCCATGAGCTTTAGAAACTACACCTACTCCCATTTTTACACAATACGTACGTATACAAAGTCTTGTAATAATACTTAAGGTATTTGATAGAAAAGCACGTGCAAAAGATCAACCTGATCCTCTAAACCCATGAAAACGATACATATGTATATGCTTTTATTGCGAAATATTCAATTGTTGTATACATGTTTTGGCATTTGCGTCAACACTTTTATTTTTAAACAACACGTACTTATGATCATGGTGTGCATTATGGGCTCCTCGTGGCCGGTATATGTTCTAAAAATTTTTTTTTAAATATCGCCGATATATCGTTATCGGCTATATCCCTAGTATGCATAGATTTCAAATTCTGTCTATGTTAAAAAGAAGATATGACTTAAAAAATGACAGCGTTATTATTATCAATCATGTTATTTCAATATCCTTTGAAATGGCCATGTAAAAACTGGATAATAATAAGCGCTAGATTTTCCGCTAATAGCTAGATGACTGAAAATTGCTATCTATATACACTCAAAGAGAAGTTCATCTTTCATTGACGCCTTGTCATATTAATTGTAACATCAAAATTATGACAAATGTCATCAAAAAGGCAAAAACTGACATAAATTTTATGACAAACGCCATCATAGATATTTGTCATATTTTAAGTGTCAATGATGTGATGCCTTTGTTTTTAAAAACAAGTTGCACTTTGTATTTAAAAAGAATGTTTTTTTTATTTATGATTTTTGTTTAAAATGAACTTGGACTCAAAAAGTTTACAAAAAGCACATTGCATTAATGTACATATTGCATTGTCGTCATAACCTAGAAAAAAACAAGATTTACAGAAAACGAGTTTAAAGTTTTTAATTTACACACAACTTAAGAAAAACGAAAACTTTATTCTTCTCTCAAGAGTTGAGTATACAAGATTATTTATCTGAAATTTTTACGATATATGTATAAAGAGCATTATAGCAATTAATTCTGTATTCTTAGCTCAAAAATCTAATTTTTTTGAGTTATGACTACGTTGCAACACATCATTAATATGACAAAACTACTATTAAAATCTTTTACGCTACACCATAGCATACATGCACAGTCATAAACTCAACATTAACTCAACTCGTCTTCATATTGATGACCTCTAGTCACAATATGCATCAACATCAAAAAGTATGATGTATATGTTTAGCTTGTGCGTTCGCTTATGAATATGCGAGACCAACATCAAAAAAATCTAATAAGACATAAGATAAAATTAGAAAGAAGTACTGCAAAAAAATAATATTTTCTGATCATTCATATAATGGCGGATTGATTTGTCATCATTGATGATAAAATGAAAATATTAACATCGTAATGATGACAGGTGACATGCAGCGTTAGGACAGTTTAGGCTAAGAATGGGAAATTTTCTGCCCCATCCCACCCCTTCATAGCACTTACTAACAAATTTCCCGTATAAATTTTTAGCCCCGTAGCAAATCCTCAACAACCCTCTTACTCTAAGAGATGCATTTATGTACATGATAGTTCCAAGAACATTAAACGTTCAAGCCATACATTTTAATCAAGTGTTGAAGTGTGTAGGGTCAGGGCGTATAGGTAGAGTTATTTTTTAATGTAAATGTGGTCCAACTAAGAGTACTTGGAGTTATATGTTTTTGACCTCTGAGCAGCACCGTGGTCTATGATCCACAGCTCTAATAGGAGCTTGGTTGTAAAAGTACGTCATGATAATGCATTTGTAAGCCTTGAAACCCAATTTTACATCAAATATTTCTAGTGAGGTATGCCATATCCTCTCTAAAGTTCATTCCACCTTTTTTTTGTTAGTAATAAAAAAAAACTTTATTTTGCCGATTCACATTAAAGCACACCCTTTAAATAGAAAATTTTTTAAAAAAGATATTAATTTAATGCCTGAATCGGTAATGCTCAATATCTGTTACTGCGAACTAAGTTTTTTTACTCTCCTTTTCACAACGGCTTTAATTGACGTTCATTACTTTAATTAAATAATAATCCAGGATGAAATTTTATTGTACATAAGGGAAAGGAAATGGAGCTAAAATAAAAAAATATTATCGGTGGCAACAAAGATGGTGGGTATTAGTCAAAGTTGCTGGCAACATTTAGTATGAATAAAAAAGTGTTTAAACTAAAAACAGAAGCAAAGAATACGATATTGCTACTAGTGCGTACAAAGCCTACCTACTAACCCTCTCTCTGGTGCATCATCTTTCAATGAATTAAAAATAGCATCCGTAGATCTGAAGCAATAAATGAGTGTCTCACTTATGATGTTGGTTGTCAAGTTGAATGTCAGTAGGTGAAAGAGTAGATAAATGTTTCATTTTGCCTGTATAATTCATTACACTTTGTGAACAGTGTAAGTTTGTAATTGCTTTGAAATGAATGACAGGAGGCAAAAAGCTTTTGTGTAAGTATGGAAGTAAATTTCTTTTAGTGGTGGTGGTGGTAGTGGTTGTTGTTGGTTATAAATAAGTAAATGACGGAAGTTAAAAAATTATTTCCGTTCCAGTTAATTATGTTTTTAAAGTCATTCATTGCTAGAAGGTAAAAAAAACGGAACAAGATGAAGATACAAGAAGAAACAATTAATTCAAAGTAAAAGTAATTAAGATGTTACATTTTCCTTTTTTTAATTTTTTTCTTCTTAACAAATAGGTTAAGTTGTAGGCAGAAAAGTATATTACAAATAATTATAATTTTTGTTATGTATTTCTAATGTAGAAAATGTGTACTCTACAGTCTTATAGATGGACTGTGAGTTACATAATATATGATACATTTATTTAAGCTTTTGTTATCTTTCTAATTATCGTTAATATCACATTAAAATTTCAATTCTATGGCCTTTTTACAAAAGCACTTAAGTCGAGTTAAGCAAATTTGGCATTTTTGTTAACATTAAATGCAGATGAATATGGCGATTACACAAAAGACGCGTCTTCTTTTGCGTAATCGCTATATTCATACAACAATTGGTAACGAGTTTTCTTAATTTGTGACCAATCAACGCAGAATTTCAAATACTTCGAAAAAAAAGGAAAGAAAAACTCTAAGTAACACTCTAATCAATATCAATTATTTATACTTAATTTTTACTTTTCTTGACTCACAAAATGTTTTATTCAACACATCAACAGTATTTTTGCTTCAACTTAAGAAGTGTGTATTCCAAGTATATAAGGTAGCTCATCTTTAGATATGTATAGTTTAACCGAAAAATGCTTCATTCGTATCAAAAACAATTTATATTCTTTATCTTCAACATCATTAAATTTCTTGAGATAACAAATCTTTTTCTTCTTATAAAAATATCAACTTGATAATAAATTTTTATTAGTTTCCACGTTTTCGAATCTCTTTAAAGAACTAAACATGTTTTCTGTTGCCACGCCCGTTAGGCCATTTTCTTCCATTTTTATTTTTCCACAATTTTTGTTTCTTATCTTGCTGTCATATAATCAGAATATTTATGCGTCTAGCTACATGAAAGTCTTATACATATATGTAAAGCGCCTATTAGAAGCTCATGCTTGGTGTATGATTATCGTATGCCATCATACCATCATACTCGTTTAATAGCGAAAAATTCGTGTATGTCATACTTGGTATGTTGAAAATCAAAAATTTTGATATTGTACTCTCTCTCAACATACCAAGTGTGTCATACCAAGTATGACCGTCTAATAGCCGCTATTACAAGCCGCTATTATAAGTAAGGGTATATTCGGCATACCCTTACTTGTACCAATGAGTTTCAATATCAATCTATCTGAGGCAAATCCTGATATATGAGTCCAAATCCGAAGTCTGTAACTTTTCAGGGGCTTTGGAAAGCGGTTAAAGCGTATAGACGCTCAAACAAACAATGTAAATTCAACTTCGATATCTATAAAAAAAAACCGAATTTAACACAAAGAGCCAATCGATTAATATATCTGGAGGGCAATTTTTTCAAAATCCTTTTGTTTTATTTATCCAAATCGAACAAAACATTCTCGAGATATTATGAAAACTAATACCTTGCCCGCCCCATTTCGCGAATTCTATTCTGTATATTTTTCGAAAAAAAACCATATGGTAATACTGCACTGTAGCAATAAAATAGCTCAGTAAACATTTCTTGCCGACATGTCTGTCGTCAAAAAAAAAATCAGAACATTTACCATCATGAAAATTGTCTTAAATTTCTTTATTAATATGATTATTTCAAACGTATTTGCTTTGTGAATCCAAATTGATTATTAGGCTAAGGTTCGTAACGTTATATTCAGAAAGAATTAGGCATGATTAATATTACAAGGAACAAGGGCAAAATTAAGTTAATGTTAATTTTTCCCGTATTCCTTAAATTTCTTTAGAGACTTAGCAGAATAGTCGGCAATTTTCTGGTGCAACGTTTTTGCACATTTTCTGAAATATTCTCCGATTAATATCAGACAATGTAATATCATTTAAAACGTCTAACAGAATAGTCTGCAGATTTTCTAAACTACGACTTACCTCTTACTTCAGCACTTTGTCTGACTTTAGTTTTCGTAATAACTCTCATTTATCTCTTGAGAGTTTGTTCATAAATATGTTAGTTCTTAAACTTATAAGTTATGAGTATATGTTTCCTGATGAGCTGCCATAAGTAGCAAAAAAAAATGTATGACATAAGAATAGTCACAGACATCTGATAGCTTTAGAAATATTCTGATAAATTTCAAAATTCGGCAAAAAAAATGTTTGCTGGGAGCTTACAAATTGCCAAAAAGAATTAAGATCGACAGCGATAAGCCAACGAAGTCACAGAAGAAAGTCATTATCTTATCGAAAAACATATTTTTGTTTTCTAAATATAATTAGCATGATATGAAAAAGTTGTCTAGTAGAGTTGTTATCACAAACAATATAATTTTCAGTAAACATGACCGAGAACATATAAAACTAAGCAATTAACGATAAAAATTATGGCTTTCGTGTTTTCTACTATTTTCATTGCAAAAACAATATATGTCATGCAAAAACAATTATTAAGTGGCAAAAATGCTTAAAACGGAACGCACGCTGATCTTTAGAGTCATACACTCACACACACAAAGCCCGAGGACAATACAATTTTCTTATATCGTTTTAATTTGATATCAACACACCACACAGAAAAGAAAACTTAATCCATACGTACTTAAGTTAATCCCAGGCGGTGTCAAAAATACGGTAGTTCCGGTTTTTCTGAAATCAAGCACAGAAAAATTCTTAATTTTAGCCTGATTAGCCTTTATTCATGTAAAAAAAATTCCTATTTTAAGTACGAATATGTTTATACACAGTTGTGCTCGTACTGTGTTGGTGTTTGTTTACTTGATGATAGCCACAAATCACTGTTGTGCTCTTGTTGTTGTTTATTTTCATTGCTCGGGCATAGCCGACAAGTACTTGACAAACGTCGTATTACATGTAGATTAAAGCCCGCTGTATACTTGAATCAATCCCCCAGCGTACTTCAATCAATCCTAAAAGCGTACTTAATTTAATCCATCCTGCCGCGTACTTGAATCAAGCCCGAATCATGCTAATTTTTACTTATTTAATCCTGGAACAGATTTGAGAATTTATATTTTTACTACTTATACAAATTTAATATTTTTACTTAAGTGCTTTAATTTAAAATTTATTTTTGTTCATTCCTAGTATTGAACTTAGCTCATCATATTTGTAAACCAACAAGCAGATAACTAGTATTAACTAGCAGCATGTAGTACGAAGTTTGTAGGATATTAGTCGGCACTGTACGAACAAACAGAATAACCAACAACTAAGCAACAACATAAGCACAGCATGCGATTGAAGCTATCAACAAGCAAATACTAATGCATTACGACTGTTTAAGAAGTTTATACTAATAGTAGTACTCAGAATAAGAATTTTTGTACACAATTTAAGAATTTTGTTATTGATTCAAAATTTTTTACGTGATTATCCCATTTTCGGCTTGATATAAGTACATTTTAGTGTTATTCGTGCTTGAATTTTTGAGTACGACTCGTACTCAAAGTAAGTAGAAAATAATCATGCAACACACAACACACTCACAAATCAAAGCTTTTCTGTTGTATTGCATCTGTGCTTTTTACCAATTGAGTTGCTTCATTAAATTGTCAATAAAATCAACATTTGTCCATCGATTTATGGCTTATTTTATTCCTAATATACCCAGCTTTCTGATAAATGATAAAAATGTGAAATTCTTGCTCTATTAATTTTTTTATACGTTTTTGAAAACGAAAAAAATGTGTAATTTTGCAAAAAAAAAAAATTTCGCCGGTAATTTCTGTATATCTGCTAACAAATTTTATATATAAAAAAATTATTTATATATGACTTAAAGGTAATTTTACTGATTTATTTTTCTAAATCGAACAACCGTTCTCGTGATGAAAAATATTAGCGTAACTACCCTACTTCGGGTGTCATATTAGTCAAGCCCATAAAAAAATTCTTAGCCTAATAGAAAAAAATTAAAAAGGATTTGAAGAGCAGTGTTATCTATCCGCTGAGTCCAGTTTAGTTGATATTAAAAATATTTTTCTTTGCGCCTTTTATTAGCACATTACTTTATCAAAGCAATTGCGTCACTCCAATAAAAACAAATACGAGCTATATAATTAATTTTGCAATGAAAAAAACCTGTAGTCTACGTATAAAATTTTCAAACTTTTATTAGCGGAGACTTTAGCCAACTTTTTTTTCAAGTCCTTAATTTGATTACTACAATGTACTGCAAAGCTATTTTTAAACAAAATACTAAAAAAAATTTATTCCTTATACAGACAAATGTAAACAGTAAAAAATTATTTCATCTTCATTCGTTAAAATAATACAATAAATGAAAGTAATTTTAAGTATTACAAGAAAATCCCGCAAAATGCAAATTTCATCATGCAAGACACAACATTTTTATGGAAAAAGAAGGACTGAGATTAATTAAAATTAGTTTCAAAATACTCAATATCTATTGCTATTTACAGTATAGAATACTATTCCAATCGAAAGTGCTTTAATTCTGTAGATTGCTTCTTTAGAATAAGAAAATCTAAAATTTTTATTGAAACCAAAGCAATTTTAGTTTTCTAACTGAAATTGATAACACTTTTTTTAAAAGCTTAATTTCAACTTAAAAGTGAGATATCTGCATGCTTTTAGGATCGGCAAGTAAATACTTGGCCAACAACTCTGAATGTTAATAGAAAGTTGAATACAGCGCCTTCACGATACATTAACTTTGTGATAACATGAGACAAAACGTCGACAGAACAATAAAAACAAAATGCCGAGTTTTTCTCTTAATCTCATACTGGCGAAAGATGTAATTTTACTTTTTGTATAAGATTTCATTTTATGCAAATATTCATCGAGTTAACATCCCAGTGGCAAAAATAACCATTGCGTAATTGCTGATGTAGGCAATCTATAGTAGGTGCTAGTGATGACACTTTGGCTTATTTTCCCATTTAGATTTAACATAAACGAGTCATAGGCTGTTTAATCGGTGCGCTCTCGCTTAAAAAGTAAGCAACGATGTCAGTACGTGTCGCTACTGTGTGATTACATAATAAGTGGAACTGTAAGCGAGCTTGTCGTATACAGAAAAAACTTAATTTCATTTTCTGTAAAGGAATTTAATGAAATAGTAAATATTTTGTCTACGAACGGACCTACAAACACATTTGTAAATATAGACAAAAATATCTCACAAATTTCATTGAAAAACACGTGTTTTTGTCAGTGAACAAATTTTTTAAATCTATAAAACAATTTGTCTAAAAATATTTACAAATTGTAAACAAAACAATTTACTAAATCAAACAAAAAGATTTACTAGATTTTTTCAAAAATATTAAAAAATTTTTTGTCTGAATTTATAAAACAATTAGTCTAAAAAAAACAAATACTAAACAAAATAGTTTACTTAATCAAACAAAAATTGTTAGTGGATTTTTTTTAATATATATAAATTTTTGTCTGGGTCATCATTATCATCATCATGCATTAAGCATTTATGAAATTTCACTTTGTTAAATTTGCTCAAGTCTGAATATTTATTTAAAGACTCTAAAAGAATGAATGAGAATTAACGCAACGACATTAACGAATTGATTCACTCAAAAATCTTCAGTGAACAAACTTGGTACAATCGCATTCTTTTTGCTATCATTGTTGTTGTTATTTGTATGTATGTGGTCATCGGGGTTGTTTTTTTACAGCATAGTTTTTCTTGTTGTTTTTGGTGTTTGTGTTCTAAATAAAAGTCAAACGAACAATTCATAGATTATGGACAGAACATTTATTGAAAACTAAATTTATTATTAGACAAGATTTTGTTTGAAAATTTTTTGGTGATAATTTTTTCTGTGTAGAAATATAGCCCAAAAGCGAAACGAAGTACTTAGATAATAATCAATGATTTTAGAATGACGTTCTAAGCGAGCATCTAATCCTCAAAAGTCCCAAATTTAAAAAAAAAAAATGTAAACAAAATTATTCATAGAATTAAAAATGTCAACTGTTTTTGTAGTTAGAAAACCATAACACATCAAAAATATATAGTGGTACGCCTTGGCATTTATCTTATTGCTTAGTGTAACCTAGAAAGTATTTTAAAGTTTGGAGGACCGTTTGTAAAATGTTAAGCAAATAATATAAAAAATGGAGTAGATTATGCATATATTTTAAATGTCACCATATCTTTCAAATTACAGCTGCTACGGAAAAACTATTGATGCCATCGTAATCAGTACTCTTAATTTTATTAGAATAAACTTAATCACTGTGTCCTTGTGTTATCACCAAGAGTTACTTTGAGAATTTATTATGGAGATGAGAATTTAGTCTAAAAACTTTTAACAATGCGATTCGAAGGGCTGACGATGTTAACTGCAAAAATGGTGTTAGTTAATAAGTGAACAGCTCCTTATACAAATAGAAATGTAATAATACAAATTAGTGAATCCAAATCGATTTTTAGGCTAAGGTTCGTAGCATTTAATTCAGAAAGAATTGGGCATAATTAATATTCCAAGGAACAAGGGGAAAATTAACTTCAACTTAATTTTTCAACGTACATAGTAGAACAGACTAGCGACACTTTCGGAAGCCACTACACTTCCATCGTCAGTGCTCACGTGTATTTTGATTATCACCACTTGTCAGGTGTCTCTGTTGAATGTGATTTTAATTCTTGTATATACAACTTTTTTCGCGAAAATTGAATACGAGAATAAAATCGCTTTCAAGTTGATATTAATATGCACTTTCTCAGCGTTGCCGTCGGTTTAATTTTCTGCATTCCCATTTTTCTGATTTTTGTTCTACTCAAGACAAACTTTTTTGGTTTGATTTTATACTTAAGTATATATGAACATCTAAACATGTGAAAATTAAAGTTGGTGTTGATTTTTCCGTTGTTCCTTGGCATATTAATCATGCCCAATTCTTTCTGAAGTAAACGTTACGAACCTTAGCCTCAAAACCGATTTGAGTTCATAAGCAAATACGTTCGAATTAATCACATTAATAATACAAATTAGTATTTATTAGGGTATTCATTTAATCCGGCTTCTACTTTAATCGACTAATCGCACGATTAATTAAACGAACTTTTAGCTTAATCGGTTAATAATCGTTTAATTTCGGTATTAACCGGTTAACCGATTTATAAAGTTTTTTTATAAATCAAGTAATTTTAACAAATAAAAATGCATAAATTACACTAGTTCACGAAAAAAAATGCACCTCAAAACTGAGTTGTTTTTTAAACTAAATTGGGGCTGCTGAAAACGAATACGGCATTAATTTATTTTTCTTAAGAACCGTTTTTGGAGATATTCGCGAAAAACTAGTTTTTTTATAGTTTATAAAGATATTTCCAAAAATCTTGAGTATTGCTTACTTGAATTGAGCAAGTTTGGCTTTGTTGCATAGATATGTTTTTCCTCTTTCAGTTCAGATTTATACTGTGTTGATCAGATAAAAATTCACTGAATTACAAGCCTTTATATTTGAAAAAAAAAATTTTTTTGGGTTTTTTTCAAAATTAACCATTTTGAAATGCTCCATTAAAGCAAACAAAAAATTTTAAATTTTTGTTTTGACCCATATCTTAAACAAAATTTTGTTCCCAACGTACAAAAAGTAAAATTGTTAACATCGGGCAAAAATTTAGAAAGTTACAATAGATTTAGTGAAAACATCCGATTTGAATTTTAATAAAAAAAAATTTTGTATGGGGTGCCCCACTGCCCCATACAAAATGTTTTGGAAATATATCAACCATTTCTAACTCTTTAGTCCGATCAGTATAAAATTTTACATGGAGGTATCACAGGAGTGTTCTTGTTTAATTTAGGAAGATGAGCTTCCCATATTTCTGAGGTATACTCAAATTAATAATGTGAGGTATACTCATTTAAATATTAAAATTTCTCAATTTGTCAAATCCTTGGTCCAGTATTTTTAAGATATCGGATCCAAATAACAACCGATTGTCACAATTATTCCTTTGTTAGTTACATGACAAAATTTCGAATAGTTAAAAAAATAGTTGATGAAAGTATTCTTTCAGAGTTGGTAAATACGATCTTTAATTTGGAAATAGAAAACTTTTGAATATATGAAAATTTTCCCCAAAAACACCACAATTGTTTTCTCTATAAAAATTTTTTTTTCTCGAGGATCAAATAATTATTATATACTTGTCTTCACAGGCATGATTTTAGAAAAACAACTTAATCGAATTTAAAATTTTTGGTGGGCATGCACCCTTTTGAAATCGACCTTTTTTTAGATTTATTGGAACTTTCTTAGGAATTCTAATGATTGTCAGAAACAAATTATAGTTTTCACATAAATTCCTATATAACTGCAAAATTTCATTGGAAAATATCAATAATGAACTATTTTATAGCATTAAGAAAAAATGTAATATGCACAAAACACCACATAGCACCATTTTTCCACTTGTTTTGCCGTAAGTCTTTCATAAAAATTTTAATTATAAAAATATGAATACAATGTTAAAAACTACACATAATTTTGGTAAGTTTGATATGCGATATGTAGACCTTTCTTTTTCAAACGAGAAAAAGTAATGGAATGAAAACAAAAACTCGTACTGACCTGAGGACCAACGAATCAAAATTAAAATTTTTATGTGCTCACTAAATATGTTGTAACTTTCTCATATTTGGTCCGATGTAACTAATTTTACGCTTGCTATATTAGGAACAAAATTTTCTTTAAGATGTGGGTCTAAAATAAATTTAAAAAAATTTATTTTGCCTTACTGAAGCGACTTAAAATAGTAAATTTAAAAAAAAAACGTGGAAAAAATATAGTTTTTTTCAAATCTAAGGACCTGTAACTCTTTGAATTTTGATCCGATTAACACATTTTGAATATGGGCTGAAAGAGGAAAAACATATCTACGCAACAATGCATAGATATGTTCAAGTAAACAGTACTCCAGATTTTTGGAAATAGCTCTATAAACTGCAAAAAACACGTTTTTCACGAATATCTCGAAAACGGTTCTTAAGAAAAATAAATGAATGTCATATTCGTGTTCAGTGACCCCGATTTACCTTAGAAAACATTTCATTTTTGAGGTGATCGCAAAAAGTTGAAAATTTGTGAACTAGTGTTATTTATTACTTTAAGTTTATTACTAAGAAACAATAAAATAACAAACATAACAATTCTTTTACTAAAGCAAGCAAAAAACTTCATAAATATATGTATTCATTAAAAACTTACCAAGTTTGTCGGATCATTATATCAGTTATTTCAATAGTTTAAGGAAATAATTTGGTTTATATGTTTAGGATTTATGGGATTCTCCTCTCTAATTTGTATAAAACTTTAGTTGAAACAATCCTTTCACTTATCGTAGATGTTGAAGAAGTCGAAGGCAATCTATAATACAGAATATCTAGTTTCTCAGTACTTTCTCTGGATTTTTCTAAATATATAAAATCTTTCATTATGCCATTAGAGCCCGGTTTTAATTTTTTTTTTAATTCTTAACACTTTGAATACGTCTCTGATTAAATCTAATCTTTAGATTTTTTAATTAAATCGTTGACAACAGTATTATTGGCTTTTATAAAATTATTAGACAAAAAATTAATTCCCTCAAGTTAGAGTTGCAGAGTCTTTAATAAACTCTTTTATAGCCACGTCCAAAGATTTTTAAATATTACTTAAGTTAAGATCATTGAACACTCTTCTTTGTTTGTATGAAAAGTAATTTCTAAACACCTACCTTTTGTATATGAGATGAAACAAATAATTAACCCTCTGCGACTGACGTGACTTCATTATCACAATTCCACTGATGTGGTAGTACACTGGACACTATTTCGACTGCTTATATTTTCCAAGTTCCGTTTATAAACCCACTGAAACTATTTTTGATTTTAGTTTAATGTAGTAGTTTCTTGTTTATTGTAATTTTTTGTTGAAAACAAAACGACAAAGTTTATTAATATCAAAATTATTGTCATGACATAAATTACCCTTAAAAAACTTACATCCATACAAAAATAAAAAATCGTCATATCTTAATTTTTTTGGTAAAAAGTTTAACATTAATTTTAGCTTATACCTAAGCTAATCAATCTAGAAAGAAAAGTTACAACGTATTTTGTCAGGTCTACCTAAAAACTGACGTGGCAGACTTGTAGAAACTTTTATGCTCACAGCAACGCGTGCGCTCATTTTAATTGATTTATTCACACTAGTGTACGCATGAGTACGTCATGAGAAGGTACTGAAAATACTAGAATCTATAAGTGTATAATTATGGCGTAAAACAATGTTTTCTGTTTACTGGTGTCTGCTAGACTACAACGTCAGTCGCAGAGGTTTAAACACACAAAAATACGTTGAAGTACTACAAAATATGAAAAAATTCGGCTAATCGGATAATCATCGGCTAATCGGATAATCGACTGAAATTAACCGGCTTAACCGTTAATACAACAAGAAGACCAAACTTCACACAAAGTTCGTACTATGAGGTACGAAACGGGATAATTTGTTTACGTACCTAGGGGAGAGAGTATTTTAAGCTTTGGTTTACAAGTGGCCAAAATTCATCGATATGTTTTAGTGTACAAATTTGCTTGATCTCAGCCCTGTTCATCATACAAAGCAATGCAAATGTGTCTTGGCAGATATTAAAACATAAAAGTAACACCACTAACACATTCATTGAATCAGTTTAGCATATGCATGTGTTTTTGTTCTTCGTTAAGTTTTAGAGGGTGTGTTGTTTTGAATTTGTTAAATTAAAAGAAAACAATACAAATAAAAACAACAAAAAAATACATTTAGTTTTTCTAACGAATAAAAATAAGTGCGATACATCCACTCTTAACTGAGTAAACAATTCAGGAATTACACATTCACATATATACACATCCTTGTAGACAATAAACTCTTATTACAACCATACAAAATCCCTTGTTATCTTATTCATGTCATTACCTCATCATCGCCTGACGTAGCTGGCAAGAAGATTGTATCCTTCAACTTCCTTTTAAACAATCTCTCTCTCTCTCTCTCTCTAGTTCTCATTCGGTTGTTGCCCTTTTCAAGGGCTTAATTTGCTTGGCAGTATTGATATCAAAGTCAGGAACTTTTGAAGATGAAGTTAGTTTGGCTTGTCACATGTTTGTCGCAAGTCAAATCCCACCAGCATCTTTACAGCTATTAGTGTAAAATAGAAGATTTCTTGCAATTTCTCCACCAACCATAGAAAAAGCAGTTATTATACCTTTTAGTAGTGTTTACTATATCTGCTAGACCTTTAAGAGGTTTAACTTAGGATGTCTCGTTTTTTTCTCTTGATTATTTGATATCCTGTAATTATACCCCTCCTGCAATTTGGTTGTATTTTTTTTTCTAAAATATAAAATGTGGCTGTTTTCGCAATTATGTTAATTTCATTGAACGTAGTATGATGAGTGCCAGAGATTTCGGCACAAATAATCAGTTAATGCTGTCACTTGATAGAGCTTCTTGGTGCTATTACTTGAATATTTGTCGGCTTAAATTTTACGTTTTGTTTATGTTGGCTTTTGCAAATATAAGAAAGCTTAGATGTTACATTATTTCGATTTTAGATGAGTGGAGATACATATATGTACATAAGTATGTAATTTAGCTTCGAAATTAAAATATCACTCAATTTGGTGTGTGAGGATTTCAAAGAATTAAAATTAACCGTTTATTGTGATGTTAAAAGAAATTAGTGATAAATTCGATGCAAGTAGATTAGTTCAGGGTACACCGACTGCTCGCTTTTTGTAAACACATTCCTACTCTGCTATCAAGTGCTATTGCAATTGTATAGTTAAAAAAGTAATTATACCTACAACCAATAAAATCTACAAAGATTTTGCAAGACAAATTTATTTGGTCGAAAATTTCGCCTGTTAAAAGTACTGAGATCCAAATGAGGATCAAGTTGTTGATAGGTACAATACCGTCTCATGTTTAGGCAGTTGCCAATATTTTTTACATTTCTAATATTGGGAAGAATTATGGGGAAATGTTGCGAAGTCATTTTGATCTTAGCACTTTTAACGGCCGAATGTTTTGGATAGCAACTTGGCCTTTTTCTGTTTTGTTTTTATGCGGATAGTATTTACATGAACTCTTTTTTTTAAAGCAAATTAAAATCAAAGCTTTTGTATTATAATTTTCTCACAAAAAAACCGGGTGACCGGTTTTTTCTGAATTTTAAAAACCGTAAACCGGTTTTGCAATGTCCAATATCTAATTTCGCTTAATTTTTCAAATCTAACTTGAGGTCTACACGTATGTTTAATTATCAGATTTCTATAAGCCCGTAAGCAAAATACTGTTAATGTGTTCAACAAACTTTAACAGTATTTTTGCTCTATTCGCAAATTTGAAAATTATACTTAAGTTGTTATGTCAAAAGTCGCTAATGGCAGTAATAGTCACTTGTTTGCTGGTCTTCTACTCTGTCACTCGAACAAAAATAAAAAAACACTTTTGAGCTGCAATGTACATAAAAAAGCCTTACAAAATACAACTTTTTTCCCCCTTTCAAAAATCCATTCCATTTTGCATATATCTAAAATATATATAAAATCAAAATACATCATCGGTTTTTTCCATCACTTCACAATATTTTTTATGAGCCTACCTAATATTTGCACAACGTATACCAGTATAATTCACCACAACTCAAAGGCCATATGTCCGACGTCGACCAATTAAACACCATCGAGTTATTAACAAAATTTGCTTCAAACCATCTTATAATGATAAGCTAAAAAATCAATGGTTTCTTAAACCATACCTAAATAAGAGCGGCAATCGTCGCGTTTGCAACATGGCACGTATTTACAATACATTCAACAAAAAAAATAGTCTAAATGTTCCGTAAATACGTACCCTGCTGCTAACGCGATGCTTGTCGCTCTTATTTAGGTATGGCATTTATTTATTCGTAAAATAAAATTAAAAAATGTTTTATTTATTTATTTATTTTTTTTTTTGACAAAAAAATAGTTTTTCAATTTTGTTTTACGAATAACTAAGAAACCATTGATTTTTTAGCTTACCATATTAAGTTAATTTGAAGCCAATTTTTTAGTTACCCGATGGTGTTGTTTTATTGGTCTACGTCGGATATACTGCCTTCGAGTTATAGTGAATTATACTAATGGGTGATTTTATAAGAACTATCGGAAAGTAAAAAAAAAAACACATAAAATTCAGAAAAATGCATGAAATATTTATTTGGATCGATAGTTGGGTCGATATAATTTAATGTTTGAAGATTATTTCATGCAAATGTTGGCCGCGGCTGCGCCTCAAATGGTCCATCCGCTTAGTCCAATTTTGGCATACTCTTTCCAACATTTCGGCCGGTATCTCACGAATAATGTTGGCAATGTTGGCTTCCAGTGCGTCAATCGAAGCGGGCTTGTCGCTATAGACATTAGCCTTAACATAGCCCCACAAAAAATAGTCTAGAGGCGTTAAATCGCACGATCTGGGCGGCCAATTGACTGGTCCCAAGCGTGAAATAAACTGTTCACCGAACTCGCCTCTCAATTGGTCCATTGTTTCGCGTGCTGTGTGGCATGTGGCACCGTCTTGTGGAAACCACATGTCATGCAAGTCAAGCTCTTCCATTTTGGGCAGAAAAAAGTTTGTTATCATCGCACGGTAGCGCTCACCATTCACAGTAACGTTGTGATTCGCATCATCTTTGAAGAAATACGGCCCAATGATGCCGCCAGCCCATAATCCGCACCAAACGGTTGTTTTTTGTGGATGCATTGGTAGCTCTTGCAATGCTTCTGGCTGCTCTTCACTCCAAATACGGCAGTTTTGCTTGTTCACGTATCCATTCAACCAGAAATGAGCCTCGTCGCTGAACACAATTCTTCGATAAAAAAGTGGATCTTCATCTAACTTTTCAAGAGCCCATTCACCAAAAATTTGGCGTTGTGGTAGGTCGTTTGGCTTCAATTCTTGCACCAGCTGTATCTTATAAGGCTTCACACCCAAATCCTTCCGCAAAATTTTCCACGTAGTGGAGTAACAGAGGCCCAATTGCTGCGAACGGCGCCGAATCGATAATTGACGGTCATCACCAACACTGGCCGATACGGCTGCGATATTTTCTTCAGTTCGCACTCTACGTAAACGTGTTGGTGGTTTAATGTCCAACAATGTAAATTTGGTGCGAAATTTTTTTACAATAGCCCGAATAGAAGCCTCAGTAGGTCGATTAAACTGACCATAAAATGGAAGAAGCGCGCGATGAACTTTCTTAACAGAGCACGCATTTTGGTAATAAAATTCAATAATTTGCAAGCGTTGTTCGTTTGTAAGACGATTCATGATTAAATTATAGACCAAACTGAAGATGTTTGACAGTGACACAAGATACAAAACGTGCGTGAGCTGTCAAAACTAGTGTTGCCAAAAAGATAATAGCAAAAAAATCACTCGTTAGTATACCTCGTGTAAATATTAGATAGGCTCATAAAAGAAAAGTCTGACCTGATGGAATTTTTTTAAATATTATCTCTGAAGCTTGGTACCTAATACCTATTCAAATTGATTATTAATTTTTAAAGAGAAAACTATCCTGTAAAATACAAACTCGAATAGTTTTTTTTTTCGAATCAAATAAATCCCCCTTATTCGTAACCGACAAAAATGTAATACTATTAATAGTTTCTGCGCATATTCTGGACCTTAGAGAATTGTAAGGAACTGTCGATAATACTCAATAGTTATCGACAACTAGTACAGAAGTGCCCATTTTATTGGTGTGGGGTTAAAGTAACGTCGACATATACATAGTTATAACATAAGAGGGAATGAATTTTTCAAAATGAAGAATTTCCCAATTACATATTATTTTTCTTTCCATATTACTTTTTTTCTTTTCAAAATAATTCTCAGTTGTAAATTGGCGGAAGACTTGATGAAAATGATCGTAAGAAATTACCTAATTTGTTTGCTCTAATTGTTAATTTATAAACAGTTTGCCACGAATAATTATTAAATCACTAAAAAAGACACGTAAAAATTTATTGGGAATTTTTAAATATTATAACAAATTCCATAAAATTAATGAAAATTAAAATGCCGAATCCGAGTAAATTTCTCGTTTTCCAAAAATAAATAATGCTCCCATTGCTGTATTTAAAATAGTATAGAATAAATTAATTTCAGATATGATATTTTAAGCTCTAAAATATATGAAACTGCAAAAAAATCTGAAAAAAGTTTGCTATTAGTGGATTTAATTTCTCTAAATCGAGCGTTTTTAAATCGAGTCGATTTACAGAGTAGGTATGTACACTCTAAAACACTTTTGTTGAAAATTAGGTCGATAATAGTCGGCAACACTTTACAGATTATTATCGACCTAAAGTTACACACGCATTATATTTGAACAAAATGTTTTTACCAAAAAAAGCAATTGGCTGCATACAGTTTTGAACTGCGACCTCCTACCTGATAGTCTGACGTATCTACCATTCAGCCATAGCCGTATTATACTTTATGCTAAATTTTTCCCACTTGGACTAAATATGTTTAATTTGAAAGGTTGTTTCTTTAATAAAATAACTACAAAATCGATGTAATTTTACACAAGGAGAAAATTTCAACACAAATTTAGACAATATATGATCGTAAATTTGAAGTAATGTTTTAGAGTGTATGTATATGTATATTTTTACATAAAAACTGGTGTATTAGAAATTCGGAAAAATGCCGGGATTTGTAAAAATAAATTGGGGATTTGCCAATCCCGAAAAATTCCGAAAACTCTGTAACATGTTTGGTATTCAAAAAATTATTTAAAGTTGGACAATCATTTTTTCTATGTACTACTACACTATTTGTTTTACTATCTCTTAATAATTTAAGAAAAAAATTTATCATAAATATACTATGAATGTAATTAGTTTTTATCTTATTTATTATGTTTATTTCTATACTGACGAAATATCATAATTGTTTAAGAGATTTTTGACAAAATAATTATAAATTTACTAAATAAAACCATAAACGTTTAAACACATATAAAGCTGTTTATCAAAAAAGACACGTAGAAAGAATTGTTATTGTCTCCATTTCTATTAAATATACTATCAACATATTTTCAAGTTATAAAAACAGAGACATATGAGAAAACTTCACAGTGTTTAATTTAAACTAATACTTTGAACATTATAAAAGTAAAAAATGAAATTAGTTTTTGCAATTTTTGCCTTGTGCTTGGTGTCAGTAAATGCCCTCAGTATAGATCAGTTCCGCCATAGACGTGGTACTGTGGAAGATGCTACAAATCCTTTCCAACGAGTTGGGATTGAAGTGGAAACGTTTATTAAAAATGACTCCGGTCCATGTTTAGATGCTGAAAAAGAAAATATTAAGGGCATCATTATTGGCATGCACCATGCTAGTCAAATGTGTTCAGTTGAAGCTTCCAAGACTACAGCCAAAAGTAAAAGTGATGACATCAAGTATGATTGTGATGAAGAAGCTGCTCAGGATGCCATGAAATCTTTAAAAAGGGTTTTTGTTGCTATTAAAGGGTGTAGTTCAGCTGCTTATTCTCAAAGATGAAGATATAGACTATACTTTTGCAGATGTACTTTTTTTGTTTTTGAAAAAAATCGTAATTTCGAAATAATTTTTCTGGTACATATCCGTAATGATCTTAAATACAATTGATCTTAAATCCAAAAATATTATTATTATTAAGTTTTTTTTTCAATAAAACTAATTTAATTAAAAGACGAATCTTGATACATATAATAAGTGGTAAGGAATAAATTTTCAAGGAGTAGTTAATTTATAAGGCAACACTAGCAGAACTTAACAACATCTTGTTTTCCAGGACCGTCAGATCAGATAAGATTATTGATTTTTTTAATTAAATGAAATTACAATTAAGCCTGACCAGCCTGCATAAAAGACATTCATCTGTGTAGCGTTTAATGTGTTTTTGTTTTTTAAATTTTTGTATATTGAGCACTACATTTGCTTCACTGTTGTTCTGCGAATGATTTTTAAGCAAACTTATATCACAAAAAGTGAGCATAGAGTTTAAAAGCACTATACATATACATACATACATACATACATATCTATCTACTATCTAAACCAATTTAAAGTAATCATACACAGAAAAAACAAAATTTCATTTTCAGTAAAAAAATTCAATGAATTAGTAAATATTTTATCTAGAAAGGAGCCTACAAACAAAATTTTTAGAAACCGACAAATTGTCTCAACAATTTCAATTAAAAAACGTTTTTTTTTCAGAAAACAAATTGTCAAAATCTATAAAACAATTTCTCTAAAAACATTTATAAACTCTAAACAAAATAATTTAATGAATCAAACAATAACATTAACTGGATTCTCTATAATATATCAAACAATAATTCAGTTTGAATTTATTTTGTTTGCCATTTCTTATTTTGGCAATCTTTTCGTTTAGCTTTTTTGTTAATATTGATTAGTTTATGTTGTTAATTTTTTTCGTTGTTTTGGGGATTTTTTTGGCTTTGGTGCTTTTTTCATTTTGCTCATTTTTTCGTTTTTTTGGCGATTTTTTTTGGTTTTGGTGTTCTTTTTTGCTTTTTGACAATATATTTAAATTTAGCGATTTATATAAGTTTTGGCGGTTTTTTTCTGTTTGGCGGTTTTTTCTGTTTTGGCGTTTTTTCTGTTTTGGCGGTTTTTTCTGTTTTAGGGTTTTTTATTTTTTTAGTTTTAGTGTTTTTTCGTTTTAACACTTTTTTCGTTTGGTGATTTTTTTAGTTTTGGCGTTTTTTTCTCTTTTGTTTTGACGCTTTTTTTTAGACTTTTTTCCAATTTTTACAACTTTATCGATTTTGATGATATTTTTAGTTGTATCGTTTTTAGGTTTTAGTGCTTTTTTTCGTTTTGACTTTTTTCGGTTTTTTACTTTTTTTTAGTTTTTTTCTTTCATTTTAGTTTTAGTGATATTTTGCGTTCTACCGATTTTTTTATTTTGGTGCTTTTTTCCTTTAAGCCCTTTTTTCATTTTGGTAATTTTTCGTTGTAACATTTATTTAATTTTCGAATTTTTTAGTTTTAGCGTTGTTGAAAATTTCAAGAGTTTACCTCTTACGGTTTCCAAGGTATATCATATTGTCTAAATTACATAGTAAAATTACATTAACTGATAGAACACCCTTTAATTTTTATTGTTTTAAATATCAGAAATAATTGGTGTAGTCTATGCCAATTAACACTAACTTTAAAAATTTAAAGTGTCTATAAATAAGTGTTTGTATATTACATTACTATTTCAACATATTTCGTTCCTCGCTTTAGAACACCCTTTAATTTTTAACTGTCATATATTTGTTGTAGCGGAAAAAGGTTTTACATATTCTGTGAAAATTTCAAGTCCGAGAAAACAGGCTGTGACAGACAGACGGACAGACGGACAGACGGACAGACAGACAGACAGACAGACGGACAGCGTAGCGAAAACAATAGGGTTCCTTTACGCTTTTGGTGTACAGAACCCTAAAAAGGGAAACTTTTGATAAAAAGCTTACCTAATTTCCTGGAATATACATTTCTGTGTATAAAGTTTTGAAATCGGTCTAAAAACATGTCAGTTAGAGATGCTAACGCACTACGACCTACCCTAAAACAATTTTTTCATAATAATTCAAAATTTTGAAGGTGCTTCTAAATATTTGAAAACGGTTTTTTATGTCCTCAACTAGGCCTACAACTCACACTAGGTCGCTTTTCAAGTTCTGACAAAAAGTGCTTCTTTGTAGCAGTGTGTAATTTGAGTATATAAAAAATTTAAAACAGAAAATGAGGAAATATATGAAATTAAATGAATGCAATATACAGTTAAGAAGTAACAGCACTTACGTATTAAAATTCACCGTAATGCATAGACCTGAACCATAACCGTTTGCTAAAAAACTTCCTTTGTAAAATTTGGATTTTGGCGCTTAGGTCTTTTTGGCAGCTACAGTTTGAAGTGCTTTATAAAGACAACAAAGTACATATTTTTATTTCTATTTTCTAGTATCGCAAATTACATTTTTTAGCTGACTAATAAACATAATTGTTTAAATTATGTAATATGATTTATAATTAAATTTCTATTAATTTACATATTGAGTTTATTCTATTAGTTTTTATTTAAATGTCGCCAAGTTACCATAAATTGTAATTAAAAATTTTTCAGTTAATTACAACCGTTTAGAATTTAAATTAATTTGCATTTTAATTACTAGTAAACTCTTTAAGAGCTTGTATGTACGTACATTCAGAGAAAAGATATGGTTGTGTCATGGTTGTGTCATGGTTGCGTCAACAATATCACATTTCCCGATTAGTTTATGGTTGTCATACGAAATTTATTACTGTTTTAAATAATGAATATTAATATATTTACGACAATCATGACATTATTAGCATTCAAAAAAATTCCAACATGTAACAATATATATTTTTTAAAAATCTGACTGCAATCATAGCATATTTATAAGTGCAACATAAGTGTGATATAACAAGAACCATATTATTTTAAAGCAGTTTGCTTGCAATCAAGCTGTGGTTATAATGCATTTATAAAGTAAAAACACATGATTTTCAACAGCAATAAATTGCCAACATACGTCGATTTGGTTCATTAGAGCTGAAAAATATTTTAATTAATTAGGAAGTTATGCTGTTTTTAGAAAAAAATCAGAATTGATTCATGTTATTAGCGAAATTTTCGGTGCATGTAAAAAAGCATATAAAATAATGCAGGTTGGCATCAATAAATCAAAATCGCCAAAACGGACACCCACGTTTATTCAAGAAAACCACAAATATATGGTGGTTTTGAACCATATGTATGTTTATAGTATTTAGAGCTAATTTATTTTAAACCATATATTCAATCATAGTATGTTGCCTCAACAATGCTTTTTTCTATGCGTGTATAAATAAAATGTTTAATTATGCCTAACATGGCTCTAACGATGCATAAATAATTTATGTTTTAACAACTAAATATAACGTGTAAGAATCATAATTTAATTTTAGCATATTTGTAGCCTATTAGGACGACATTTTTTAACATTTGTTTTTTTATAAAACTATAATATAAAGAAATGAAAATCTTATTTTTACCCATTTTTATATATGTTTTATTATTTTTTTTTTTTGCTTAATGTTTTCGACCATATAATATGAGACAATATTATTATAACCATAAATTTATAAAACATTTTACAGATTGTAAATCTATAGAAAATTATATTTCTTTTAAGTTTTATTCTCTTAATTAGGTTACACCTATTCTGGAATAATTTCAGGTCTCTTCTGTTACAATTCTCAAATTAAAACGGACATTCAGATAGGCAGACGGACAGTATACCGGAAGCACTCTTTGTGTATAGAACCCTAAAAATACTACAATGGTGCTTTAGATTTCGTTAATTTTGTATTTCGATTTTACAATGATAAAGTTTTTATACCTTGAGGCGTTTGTTTAAACTTGTTTTAATATGCAAAGCTCACATTGAGCTTTTTATTAACATGGAAACGCGAACCAAATATTTATTTGACGCTCCTAAAAGTATGCACTTTTTTAGTATTTAAAGCAAATGAAGTCAGTAGAAAGGTATTTTTCAAATCCATTTTGAAATTTAAAAGTGGTTTGATTACGAAGAAAAATTTCGTTGTTCGTTTTCTGAAGAAGCAACTTACTTACTTATGGTATTCTGTGACATGGCTGAATAAACCATTTTGCGACTAATAGTTAATACTTTAAATTGTTCGAATGACCTGAAGAAGCAAACATAATCTTTAACAACCACAACTCCGATTACACTGTACAACGGGAACTCAAAAAATATATACTTGTATCAGATTTTTTAAAGTCTACATCTGGGATTTATCTTAGGGGGGAGTTAAAATTCCGCATATATATGCCTATAGCTATATTTATAGTGAATTTGCATAGAACATTTTATAAGCCTTACGTTTAACGTATGGGAGCACCATGGTAAACATTATTTTATTTCTTTAACTTTTCATCGCATGGGCCTTTTTGTCCCTTTTTTAAAAAAAGGGGAAAAAACTAACCTGCAGCGTTGATATTGCAGGCTTAAATGTTATACAAAACCATTTTTCATAAAACTTTGCTATAACTCTCAAAGGCACCCAAGGTCCAGACTCAAATTGAACGCCGGAAATCATATAAAACTTAAAATGTGTTAAAGGGTTAATTTTGTGCTCAAATACATTTAGAACATGGCATAGGAAATCTTGTAAATTTTACATTTGAGCTATAAAATGAGTTTAGCACATTTATGTTATACATTCAGAAAATATGTAATTGTGAAAAGGTAGAATGAAAGTAATCATGAAAACTAATATGTAGTTTTTTTTTTCATTTCATATCAGAGTAGGAAAATAAACAAAACGAAACGTTTGATTTCGTTTTGCTTTGTTCATTCAAATGTGTAAAACAAATACAACAACAATGAGAACGATTGTCCCATGTAGTTTTGTATCGCTTTCTCTTGTGAGCACTAAATGTACATTAATTTAAACGTATGCAGCTAGAAAAGAAAAACATGAGAACAAAATTTAAAAGTTTTAAGAAAAAAATCTTCAAACGTTTTCAGATTGATTTGCTGATCATAGTAAAGAATTTGTCAGTATATTTAGAATCGCTAAAAACCATATGTTTCTGTTTTTGCTTTGTTCGCAATTGTACGATTCAAACGGGATATTAAAGCAAGCAGATGAGTGAATTCATTCGAAATGATCACATTAATAAATAATTACTTACTGGGTTGAACTTTGTATATGTTTATATATAAATGTTCATATATACTGAAGTATAAAATTAAACCAAAAAAAAAAGTATATCCTAAGTAGAACAAAGAATTAGAACAAAAAATCAGAAAAATGGGAATGATGAAGAAATAAATCAATGGCAGCACCGGAAAAGTGCAGTTTAATACCAACTTTAAAGTGATTTAATTCTCTCTCGTATTCAATATTCACGAAAAAGTTGTATACATAAGAATTGAAATCACATTTATCAGAGCCGCCTGACAAGTGGTGATAAGCAAACTACACGTGAGCACTGATGATGGAAGTGTAGCGACTTCCGAAAGCGGCGCTACTCTGTTCTGCTGTGTACGTTTTTCCCTTTTTCCTTGGAATATTTATTAATCATGCCCAATTCTTTCTGAGTTTAACGTTACGAATCTTAGCGTAATAATAAATTTGGATAAAAAGATAATTGTTTTGTTTGAATCTTTGTCATTGAAAAAGTATTTGTTTTGAAGATTTCAAAAGTTTGTGCCTAATGGGAAACGTTTGCGAAAAGTGTTTTCGCTTTCACACTCTCCCAGAAAAAAATAAATGAACGCGTTCAAAATGAAATAGTCTTTCATAATTTCTTGAGCACTTGCTTCTTCGAATGCATTCTGAATGCCATCGTAAATCGTAAATAAAGCTATAGTTTTTGAACTCATTAAAAACGCATGCGATTTTACTAGGTATTATATTGCATAAAATATCCACCGAAAAAGGCATGCAAAAACGGAATTAAATCATAAGCCCAATTCACAATCTTGTGCAAATGGTATTGCATCGTAGCATTTGCAAAGTGGTATTGCATATTGATACTCAGCAATTAACAATTGTTAGTGGTGAGTTTAAATATACTATACCATTTTGCAATTGCTACGATGCAAGACCATTTGCACAAGACTGTGAATTGGGCTATTATATTGACATATTTTCATAAAACAAGCTTTAGCTCCAACAAAAAATAAGAAGACAATAGCTCAGTGGTAGAGAGCATGTCTTAACAGTCAGAAGAGCATACTTCGTATCCCATTGATTCTAATCGAGATCAATTTATTTAAATTTTCACGTAAACACATGATCTCCAATGACACGCTAATGTCAAAATCATGCATGTTTCAGCTAAATCGGACCAGTTCGTTATCACTTGAACCATGATTACACACATGATTTGTCATGTTATATTTTGCAGGGCTCATTTATATTGTCACAGAACGAGAAGCGAACCCCAAACGTATGATATATGCGAACATATTAGCCCAATTCACAATATTGTGCAAATGGTCTTGCATCGTAGCATTTGCAAATTGGTATAGTATATTGTTACTGACCACTTAGCAATTGTTAGTAGTGAGTATCCATATACTATACTATTTTCCGAATGCAACGATGCAAGACCATTTGCACAATGCAAGACCATGGACTATTATATTACTCATACGCTGTGATGGCATACATTTCTCTTTTTCAGCAAATTGTACCTAAAAAATATTGCATACTTTTGCGAGTGGTTTTTAGGGGAGTTTTAAAATGTATGAGGACTCCGCAATGAGCGTCAAAGCGGCGAGCTACAAAAAATTAAAACATTCGAAACATTATTGAAGTGAGCTTCATCTTTCAGCGATCGAGCGGTATTTTTGACCAGCAAAACGGCAGAGCGGAGCCGCTCAGGAATAAAAATTGTTTTAATTTTTAGTTGGTTGCTGAGCGTCAAACAGTAAAGATGTGCGAAAATTACATGCAGTTTTTAAAAATTGTTTAAACCATTCATGAACAAATACGATAATTTGGACAAACTAGAAGTTTGCGGGGAAATTCCAAACTTTCTGCATGTTTTTGATAATAAAAAAAATAAAACAATTTATCCATTTACATTGAAAACAATAATGAAATATGAAATTTAGTTTTTCTTTTCAATATAAGCTACAGAACGTGAATTTAATTTTTAAATTAAAAAACAGGCAGTTAATAGGTATATTTGCTTAATTTTCCACTAATATTTATTTAAATATACAATTTTTTAATACAATTTCTTTTGAAAGAAGTATTAAAATAATCTTTACAGGAAATTACACAATAACTACATCACAACTTTATGATCCAAATTTTTTTTTTTATTGACAATGACGTTTAAACTAGGGATGTAACGAATACCGATACCGATACCGATATATCGGCGATACTTCAGATTTTCCGATACATCGGTATCGGCGATATTTTACTGTCGATACGACGATACTTTTAAAATTTTTTTTTAACAAATAATTTATTTTTGTTCGATTTTACCATGAATTAAATTCACTTCATTATTTTTTAAATCTTATTAATATCAATTTTAAAAATTAATAATATTTTATGCTGTTATTTTGTAAAAAAAATATTTATTTTTTGTTAATTTTACCATGAATTCAAGTTCAAGTCGTTGTTTTATAAATCTTATTCCAGCAAAAAAAAAAAGATTCTCCAAAGAAGTCATGAAAATGTAGAATTCGCGATCTGGAAATATTGCAAATTTGCATAATTTCTAATTAGTTTTACATATCCTTGCCATTACAAGAAGTTCTGTTTTTCGATTACAAATTCGGTGGAAGCGATGCTAGGACAAATTTGTTTTTCGGTATTCTATAATGACTTTTCCTCAAGGAAAAAGGATTAAAAATTACCCATTTTCACAATTTTTTTATGCGAATTTAAACTCAGAACTGTATTTTCATGTAAATTTAAGTGAATAAATATAAACTTAGAAGTCTTTTAATAATTATGCTATTAAGTTATTTAGAAAAATATTAGTTGATAAATGTCCTTTAAAAAAATCGATTTTTTAAAAAGCATGACGAGTATTTTTTTAAAATTATAAAGGAATTAAACATTTTTCTTGCTTTTCTACTAATTATCTGCATATTTTTAATATAGATTTTTGGAAGCAAAGAAAATGTAGCTCCTTAAAAATTACTTCCAATGTTTTATCAATTTTAAATATTCTCTCTTATAATGTAATTTTGTATAATAAAAAAATTGCGCTTGAGTTTTGTTAATCTAAACTAAAACTCAATTTCAATATTCGTATCGGTATCGGAATCGGTATCGGCGATATTTATTTTTAAATATCGGTATCGGTATCGGATCGGCAAAACGGCGTATCGTTACATCCCTAGTTTAAACAACTAACCGCTCAAAAATGCCGCTAAATAATAAGCCACTTGCTCTGTGGAGTTTTTAAAATTGGTACAGTTGGACATAGGTACATATACTTAAATAAACTATAGAGTCCCCGTGTTTGGCAAGCCCAATTAATACGACATTTCTTTAATTTTTTTGCTCATACAAAAATTTTCGTGGTAATTTTTTATTTAAAACCAAAATTTTTGGAGTTATAAAGCCAATAAAAATCAGAACATTTACAAAATTGCTTTAAAATTATTCGTACACTCAAAATCTTCTGTACCGAAAATTAACTGAAATTGTAATATAAACTAAAAGAAAATTCAACTAAAACCGGTCTACTTGTTTTTCATTTAAATTTAACAAAAAATTTATATAATTTCAAATGTTTAAAAATTAACTGACCAAAAACCGTAAACAATAAATTACTCTTTCTATTTTTTTTTTTTTTATTACTTAATATGTTGCCTTCTTTGGGAAAGGGAGCAGTCTAACTGTCACAAGAGCTAATCGCAACTTCCGTAAAAATAAAAGATGATTCCCTTGTTTCTAATATATAATCAAACCAAAGTTCCATAAAAACAAATGATTTTCGCTTTATTTTTAAATGAACTAGCATCATGTCTAAGACTTATGGTATCTTTAATTATGATTTTATTTATTTTATATTTTTACTCGCTGTTTGTTATTTTGATTTCCACTGGGAATGGATCAAAGCTCCTTCAGATTTGAAATTCAATGCACCAACCACTCGACTAAAGCATAGTATGCAAACCAGCGGTATGAAGTTCACATAAACTTACTCTTAAGGCCAGATTTTGTAAACACAAACGCTTTTTTCGTTTTAAAATTTGTATGGAAAACATTTTTTTTAACCGTATTTGCATTACTTTTCATACAAATTTTAAAGATTTTTTGCAAAATCTGCCTATTAAACTCTTTCGCTTTCAAAAATATTATTTCTCTGCTGAGTATGCATGTGTGTGTGTGTCATTTTTATGCATTTAACATAAAAAATTAAAACAAAAAGGCATGCATGATCTTGGCTGGAATTGAACATGCGTCCTCCAGGTTAATAGTCTAGCATACTATCCACTACACAACAGGTTTTAAATGAATATTCATTTATTGTAAATTACATTTTACGTACAGAATATTTTGAGTGTTTGAGTGTGTATGTTAATATTATGCATGTACATTTTTGGTAAACAACGGACAATATTTAAAATTCGTATTAATGTGTATTTATTTTTTTTATGCATGTTAGAGTCAGTTAAAAATAAGATTGCTTGGAATTTTAAATGTTTATTCATTTAAAAACGACTGCACGGAATATTTTTTGAATAATGTTTATTCCGTTATTGCAATAATATTGTAAGTGTAGCACTGTTTGACATGTTTGAAATTTTGGAAAGTTAAAATTTTCGAATGTGAATTTTTAGTGTAAATATGCCTAGGAATGTTGTAAATGATTTGAAACCAATTTTTTAAATTTCTAGCATCGCTACCTGGGTGTTTTCCACCAATAAGCAAAATTGTTTCGCTGGCTATGTTTGTGTGTGTAGTGATGTTGCAAATATGTTGTTGTCGAAAAAAATATCAGTCACACTTGGCAAATAGTTGACGAAAAACAAACGTGACAAACAAACAAACTATAATTTTATTTCCTTTAATTCCGATATTTTTTTTAAATATAGCTTCGCATTTATTAAAAATTGTATAAAAATAGCTTGATGCAGCATAATTAATAGAATTTTGTATTTTAAAAACCAAGTTAAATTACACTAACCCTGAGCAAAAAATAGTGGTTACGCCTATATCTTCAACTATTTGCCAGGTTTGACCGTAGGTTTAGTCGGGAGCTATTAAAACAAGCTAATAAATTGCTTGGCTTTTTCTCCAACCAGTATTTCAACACTCCTTATGCTATATTTTATATACAATAAAACATTAAATCATAAATTTACACATAAGACATGCCATATGACTTTTAACTCGTTGAGAGTCTTAACGTAATACCAAATATTTTTCAATTCATTCTAAACTTTAAATATTCAAGCACAAATGATACAAAAAAAATAGGAAAATAAAAAATAGAAAAAGTATAAAAAAAATTCACAACGAAAACAAATTGTCAGCATATGGTATTTATACATTTGTGTTTTTGTTTCATATCTAAAGATATTTGTCCATAGCCTTTGATATGAATTTATGAATAAATGTAAATATTTGCTACAATATACATACATACGTATGTATGCCTTTTCCGTATATAAATTTTTTTAATTCTTTTTTTTCAAATATTTTGTTTACAAAATCCTATGAATTCATTTTATTTTGGATTTTTCTCGTAATGATGGTTTTTTTTGGAACTCTGTTCATATTCCTGTTCCTGTTGAAATAATATTTTTACATGATTTTAAATGCCAGGCAACAGCTAGAGAGGCCTAGTGGCAGTCGGTTGTATGGCTACAAAAACGACTAAAATCATTTAAAATGTCACAATGCCATATTGACAACGACTTCAACGAATAAAGGATCTTTATTGAGCATAAATACACGTACAATATCACATACATTTGTATACAAAAACAGCAACAAAAAAAATTGTTATGAACAAAAACCAAAAATTCACAAGAAAAAAGTTAAAAAAATAAATAAGTTTGAATGTGTACTCATATTATTCATTCAACACACATATCGCGTATTTACTTCAAAACTGTCATAACTTCAGAATCTGGTTGTAGAGAAAACGAATTTTAAGTTTTCAATTTACCAGAAAACAGTCAAAAATGTTTATACAAGATGAACAAAATGATATCATCATTAATTCTACGTTATTATTTCATAAATAATGTTTTCGACTTACGACAATCTTGAAATATGTGGGCAATATAAATGTGTGTTGATACGAATGAATGTTTGCATTAGTGAGATGTTAGGATTATTATTATGGAAATATTGATAATACAAATGTGAACCATAAAATATGGCAAATATATACAATCAAATATGATAGAAGTCCTACACGCAGAGAAGAGACATGGTTGTAGTATAGTTGCAACAAGAATGTCATATTTTATGAAGCTATATATGGGTATTTCCACAGAAAGTCGCAATTTTCGAAACGCCACGCCAACAAACAATTAAGCTTGTACTAGTTTTTTTCCTACTCTATATGTTTGTGTACGCCGTAATTAGCTCTTTATTTAGTAGAAGATTAGGAAAGCTTAATTGATTGTTGGCATGGCGTTATGAAAAGTGGATTTTTCCCTGGAAGTGCCAATATGGTTATGGACAAGAACCCTGCGGAAAATTTGGTGACAAATGATCCCAAAGTACTCGTCCTATGACTTGAGAAAATGAGACTGGTACCAAAAATAAAGAGTAGTGAATGGTGTAAAAAGACATATTGGTGTAAATGGTCACATATTAACCATTTGCAGTCAATTTAGTTGGTACTCCGGCTAGTATTGTAGTGAACGGCACTGAACAGATTCGATGCACTTGGATTAAGGCCTATCACATAGTATCTATATAATATTGTCTCCCTTCAATGGGACTGCCGTGCCACTCAGGAACCTGTTCCGTAACTATATTCAGATATTAACTCCAGCTTAACTGGTATTTATAACATTGAAATATAAGTTCCCCTGTGGTCGAGTGGGTAGTGTACTAGCCTGTCATGCCGGAGGTTGTCGGTTCGAATCCTATCAAAGACACCACTTAAAAATAAAATACAATTTCTACTTGGATTTGTAACAATAAATAAATAAGTTAATCGATAATTACAGCTGATGTTTGGAATAATATTTATATATAATCTTATTATTCTACACCGATTAGGACTCCATAAGATAGTTCAGAGACAAGTTACAAGGTGCATGCAAAGTATCAATTAACCCCATTCTAGGCCATCCCCATGTAAAAGTGGCCGGTCCGCTTCATACGAAGTATTAGAACTCGGACTGGTCCCTATCACCTGGGGATCGGTCACGTAACTTGTTTTGTGTCAGTTCCATTTACCGTAGGGAAGTTACTATTGTCACAAAACTCGCCTCTAGATTTAATAATCGCATAATTTCCATATATAAAAATTTTAATTTTAAAATTTTTATAAATGGAAATTATGCGATTATTAAATCTAGAGCATTTGGGTTAGATTCAAAACAAATTGGTATTTTTTATCTCATCAGTTTTTAATACTATTTCTGAAACAGTATTGGATTAAAATTATGAAAACTTCTACTTACTTGTCACCGATTTAAGTTGTTGCCTTACGCATTGCATTACTATTTACAAAAACAAGAAAACTAATGCAAAAATAAATAATTGAAAATAAAAGTAAACATATCACTTTTGTTTCTTATGCCCACAAGATAGACGAAATTCATTAGAAAAGTATGTCTACAAATTGTTTGTCTTTCGTGACTTTCTTTAATATAAAATATTAATATCAAGGAAATTAATAAAATGTTAAGTCATATATGAGTAACAATTGTAATGAAAAAAAGTTAATAAAAACAGGTGAAACTAAAATATTTATTGAAAAATTTATTAATTTGCTACGAACTTGTCATTCGTTACTTGAATATTTATTCCAAAAATGCAGGCGAGTATTTCATTAAAGCAAAAATTTTCAGAGAAGAGTAAATTGTATGCCAATCGTAATAATTTGAATTATATAATTCAATTATATTAGACCATTTGCTTTAAATTTTATTGTGAAGAAAAAGAGACATTGAATGAAATTGCATTTCATGACTTGTCCATTTGTAAGGATTTTGTTGTGGAAGGAGAAGAAAACTTAATTAACCAGAGTAAAGATTCAAAAAAAAACTATAGAGAAAAATTAAAACTAATCGAAAAACTGTATGCAGAATACATACAAGCAAAAAGCAAGGAAAAGGTAAAAGTAAGGGAAATTACTCTTATTAAATCTTTGGCCTTGATTTAGAGGAGTTCTAAGCAATTAAAACGCGGTAAAATAAATTAGAAATCTACCTAATCGATCAAAAGTAAGTTTGCTGTTGGCTGAGATGGTTGGCGCGTTGACTACAAACCCTGAGGTCTTAAGTTCAAGGCAAGCCAACCACATCATGAATTTACCTGATGTGCATTTGTGTGTCAATGCTGTTAAAGTGATGAAGGCCTGTTAAAGTGCTGAAGGCCTAGGACTGATCACTTTAGGAGTCCCGCCAGCGATTAATACTAACATATCCTAATGCACTTCACAAAATCCTCTTTCGTTGGCATTATAGCAGAATCGTTGGCGTAGTAAAGGAACTAATAAATGTCTACACAGTTTAAACAAAGCAACACCAGAGCTGTAAATTAATTAAGCTTTCTATCTCTCTCCCACCTCACCACCTGTTCTCTCTACACTATCCCTTTCCCAAAGAAGGTCACACATTTATTAATTGATTGGTAGGATTGATTATGTTACTTCTCTTTAAAAAAAACATTTGTCGAAATTAACTTTTTTTTTATTGTATTCCATATTAAAAAAAACCACAGGCAAACAAAATCGTTTTCTGAATCAGATAATATAATTGTTTAAAAATACTTGTTCATAATTAATTGAATTAGTAAAAATCAAAAAATACTTTTACTGAAAAAGGTCCTATGAATGATTTTTATCAAATCAAACAAACACAATTACTGAAAATAAAATTAGTTTTTGTTGTTGCTTTTATATGTAAAATAAGAGCTCACAATGAAGCATTTACTGAATAAGAAAACTATTTATTGAATTTAAAAGTTAATTTAAAGGAATGCTTGTCTAAAAACAAAATTTAAAAAAATTTTTCTGTGTTGATATGGTAAAACAAAAAAAAACATAAAATACATGTTTTTTTTTGGAGACTGTTATGTTTCCACAATCTACAGGCAATCGCTCACTCTTACATATTTTAAAATTTTATAATAATAAAGTCTATATTTATTTTTTCCCGCTTTTTGTTCGATGATAAGAAAATTAAGAAAATATAAATTTCCCAAAAAAAAAAACTCCGAATACAACGAAAGTTTAGTTACTATGCAAAACTTTATCAATAACCGGATTATTTTTAGCTATTTTAAGTTAGGTTGAACAGGCTACCTATTTCTAAAAACCAGCCTACTTGAATCCTTTGGTCCCCTTGTGATTCCTGAAACAGATAAAAAGAGATTTAAGAAGATTCCCTGCGTATCCCAGAGGTTACGTCGGTATTGAACCAGCCCGAGTATATCGCATTCCCCATTGTAGAGCTGAGTTAAAACATTTTAATTGTCAAAATTTATTGCATGATCTTGGTGGCTCGGTGTTAATAGATTAGTCAATTTTGAACCAACGAGTGGACCCTTCACTCGTCATTCCCGATTTTGATCATAAAAAAATTTTTTTTTAATTAAATTTAATATTATTATTTTTTTATTTTTTTTATTTATTTATACTTTTTTTTTTGTAAAGATCAGACGATTTCCTAAAAGAATCACTTATTTTTGCTATTTTGTTTTATTTTTTTCTAGTTTGAAACAATAATTCAAAAAGATTTTTTTTTCAAAAACGGCAACACTTTCACAACCCATAGCTCAACAAATAAACATCCTACAAAAAAAAATTTGCATACACATTTAAACGTACTAGAATTATAGTTATCAAGGAATTCAGGCATATAAATTTTTGGGATTGTTCGCTTCAATAAATAATATTAAAAATATTGGCAAATTGAGTTGTAAACTTTAGTCAAACTGTATGGTTTTTATCCAAAATTATTTAATGAGTTTTGGCTTAAGTTCGTTTTTAATTCAATCTTTCGATCAAATTATTTTTTATTTAAGAAAGAAATTCTAAAGAAAAATTTATTTGTACGGAAGGTTGAACTGACATCAGATGTTTCGAGACTACCAGTCTTCTCATCAGACCACTTTTACCTACACTGCCAACGACGGCAGAAACAACACCCTAGCGAAAATCCTATTTACTTTAGTAATAGCAATCAACAGATTTTGTCGCCACCTCGCGGCGAGTCGTAAGTATTAATGAGCTTTTATAAAGGTTCGGACCTTCACTAACTGACTTTTCTTTATCATATGCAACTATTTTAAACTTTTTTTATTTCAGTTATCGATACTTTCAATGCTGGGATATTGGCAAATATTAATCAGTTTATTTCAGTTTATTATTCAACTTTAAGTAACTGAGCCCAAAGGGCCATAACTAGTTAACAAATTATCTACATAATATAATACTACATATAACATACTTTATAATAATATATTCGGTGAAAATCTTAAAAACTAATGTAGACTATTATAATAAATGTAACATACATATGTAAAGAATATTTATCAAAATATCACATAAATATTAAAGTAGAAGAGATAGTTTAGGACCAATATTGTATTGTAGGAAAGCAAATAAATTAACAATTGCGTTTGCATAGTAACAGAGTGTAAGACATATGTATATATATGTATATATGTACGAATTTCATATACATATCAATATCAATTTCCAACTATAAGTTATTATGTTCAAGATATAATAGAATTTTACTTTTATAAGTTTGATGTGAAGAAACAAAAGATTTAAGGCTGTCAGGCAGATTATTAAAAATTCTTGCAACTCTAGTATGAAATGATCATTACAAAATTGAAGTTAGCCTTGGAATTTGTATTTGACGATTTCGTTGAGAACGGCTAAGGGTAAAAAATGAAATTATATGCAATATTTTCCCATCCTTGTATGTTTTATAAAAAAATAGTAATAGTCTTAATTTCAAATAGTTCAAGAATGAACATCCTAAAAATCTACATACATAATTCGACATATGAGTGCGCCTTCTGAGATTATACAGAAAACGAACAACTCTATTAAATAATTTCGTAAGTTTGCTAATGTTGTAACCCAAAGTGAGACTATAAACTTCAACTCCATACAAAAATATGGGCATAATCAAAGTGTGAACAAGCTTTACTTTTACCTGCACGGGCAGTATAAGATTTACATTATTAATTTGTCGAAGTGCAAAATTAACATTGGATGCTACAGAATTAATATGTCTTTCAAAATTAAGCCTATTATCCAACCATACGCCAAGACATTTAATCTGGTTAACAAACTGAATATCAGTACCATCAATCTTTATGGCCAAATTAGTTTTTGGAGGCCCAAAGAGCATTGCTTTAGTTTTAGCAGTATTTATAAATAATTTATTTTCGCTCATCCAACGAAAAATAGTTTCGATACTATAACCAATTGTATTTTGCATGACGTCAAGGAACTGTTTTTCACCACAGATGTTAAATAATATAGGTCCGAGGACGGAACCTTGTGGAACACCACTTGTGACGGATAAAAGCCCTGATCATTTCCAATGATAATCTTAGCACTCTATTACCTTTCATATTGTAGTCTGAAAGAATAATTTCTAAACTGGTTTGAAATATAAGCCAGTTTTTAAGCTTCAAAATTAACTAACACCACTTTCAAAAATAATAATTCTTTGCAAATAAAAATAAAATTATGTGGTCTTAGGTTGTATATCCCACCCATTCTTACCTACGGATCGGTTGTCTGGCGTAGAGCAGTGGACAAGAGTACAGATCTTTCTACTCTGGTCAAAGTGCAAAAGGTAGCATGTCTCGCAATTACTGGTGCAATGAGGCCAACTGCCTAGGCCAGTCTATAGATAACGCTTCACTTAATTCCCTTTGATGTTTATATCAAATACATATCTGCAAGGTCTGCCCTTAGACGTAGAGATTCAGGCAACTTAAAGCATGACCGTATTGAACACGGCTTTATATTCTGCAAAAATATGGTTACTTTATTAAATTTTATTTTTATTTTGTATCTTTAAAAATGTAGGTACCTCCGGCATGACAGGCTAGTACACAACCCACTAGACCACAGGGGAACTTATATTTCAATGTTATACTATGTAATAGGCCTTTGATCCAGGTGCATCGAAATAGTTCAGTGCCGTTTCCTACAATGCTAGCCGGAGTACCAACTAAGTTGACTGAAAATAGTTAATATGTGACCATTTACACAATATATCTTTTTTCACCATTCACTACTCCTTATTTTTGGTACCAGTCTCAAGTCATGGGACGAGTACTTTTGGATCATTTGTCACCAAATTTTCCGCGGGTAATAATACATGATTTTTTACTTCTACACTCCTGGTACTATTTTCCATATAATGTGCTGTTTAGCAGTTTCTATTTTGATTTGAAAGATAAAATCAAAGTAATATTTTTTATTAATCTTTTTTTTTTTTTGAATTCTGCTTCATTTTGTTGACACATTGATCCAACTGCGCCATATTTTTCTTTTCCAATTTCCTCTATTTCATGCGTTTTATTGTGTTGTTCCACTTTTATCTAAATACGTTTGAGAAAACTTTATTCTTTACCTGATTAACTTCAGCAACAAGAAGAAAAATACTACGACCAAAATATTTAGTGGAAATTTACAATTTGTTTGTGTTGCTACATTTGCTGTTCCACCTTCTAAAGTTCTTGTTTATTGAATTTGTATCTTGGTAATCAAAGTTTTGTGTTTTTTTTCCTTAAACTTTTTTATATAATATTATTTTTGAGAAAGTTTCTTCTCTCTTTCTTCGATAGTTTTTTTTTTAATCTTATTTGTTCATGCGAAACTTTTCTTATTATCTAATGAATTGAAAATAGTTCTATGTTGTTGATATTAAAATATTGTAAAGAAATTTTATTATTCGGGCTTTAGATCGTTCAATTTAATTTTTTAGTTAAATTATTTTTATTAAGAAAACATTTTTCAAAGCATTTAATTAATAGTTGAAAGGATAAAGATAAATTTTGACTTTCTCTAAGGCTTGAACTTAACACCATATAAAAGATAGAAGCCTGACTATTGACGAGTTAGCTGTCAGAAACCTGATTTTAAAAATGTCTTAGTAGAACATTTAGTGTTAAGCATTTAGTAAAAACTTCCTCACAGTTGTATAAATTTATATATTTTATACATGTATTTTAAGAAGTTTATACAAATATTGTTGCATTAATTAATGGAAATATGAATTTAGAATGATTCTTAATGCATTTGAGCTTAAAGTATTGATATGCTTAACATTTTTAGCAATTGTTTTTATTGGTACCAAAAAATTTTATTCCATGTAGGAACATAAATGCATAACTGTTGAATAAAAATATAATTCAATACTCCGACTAATTGCAAAAAGCAAATGTAAAATAAAAAAAAAAGCTATTCCAAAATTATAATAAAAAAACGTAAAACTTGTTTAAAATAGTGAGAAAAAATAAATAAAACTAAAAATTGCTTATGCGTGGGAAAAAAGTTACAAAAAAGTTAATGCATTTTCAAGTGGAAAATTATCCTCCCTCAAATGTGTTAAAATGCAACAATTATGGTGAATTCACAATGCCTAAACGAATAAAGAGAGTTGTAAATTTTTTGCTATCTACGTATTTATCTATGCTTAACAGCATGATACTTTTTAGATCAACCACGATCTCACCATCAGAGTTCTTGTTATACATCTCGGCCACCACGGCCTCCACAGTCAAGTTTCTGCAAGATAAGGTTTTTTTCATCAGGATCATCACATCTGTATATTGCACAAATAATATTAAACACATGATAATTAATTTGTCTGTTTGCAATTGATTTAATTAATATAAATTATAATACTAGAACTATATACATACATATAAGGTGAATAAACACACAAATTTTATCTAACAAATTAAATTACGTTTTAACTCGACCTCGAACATATTTTTGGATTCAACTCTCACCAATTTCCCATTCGAATTTTGTGGAATTTGATCAACGAAAAAGACACCAGCATGTATTTGCTTGTGTACGTCCACTAAACGTTTTTTAACATAGTCGATTATTTCCTGCTGAGTCACTGAACTATCTGCTGTCTTTACCACCAAAGCACCCGAACAGTCGCCTTTGGTTTCATCTGGCACCGTAATCACACAAGCATCCTTAACACCCGGCATTTCAATGATGGTCTCTTCAATTTCTTTGGGCCAAAAATGTAGACCAAGATATTTACGAATTTCTTTTTTACGATCCACCACATACAAAATGTTGTCATCATCCATGTAGCCCAAGTCACCAGTGTGAAACCATCCTTGTGCATCACGCATTCTTTGTGTCTCAATGGGATTGCCATAGTAACCTGCCCAGTATTTGCCATGATCTACACAAATTTCGCCCACTTCATTGTGGCCCAAATTGTTGCCGTCATCGTCAGCTATGCGCAAACTGATATTTGGCACCATTTTTCCTACAGAAGTTAAATGTCTATCACTTCCAGAAGTTAATATGTTAAAAGCCATGACAGCAAATTCAGTTAAACCATAACCATAACCAACGATAGCATCATCACTAAGTAAAGCTCTTAGACTCTTAAAAATATTTTCCGCTATGGGACTACCACCAGACTGCACCATCATAAGGGAGGAAAATACTTCTTTAGTAGCTTGTGGATGTTTGACAAGGGCAGCAATGTAACGTGGTGCCAAAAAGGCATTTGTTATTCTGTATTTTTTCATAAGCTCAATAAAGATATCAGCACTAAAAGGTTTGTCCACAATAACGCGTGTTGCACCGGTTAAACAACTGACTACAATATTTGACACACCAGTTATCCAATCAATCGTACTGGGTATATACATTATAGTTTCACTGTTTAGAAAACTGTTGTTCAAGAAAAATAATTAATACAAAAAAGCAAAAATATCTATAGAAAGAACTTACGGTGCTTCATAAACTAAATTGAAGCCAGAGAGGCATACAGCTTTGGGTTTGCCTGTTGTGCCCGATGAGCATAAAATTGCTACTACTTGATCGCTACCTATAGTGTAGTGTTTAGGACTGAAAATAAAATAAATTTTATTTAGTTTGATATTAGTCTAAAAGATGATATTCAGAAAAAATTAATGCGTGAAGCTAGCATCAATTTATTACGGGGGCAATTCTCGTATACATATTTATTATAAAATTTTTATAACTAAAAACTGCTATCATATTCAACCGGCCTATCTAAGAAATGTAGTTATTAAAGGAATTAAATTTTCCGTGTGTAGATAAATCAGTTTAACATTTCTACATATTTTGTTCCTACTTTTTCCACTTTTTTTTGTAATACCTTGTTTGAAGCCCTACTCGTTCCTTATGGCGATCAACAAAAGCTTAGAATTATAAAAATCAGAAGGCAATTGGCGAAGTTATGATTTTTTTTAGACATAATTACAAATGTAAATTAGTGCACGCAAGACATTGTGAAGCTTAGAGGGTCGTTAAAAATTAAAAGTAAAATTTCTTCAAGTCTCGTACCGCAAATCTTTGGGTATTTATAAAAAACTACCCTAGAAAACGTTTCAGGTCAATTAGTTAAGATTAAAGAATATCGCACGCCCACAAAATTTGAACAAATGCTCTTTTTCTGTATTTGATGTCCCATAATTTAATAAATATACTATTTACAAAAAAAAAATCTGAAAAAGTTGTTGTCTGTATAGTTTCCAACAGCTTTTGCCCAGCCGAATTTTATACAAATCGCACATTTAACAAAAAAATAAAAAAATAAAAAAAGCAATATCGAAAAACTCTATAACAATTGTCCACATGCTTCACATTTATGTCTAAATAAAAATATATTTTTTATTGAAAAATTAAATTAAAACTGAAATTAAATTTCTTTGGATATACGTCTGGATATACAGTTCATAACT
The DNA here is from genome assembly GCA_956483635.1 of Panzeria rudis. NCBI lineage: Eukaryota > Metazoa > Arthropoda > Insecta > Diptera > Tachinidae > Panzeria > Panzeria rudis. The sequence continues at coordinate 43,847,870 of OY101448.1, read as the reverse complement.
GTTAAACTCTAAAGGCACCTAGCAAAAGGATGAACATAATCAAATAAACTGAACAAACAAACATTCACACACTAGTAATTGTAATTATCAATAATAATTCATAGTAGAATAGATAAATAACAAGAAATAAAGAAAAAAGTGAATATCAATAACTATCAAATGAAATATAACTCTAAGAGTGACAGAGTATGGATTGATTAAACGTAAATGATATTCAACTCTTGACTACAAACCACCGACTTTGGTCGAATGGTCTACGCGGTAAATAACTCTTATGAGAATAGCGGGAGCTATCGAAACATGACAGTTCAACCTTCCGCGCAGTCAACATTTTTTTTTTGCCTACATGCTTTACATTTATCTCTAAATAAAAATGTAAGGGGTAAATGTAATTTCAATTTTCCTATAAGACTTCATTTTATGCAAATGCTCATCGAGTTAACATAAACTCCTTTTGCATAATTAGCTAATTTATTTTTTAATTATTCACAAAAATTTTAATTTATAAATTAATTAAACACATTTATTCATTTATTTAGCACAGAATATATATCAAAAACATCGCTTTTCATTTATTTTAATAAACAAGTCATACATCCACCCCAATATATTTTCATGTACGTGTATTTTTTGACAGTTCATCTTATAAGGTGGCTGTTATAAAATTACTTATAACAACGCTCTCATAAAAATTTTTATAACTAATTTTAAGTCTACACGTAACATAATTCTCTCTGCGATTGAATTTGACCTCTCATCTTACATATTATGTTACGTGTAGACCTCAAGTTACTGGCAAGTTGTAATAACGGGCCTAACTGTGAAAGTGTCAAGTATCTGTATTTTACGGCTCAAAATATGCAGTATAATTTTAAGAAGTTAAGTTGATCGTCTTAGCACACACTTTAGTTTTTAGTTTTCGTTAATTTCTATTATTACATTGTAATTTTTATTTGTTGTTTTAGAGGTTACAGATACACATATTCTGTGAACATTTCATTTATGTAGCCCTTGAGGACTGGCAGACAGATGGATACTCTAAAAGCTACTACTTGAGTTCAAAACGTAATAGATAACAATTCTAGATATTTTTACTAGACTGACGACTCACTGGTTTCACTTAGAACATGACTGGCAAAAACGAAGAAAAATTTAACAAATTTATATGGCGTTCATAACAATTTTGAAAAAGTATTTTATATGAGGGTTTGCGAATCATACTCGTAGGTTCTAAAAAGTTTTTCTTATACTTACTCGTAAGATATCTCCGTACTTGTGGGCTCTAACAAATCTGTTACTTTTGGTACACCTTCTGCTTCGCCAGACATTATAAATATTTTGGGTTTATAAGCTTTTGTGGCTAAATAAACCTTTTTGTAGACATCACTGTCGCAAAAAATCAATTTAGGTTTGGTTATAGCAAAACAATGAGCCACGATTGCTATAAAATCGACCACAAATAATAAGCAAATTAATTTAAAAAAAAAAAATTACTCACATTCATCCAAAATGGGATTCACAGGATGAAAGGGGGTACAATTGAAGAAACAAGCAATGACGGTGGGTAAAACATGTGAAGTATTTTTGACGGCAAATCCAATTATGTCATCCTGCTTCAACTCCATTTTATCCAAATGCTGCGCAATACGCTTAGCCATGGTTAGAACTTCGTGGGCTTTCAGGGCAATATTTGCAGAATGATCGATCTAAGTTTGTTTTATTTCCCTTTTTTAATTTGAATTTGTTATAGATGTTCACAAACGCTTACCTGTAAAGTTATATTCGGAAAACTATTCAATTGATTGTAAATAATTCTACCCAGGGCACATTCTGTATTATACACCAGCGGTAGTTTGGGTGTAGTCCAGATTTTTTTATTTTTGTCAAAAGTAGCTGGAGGAAGTTCCATTTTTTTTAACCACTTCGTTTGGAAATTAAAATTCGTCTAAACCATTTATTTATTCAATATTCTAATTTATATAGAAATATATGATTGTTTATTTGCAAAATTATATTTGTTTTAAAACTGATAAGAAATCTAAAATATCTTATTGTAAAAAAATAAAAAAAAAACACTTATACTGCAAGTTATCAGTAGCCAAGATTATAAATATATAAGTTAATGCAACAATGTGCCAATAAAAATTATAGTTTTGCCGTTAAGATAATTGGAGAAATTATAACTATCAAGCCATATTGAAATTTGAAAAACGTTGATAAGTATATCAGGATATCTTACTGTTAAGATATTTTAATTTAAAAAAATTTAATTAAAAAAAGGTTTAAGGATTAAACCAAAAACGCACGATTTTTAACATCCTTGCAGTAACAGTAAGATATCCTGATATGCTCATCAATGTGACTCTATTCAAATGAAAGAAATTTTTTTGTAGACTAATAATACAGGAAACATTTTAAAGTTTGGAGGACCATTCGTGAAATATTAAGCGATTAATACAAAAAGTGGTGTAAATTATGCAAATGCTAAATATCACTATATCTTTGAAACTAGCTGATAGGGAAAACTAATGACGCCATCGTAATCAAGAGATAAAAATACATAATAATCAGCTATTTTTATTTAAGCAACACAAAAAAACTTAATTTTGTTGTGCTGTGTAATTAATAGAATAGCTACATTAAAGTCATGTTGTTTCAGGTTGATATAACTATAAATCAACATGGTTCGTAGGGTTTTTCAATATAAAATTCACGGTGTCTCAACTTGAAATATCTTTGAATCAACATGATTCTTCATGTTGTTCCAAGATCAAATTCACGTTGTTTCAACTCGAAATATCTTTGATTCAACATGATTTTTCGTATTATGTCATTATCAACTTTATTTTGATTTAACTGGAATATTAAATCAACATGAAATATAGTTATTCTAAAAGGAAAAATTTGCTTTCAAGATTATTATACCTATGAACCAAAATCACTTCCGAAAAAAGTTAAATTAACCTGGTTTTCAACGATTTTACATTGAAATTTTTCTGTGTGTACTTGTAGTAACTTACGAAGCCAAGCTGATCGAGACTATAGTGGCAAAGTACATATTAATCATCTAGAGATTGGCAAATATTCACCTGCATTATATAATACGGGTCCAATTGTCATATCTGCACTCATACACGAACTTACGGTGACATATTATTTGTTTCTGGAGGGAGGTTTGCCCCTAGTATATGTCTGGCTCTTTGCATAAAGTGATGAAAGGATCCCCTGAGCATCATACATAAAATTTTAAGTTAGAATATGAGTAAAGTTAAGTTTGTTTTTTGTCTCCTTTAAATAACGGCCCACGGTAGGTGTCTACCAATAGTGATTATTGACAATTCACAACATTATATAAAATATAAATAATAAATTCAGTAAAGTGCGACTTTGACACGTACAGGAAGGGTTCCGCACGAATACTATACACATACATCCTTTTCGTTTTGGCGATTTTTTTTATGGACTTTTTAATTGAAGGGTTTTTATTTTTGTATTGATATATTTTTTATCGAGATTTTTTTTTTTTGCTATTTTCCCCCTTTTTGTGCATTTTTCGTATTAGCGCTTTTTTCATTATGACGATTTTTTGTTTTTGGCGATTTTTTTAATTTTTATGTCTTTAGTTTTGACGTTTTTTTTTTTATTTTTACGTTTTTTTTCCTTTTTTTGCGATTTTTTTCCTGTTTTGTCTTCACTTTCGTTTCAGAGTTTTTTATATTTAGCGATTTTTTCGTTAGCATTTTGTTTTTGTTTTGGCGATTTTCTCGTTTAGGATGTTTTTTTTATTTTATCGTTTTTTCCATTTGGCATATGTTTTTCGTTTTGGCCATTTTTTTTAATTTAGTGATTTTCGTTTAGTTTTTTATGATGAAACAGAACTAAGTCTGCAACATCAGGCAAAAACGCTGCCAAATAAACAGGCCCAAACTAAATCGACGGCAGAAAATTCTCTCATATTATTGTTTATTTTCTTTTGTTCTTATATTTCGTATGAAAAATTTATGAAATTTTATTAAAACACGGCAACATTGTTGAGGGAATGAGTGCCTAAAACTGAGAGCATGAAAAAATCGTTCTCGAAATAAAATATATTCTATCTCATGACTGCTTTTTACAGCGTATATTTAATGTCAATTTATATGGAAAAACTCGTCTAGCTCCAGTTCTGTTTCATTGTTAAGGCGTTTTGTTTTTTGTGATTTTCTTCGTTTTGGCGATTTTTTCTTTTTTGTATTTTTTTTTTTTGTTTTTGGCTGCTTTTTTCGTTTCCGCGCTTTTTTCCTTTTGGCGATTTTTTTTCCGTTTTGGCTATTTTTTTTAATATATCAGTTATTTTTGTTTTACGTTTTTTTTACGATATTTTTCCGTTTCAGCGCTTTTTTCAACTTAGCGGTTTTTTGTGTTTTGGCAATTTTTGGTGATTTTTTACTTTTTGGAGCCTTTTTCCGTTTTATCGTTTTTGCCATTTTGGAAATTTTTTCCTTTCAGGAATTTTTTTTAATTTTGCGTTTTTTTTTAGCTTTGGCGTTTTTTTTTTTGTGATTTTCTTCGTTTTGTTGAGTTTGTTTTCTTTTTTGCGATTTTTTAGTTTTGGATATTTTTGTTTTTATGCTTTTTCATTTCATCGCTTTTTTCATTTTGTAGATTTTTTTTCGTTTTGGATATTTTTTAATATTACGGTTATTTTTGTTCGGCGTTTTTTTAAGATTTTCTTTCGTTTTGGCTATTTTCTTTTCGGCTTGTTCCTTGCATAAAGGGTATGCATTTTATATCCTTTAGTTATTAATTTATTCTCTCATGATTAACCTATAATTTTTAACTTTCATAAACTTTTAGTATTCGTTATTTTAGCAGCCATTGCTACTAGTGATGTTACGAATATTCGTATCACTTGCTTCATGATATTCGTATTCGCCAAATTCAAGCGAATATTTCACTAATATTTTGCGAATATTTCACTAATATTTTGCGAAAAAAATACATAAAATGAAACAAAAAATATTAACTTTAATAATTTACAAATGAATGGTTATATCGTTTATTTTTTAACTACATTTCTGATTTACTGTTCATTTCTGTTTATTAATATAATAAAAGTATGGAATCTAATACACATGTATGTTTTTTTCATTAGATAAAGTTATTTGGAAAATTATTTGACTTGTTCAAGTTCTTCGACTAATATAAAAACCTTACTCGATTACTCGAACAATTTTAAAATCCAAAAATTTAATAATTCCTTACTCGAACAAAACGAAAAGTCAAATAATTAGATACTATAATTTCTATATTAAAGTTAATATGCGACTATTTGTATTTGTAAAAGATAAATACTTATTCTTATATTGATGCTTTTAATTTAGTTCTACCATTTATAATGATTAATGAAACATTCTAAGAAATAGTAACGTTCAATACACAAAACTCTGGACAACAAGAATTGATTGAAAATACTATTTTTCATAATAAAAGCACATGCAAATACATAAAATTACTCTGGTTTGAGAGTCAAAGTCGCCAAAAAGTCCTCGTAATATTAAATATACACATTTTAATTTATTATCTGTTTACAATTGACCTGATTAATATAAATTATAATACTAGAACTACATACATACCTACTAACAAGTTAAACTACGTTCCAACTCTACTTCGAAAATCTTTTTCGACTCAACTCTCACCAATTTGCCATTTGAATTTTGAGGAATTCGATCAACGAAAAAGACACCAGCATGTATTTGCTTGTGTACGGCCACTAAACGTTTCTTAACATATTCCATTACATCCTGTTTAGTCACTGAGCTATCTGGTGTCTTTACCACCAGAGCGCCCGAACAATCGCCTTTGGTGTCATCGATCACCGTAATAACGCAAGCATCTTTAACACCCGGCATTTCAATGATGGTCTCTTCAATTTCCTTGGGCCAAAAATGTAGACCAAGATATTTACGAATTTCTTTTTTACGATCCACCACATACAAAATGTTGTCATCATCCATGTAGCCCAAGTCACCAGTGTGAAACCATCCTTGTGCATCACGCATTCTTTGTGTCTCAATGGGATTGCCATAGTAACCTGCCCAGTATTTGCCATGATCTACACAAATTTCGCCCACTTCATTGTGGCCCAAATTGTTGCCGTCATCGTCAGCTATGCGCAAACTGATATTTGGCACCATTTTTCCTACAGAAGTTAAATGTCTATCACTTCCAGAAGTTAATATGTTAAAAGCCATGACAGCAAATTCAGTTAAACCATAACCATAACCAACGATAGCATCATCACTAAGTAAAGCTCTTAGACTCTTAAAAATATTTTCCGCTATGGGACTACCACCAGACTGCACCATCATAAGGGAGGAAAATACTTCTTTAGTAGCTTGTGGATGTTTGACAAGGGCAGCAATGTAACGTGGTGCCAAAAAGGCATTTGTTATTCTGTGTTTTTTCATAAGCTCAATAAAGATATCAGCACTAAAAGGTTTGTCCACAATAACGCGTGTTGCACCGGTTAAACAACTGACTACAATATTTGACACACCAGTTATCCAATCAATCGTACTGGGTATATACATTATAGTTTCACTGTTTAGAAAACTGTTGTTCAAGAAAAATAATTAATACAAAAAAGAAAAAATATCTTTAGAAAGAACTTACGGTGCTTCATAAATCAAATTGAAGCCAGAGCGGCATACAGCTTTGGGTTTGCCTGTTGTGCCCGATGAGCATAAAATTGCTACTACTTGATGGCTACCTATATTGTAGTGTTTAGGACTGAAAATGAAAAAAAATTTATTTAGTATGATTTTGGTCTAAAAGATGATATTCAGAAAAAATTAATACGTGAAGCTAACTAACATCAATTTATTAGTGATGTAATTCTCGTGTCCAAATTTATTATAAGCTTTATAGAGTTAAAAACTGAGATAACATTCAACCGAACCACATAACAAATGATGATAAATGGTAGGCGCGAATCCAGCTTGAGCTTTTATGAGGGGGGGAACTTCTAAGTAAAACATATTATTTTCCCAAACTTCTTTTAGAAACTCTATAGAAATTTACTCGTTTTGGGTGCGGGGGTGTGGGGGAATATCCCCTTTTCACCCCCTTGTATCCGCGCCTGTAAATGGAGATATATATTAGCACTGTTGGTGGGGTTATGCCGACTTTCGAAAACATCGTTGGTTTTTTCTAACGTGTACTTTGAACAATATATTGATGTTCTTTTTCTATTGTTCCCTGTTACGAACTCTATAAATTTGATTTTGTATTATAATAAGAAACGGGTGAGTTTTTAAAGATGGGGAGACAAATCATCGTTTTATTGGTTCTCGTTTTCGAGATGTGCACTGGTATTATTTTGCTTGCACTATTTTACATTTAAACTTATTTTAAACAAAATTATAGAAAAGCTCTTTAGCTAACAAACTTAGCGATGTTTGGCAGTAATTTTTTCTGTGTACGTTGCTCGCTTAAGCACATCCTTTAATTTTTTTTTTTGTGAATTTTTATTATTGTATTGTAATTTTTATTTATTGTTTTAGCGGTCATAGTTACATATATTCTGTGAAAATTTAATTTCTGTTCCTTTCAAAGTTCTCGAGATAGAACAAGTACAGGGACAGACAAACAGGCAGATTGAGACGTATACTCTAAAAACTACTGCTTGAGTTCAAGTGTAATACATAGGGTCCGCCATATAACGTTTTTTTTTCAACTAGTGCTGATTTAACAGATAATTAGTTTTAGCCTTCCGCTGAACGAATATGGTTGTGTATACGCTTGCGAATATGGTTGTGTATGGGCCTCCGATCGACTTACAGAAGATGCCGATTTTGCCAAAAATATCATCTTTTCAGATGAAGCTCATTTTGATCTTGTCGGGTATGTAAACAAGCAAAATTGTCGCATTTGGGGCACAGAAAACCCGCACGCATACATTGAAAAGCCGACGCACCGAAAACGAGTCACTGTTTGGTGCGGATTTTGGTCCAGAGACATAATTGGGCCATTTTTCTTCGAAAATGAGGAAGGAGTGGCCGTTACTGTCAATGGCGATCGTTATCGGGCCATGTTGAACGAATTTTTGTTCACAAAAATTGAAGAGGAGGATATTGGCAACATTTGCTTTCAACAGGACGGTGCTACGTCCCACACAGCCGAAGCTACACTCGATGTTTTGCACCGTGTTTTTGAAGATCGCATTATCAGCCGCAGAGCTGATGTCGTTTGGCCACCTCGGAGCTGCGATTTGGCACCGTTGGACTATTATTTGTGGGGTGCCGTCAAAGATAAGTGTTAGGCCGACAAGCCAGAGACAATTGACGCTTTAAAGGACAATATTCGTGAAGCCATTGGTGAAATACAGCTGCACACAATCGATAATGTGCTTAAAATTTGGACCGATCGTGTAGGCTACTGCATGGCCAGCCGAGGCAGCCATTTGAATGAAATTATTTTTCATTAATAACCGGAAGGATTGTACTTTCAAATAAAAAAATAAATTTGAGAATATATTCAGTAGTTTTTTTTTATAGCATTTTCAAAAAAAAAAGTTATATGGCGGACCATTTATAACAATTCTAAAAAGGTTTTACTAGACTGACGACTCACTGGTTTCACATAGAACATTATTGACAAACACGAAGAAAAATCTAAAAAATTTGTAGGAAAAATACTCCAAATATTGATTGGTTTTCATAAAAATTTACAACTTCTGACTAGGGATGTACGATTAATCGATTAATAGAAATTTTGATTAATCAAAACTCTGATTAATCAATTAATTGATTAATCAATAATCATGATTAATCAAAATTCTGACTAATCAAATAATTTTAATTCTGATTTTTCATTCAAATTTGAATAATTTTATTCAAAATAATAAAACAAGAAAATGACATAACACACACATATCGTCATATAAAATGCAAAAGGGCCTATCTAAATTTTTAGAAAATTTATATTTTTATAATAACAAAAAATATTTTTATAATAACAATAGTTTGCTTCTTATTAAGTCTTTTATCTCTCCAGAAAAATCTTTAAAAATTTTGATAGGCCCTTTTGCATTTTATATGACGAAATAAAAAATTAATGAAATACAAAAAAGTAAAAAACACTTAGAATCATAAAATGGAAAAGATGAGGACAAAAACTAAAAATACAAATTATTTCATTAATCAAAATATAAATAATTCAAATTCATGATTAATCAAATAATACTCATTTTGAATAATCAAATCTAAAATTATTTGATTAACCAACATTTTGATTAATCGGGATTCTTGATTAATCGATTAATTGATTAAGTACAATTTTGATTAATCAATGGATTTAATTTATCAATTAATCGCCTTATTTTATAAAACCATTTGCATATGCGTGTTTGTGAATCAGGGGCTCTAAAAAGTTTTTCTTAAACTTACTCATAAAATATCTCCGTTTTTGTGGGGTCCAATAAATCTGTTACTTTTGATACGCCTTCTATTTCGCCAGACATTGTGAAAATTTTTGGTTTATAAGCTTTTGTGGCTAAATAAACCTTTTTGTAGACCTCACTGTCGCAAAAAATCACTTTAGGTTTGGTTATAGCAAAACAATGTGCCACGGTTGCTATAACACGACCACAAAAAATAGGCAAATTAATTTGTATCAGAAATTGAAAAAAAAATACTCACATTGATCTAAAATGGGATTCACAGCATGAAAGGGGATACAATTGAAGAAACAAGCAATGACGGTGGGTAAAACATGACTAGTATTTTTGACTGCAAATCCAATTATGTCATCTTGTTTCAACTCCATTTTATCCAAATGCTGGGCAATACGCTTAGCCAGGGTTAGAACTTCGTGGGCTTTCAGGGTAATATTTGCAGAATGATCGATCTAAATTTGTTTTATTTCCCTTTTTTTATTTAAATTTGTTATAAATACTAACAAACGCTTACTTGTAAAGTTACATTCGGAAAACTATTCAATTGATTGTAAATAATTCTACCCAAGGCACATTCTGTATTATAGACCAGCGGTACTTTGGGTGTAGTCCAAATTTTTTTATTTTTATCAAAAGTTGCTGGGGGTAGTTCCATGTTGTAACTTTTTTTAACCACTTCGCTCAGAAATTCAAATTCATTTAAACAAACTAGTTTATATAGAAAAACATTTGAATATTTTTGGCAAAATTAAATATGGTTTAAAATTGATAAGAAATCTAGAATAACTTTTTACAAAAAAATTTAGAAAGGCACTTAAACTACTAGTTATCAGTAGCGACGATTGTAAATGTATACACTAATACAATAAAGGACCAATAAAAATTATCGAGTTTGACTTTAAGGTAACTGAAAATAATAACTAACAAGCTACATAAATTCAAGTTTCTTAATTTTAAACATAACTTAGAGCGAGTGTAGACTTTAACGCGAGGAAGAATATAATTAATTCAATGGGATTAAAGTTAATTGTAAAATGAAAGTTTAAAATAAGTCTGTAATATATTGTATAATTATACAATAAAGCTTTACCAAATAAAGCTTTAGTTTAAGTATTCTTTGAACTTATTTTTTACACAAGTTTTGAGAACGAGATTCTTTATCGCATGTTGAACATCATTAAATTATAGCGGACAGGGAGGGGTTTGGTATTTTTTTTTCATACTTGTACAATGTATATTTAGAGCGGCAAAAATGGTAAAAATGCAATTTTTACCATTTTCTTAACTTAGAAACGAAATTCTAATTGTATTCTTTTTATTTTAAAAAACCTTAAACATATTGTTGATACTTTTTGGAAGTTTCGACATATAACATAACTTTAACTTTACAGTATAAGTTTCATGACAATTAAATATTTTTCATACAATGAGCCAATTCAAACTGAATATATATATTTTTTTTTTTTGACACTATTGGTTAGGTACGTTACAAAATCATACTGGTTAGTTCAGCCTTAAATAGTATTTCGGCATCCGACATTTATTCTAAACTAGATTTTAATTAGTTTTGAGTAAAATTCCAACTTGTCTATTCTGAAATACAATTGGCTTTGTAACATTGTCCGTTTTTAAAATCCAACTGAGAAAATTTTGATTAAAAACAAAATGGAGCACTCGCTGTGTGCAAAAAAAAAGTAATTGGAAATAAATTTAGGTGTTTTGAGAATAAATAAAAAATTAAAAAAGCTAAGAAATATCGTACTAAAAGCTAACAAAAATATGTATAGCAATAAAGTTTTGCAATCATGCAACCGGTCAATGACTTATTACAAGCATTAAAAAATTTCTGAAATTATTTTATCTTTTATGGTTGTGACTTTTCTTTGTACCCATAAGATAAGATTGTACTACTGTTTAGAATTGTATTCAGTTGTTGATTAAACTTGATAAGTGATCATTATTTCAACTTTTTGATTAAAAATTTACAATGTTTCAAAGTTTAGTTTATTTGTTCTTTTTCTTTATCTCTTTAAAAGCAAAAACGTGCATGAGCTTTAGCAAAAAAACACACACATAAAAATTCCTGAATTTTCCACAATCTGTCACTTCAAAGAAAAGTGGATCGATCATAAATTAAAACTATTATGATTTTAAAAATAAAAAATACATTATAAATATAAGTGCGCAGTTAGTACATATTGCAAAATTTATAATAAATACCAAGAAATTTGTCGAATGAAATTCATGGGTTTGCCCATAATAAATAAATATTAACGAATATCGCATATAAATATCTGTAGGTGGGAGTTTTAGTTGCAAGAGTTTATAAACGTAACCGTACAGAAGTTAAATGCAGTTGTTTTCTTCTTCGTTAAAAATCAGTTTTCTTATACAAAAAATACGATACGGTCGGTTTAACAACATGTATGGTAACAAAATAAGCTAAGCAGCATGCTTAGAAACATGTGAGATGAGGAAGCTGGGGAGGTATCTGCGTTGAATTATCGTATTAACAGCACCAGCGGGAAAAAAACCTATAGACACGTCTAAACTTAAGTGTTGGAACTGTGATGCTATGGGCCACTCGTTCTATTACTGTCCTTCCAGGACTCGAAATTTATTCTGCTTTTTATGTGGTGAGAAGAATGTTATCACGGTCGAATGCACCAAACATTCGGGAAACAGATTGAGGAACGAAAATATTTAGAGGGTAACTCGTTCAAAAGTAAAAATCCCTCAAATCTTGCTAACAAAGTGTAGGATTTTAGGAATATAAAGATTATTGGTAAGATAAGTGATGCTGAATTAAGACATACTGATACGATAGAGGAAGGAAGTGAGGGTATAGGTGAACAAAGTAGTGCCGACCGAATCTTTTCATTACACGAAAGGAAGCTTAGAGGTAAAGAGACTAAGGAAAAAAGTAACAGGAAGAGCAAAATTAGTAAATGTAGAAGTAGGTATCGGAAACGCACACATTTTGCTAAAGTCATTGAATCAACTACGATAAGCGACACAGGGGATGATAGACCGTATGCCAATATTAGTTTGGGGTCGATGGAAGTGTTCGGACTGCTGGACTCAGGAGCATCTGTCAGTGTCTTAGGAAGAAATTGTGAAAAGTACGTTAGAACACTGAATATTAGTTTTACCCCCTTCAAAAGCTCACTAAAAACAGCCGATGGTACAAGACAGAGTATTGTAGGCTATGCTGAAATTCCAGTTACATATAGAGACCACACAGTAAACATGTAATTTTATCTTTCACCTGCGCTACAGCAACAGGTTTACTTAGGGGCTAATTTCTGGAAAGCATTTCATATCGCACCACATTTATTTGTCTCTGAAATAACACTACCGGATCGTTTGGATGATGACACCGTAAAGTTTCATGAGTTAACAGGGTCAGAAAAATTGGAATTGGCAAAGGCTATCGAACACTTCCCATCATTTGCAAAGCTTGGACTAGGACCGACAACAGTTGAAATTCACAACATTGATACAGGAAATGCTGGCCCATTTAAGACTAAGCACTACTCTTTATCACCTCCTCGCCAGAATGAGGCTTACGCCGAGTTAGACCGTATGTTAGCGCTGGGCGTTATAGAAGTAAGCAATAGTCCGTACAGTAGGTAGCCCCATAGTTTTGGTAAGGAAACCTGGCAAAAACCGACTCTGTCTAGATTCGCGAAGATTGAATGAACAGACTAAGAAAAACGCGTATCCACTAGCACACATCAACGGTCTTCTGAGTCGACTACAGGACACCCATTTTATATTAGGTATTGATCTCAAAGACGCCTTTTGGCAAATACCGTTAGATGGGAGTTCAAAAGAAAAAACCGCATTCGCAGTACCTGGTCGGCCACTGTATCAGTTCACAGTTATGCCTTTCGGGCTGTGTAACGCCGCACAGAGAATGAGTCGCCTAATGGACAAAGTGATCCCAAGTCATCTAAGAGAGAATGTCTTTGTCTACACTCTAAAACATTACTTCAAATTCACGATCATACATTGTCTAAATTTGTGTTGAAAATTTCTCCTTGTCTAAAATTACATCGATTTTGTAGTTACTTTATTAGAGAAAAAACCTTTCAAATTAAACATACTTAGTCTAAGTGGAAAAAATGTAACATAAAGTATAATACAGCTATGGCTGAATGGTAGATAAGTCAGACTATCAGTCAGCAGGTCGCGGCTGAAAGCTGTACGCAGCCAATCGCTTTTTTTTAGTAAAAACATTTTGTTCAAAAATAATGCGTGTGTAATTTTAAGTCGATAATAATCTGTAAAGTGTTGCCGACTATTATCGACCTAATTTTCAACAAAAGTGTTTTAGAGTGTATTTAGACCACTTATTAGTTTGCACATCTAGTATTCACGATCATATTAGAATTTTGAAAGAAATGGCAGCTTGCCTGAGCAATGCAAATTTGACAATAAGTATAGAAAAGAGCCGGTTTTGTCAACGGGAAATTAAACTTTTAGGTTACATAGTTGGACAGGGGACACTAAAAACTGACCCAGCGAAAATAGGCGCGATAAAAGACTTTCCTTTACCATTGTCTCCGAGACAAATACGTAGATTTGTTGGTATGAGCGGCTGGTAGCGGCAATTTATTTCTAATTATGCCGACATTGCAGCCCCACTTACTGACTGCTTAAGGAAAAACGATAAGTTCAAATTGACGTCCGAAGCAGAAGTTGCATTCTCAAAGCTAAAGAAGGCATTAACCTCAGCGCCGGTTATGTGCCAGCCCGATTTTAACAAACCATTTTGGATACAGTGTGATGCATCTAGAGTAGGGGTTGGCGGTGTTTTAGTCCAAAAGGATGAAGAAGGGAGAGAACACCCAATAGCTTACGTATCACAGAAGTTGAATAGGTCGCAAAGAAATTATACAGTGACAGAGTTAGAATGCCTCGCAGCCATAATATGTTTAAAACGATTCCGTCCTTATGTTAAAGGGCTACCATTTAAAATAATATCTGATCACAATAGTTTGCGTTGGCTCATGTCTCAAAAGGATCTATACGGGAGACTTGGCAGATGGAGTCTTAAGCTTCAAGCTTATGATTTCGATATCGAATATCGCAAAGGATCCTGCAATCTTGTCCCTGATGCGTTATCCCGATTAGACGTAGACGAAATAACGGAAACAAATACTCCCGTCATATCCTACGAAATATACCTAAAATCGAAGCATTTTAATTCTACGGAATACAATGATCTTAATGATAAGATTAGCTAATATCAGGAGAACTTTCCAGATACTTGTATTTCGGATGGGTTTGTGTACCAGAGAGTGAAATTCCGTGTAGGTGAACTGTTAGAAGATGAAAACTTATGGCGATTATGGCTACCCTCTGGAATAAGGCAGTTCGTCGTTGAAAATAACCATAATATTGCTTCGTTCCACGGCGGATTCGTCAAAACACTGAAACGTATTCGCGAGAAATACTTCTGGCGGAAAATGGGAAAAGATGTAATAGAGTTCGTGGACAATTGTGAAAATTGCAAGGCCGTAAATCCAACCAACAAAATACTAGGACCTCCTATGGGCCAACAGGTAAAAACGGAAAGGCCGTTTCAAAGATTATATACAGATCTACTGGGACCATACCCCAGGACAAAAGCCGGCAACAATATGCTTTTTGTAGCGCTTGACCATTTTTCTAAATATGTATTCCCAAAACCTTTAAAGAAGGCTACGTCCTCATCAATTATTGAATATATGGAGAATGATATATTTCATAAATTTGGCGTGCCTCAATATATACATTCGGACAACGGAAAACAATTCGTTTCTTCACATATGACTGACTTTCTTAAACTCTACGGTATCACTCAAGTAAAGACAGCGCTATATTCTCCACAAGCAAACACTTCAGAGCGTACGAATAGAGAATTTTTTATCAAGTTAAGAGTTTATATCAAGGAGAGGCAGGATCAATGGGACCGTTATGTGTCTAAAATAACAAACATCTTGAGGTCGGATTTTCATGAAGCAATAAAATGCTCACCGTATTTTTACCTCTTTGGATACAATATGGTTCAACATGGTGCGGCCTAGACGGTCCAGGTAGTTACGTTCCGAACGATATTAAAATGGCACTTCTTCATAGCAGAGAGAGTCAAGAGGTATATAGAAAGAACAGGCAAATGAGTGAGTTTAAAAAAGGTATTAATGCAAAACTGCTACCGCCCTATATTAAGTGTAGAGTACGAGAAAAAAGGTGGGTACATCGCTTTATCAACTGGAGACACTTAATGAGAAATACATAGGCCTGTTTCATGTTAAGGATATCAAGGCTTTTTAACACCCGCTAACTGCAGAGTTATTCAACAGCCCGGCTAGGTATCTCAGGGAATGGTCCAGCCCCACGGTCCTATCTGCTGCTTGTTTTTTTTTTTTTGCTCCCTTATTTGCGCCGTTAGCTCACTCCGACTTCAAAGAAGGTTTGTGGCAAAAAAATAAATAATAAATACGATAAGGAAGTAAAATGGCAACGATATAATTTCTGTAGACAATTAATGATAAATGGCAACTTAACTTTATAGGAAAGATAAAAAAACGTACAACTCTACTAGTTTTATAAAGTAATCATGTAAAAAGATTACCAAAAAGAAAAAAAAATCTCGATATCCGGCCTCGTGGTGATACAAAAAAAGGAAGTTTGTTTTTACGTGGCCAAGGAAGTCAACAAGAGGAACGAGGGAGTAAAAAAATCTAAAAAGAAGAAAAAACGAGTGTCTAAATCCTGAAAAAAAAGAATCTAAGAAAAGCCTATAGCTTAAATAAAAGAAAGATATATATGTATGTACATGTGAGGGAGAGTTGCAACAATTGAGCTTGGGCGATGAAATTTTTTTAAAAACAAACAAATCGAGCATATGGACTACAATTAAAAAGAAAAAAACAGGAATTTTCCAAATTCCAATCCATTTTATTAATCCAAGGGGAATTTGTTTTTTTTTTGAGACAAGCGCAAGTGCATATCGCCTTTTAACAGCATACGGGCGAACCTAACCTCTAAGTTACAAGAATTCACCACACAGCCAGTCAAACACCCACGGCCGCAGAAGATTCACTCCACACAACAATAGCCAGTCAAAGAGCTTCACACAGCCAGCAATCACACACAGCGAAAGAAGAGTCACACCATACAACAATAGTCAACCAAGGAAATTCACATAGGAATTATATTACCAGTATGGCAACCAAAAATCCACCCCCAAGTATTAGCAGGATCTTAGCCATAAGTACAAGTCACTAAAAATTAACAATACATTAACAATATAGCATCTTTAATAATTTACACAAACTGCGACGGCAAATTTATTTGTTTGTTTTTTGTTTTTCTTTCGATAAGAGAATGGGTTGCATCGCACTCCATCTGTGTATGCCCAACAACTAAGTACTTTTGCTCAATAGTTATATTTCGTTCTTCACAAAAGTAGAGAATAGCATTAGATAACGTAACGTTGCGATTTTGATAAAAAGCAACCGTCTGAATAAATAATAATGTGGTGAATATCTGGAGATCTATCTAAAAAATCTCTTAAGTGCTTTATTATGCATGTTGTGAAAACCGAAGCAGTAAGGTTTCCTGCTGTTTCATCCCATACAAAATTGTCCGATTGGTGTGTTAGAAGATTGTAAAATTGTGAATTTGTAGTTTCATTTTGTAGTATGCCGAATTGGCATTTAATTGTGGTACTAATTTTAGTGCTTGCATGTCCATACAAAACACCGCATACAGTCCGATTTTAGCATTTTCTATATCTGAACGTTTTTCTTCCCTCATCTTTTCTATTTCTTCCCTATGTTGTTCGTACGAAATTTTTGAACCATTTTTGTTTCTGAATGAAACACAAACATCACACTCATCTTTTTTAGGTTTGAAAATAGAGTAGTTTAACTTTTTTATGGTTTCGACTACAACAGAATAAGACAATTTCATATCTTTGTTTTCCACGATTGTTTCACACTCACTTAGGTAAAACTCATATATTTGTTTGTATGAAGAAAAACCAGTTTCGAAGTACAGTTTTTTTGAATCGCGTCTGCAATAATGAGATTCTACCTTTGGTAACCTTCTTTTAACCAATTTTCTAAAAAATCACGTTTTATGTGATTGCGTTGGCTCCTTATGGAAGATCGCTTCTTTTGATGTGCAAACTTTTCCTTTTCTGTGGACTCAGCTGTGTGCCATGTTTCTCATTTTTTCTAATCCAATTTCGCACCATCTTTTCCTTTAATCCTAATGTCGAAAGGAACATACGACGACATACTTGCTGTCGGTTCGAATTTTTGTTTAAAAAATATGCAATTGACTGCGTCCGTCTAGAACTTTCAGAAGAAATGCGTTTGCGCTCTGCTAAGCTGACGAGGTTAACAACATACATATATGCGCTTTTGTTCCCACGTCATCTGCCAAAACGCAGTAAAAATCTGTTTTCTCATAACCTCGTCAAATAATGAGCAATATCTCAACGTACTTTTTTCGCAGTACTTTAACTGACACGGCGGCCCTAGACGTCTTGGGGAAATTTGTGAAGAAGACCCCTTTGAAGTGTTTGCATATGCTTCTCCTCTCATTCGTTTTTTCTGATTTATATTTATTTTGCTTCTGGTTTGGTAGCACTCGAAATCACTATTGTTTGAATATTCCTCGTCAGATTGACAATTTTCATCTACATTTTCCATTTTTATATGCTTTCTATATTTTATTTTCTTATTAATTTAAAAGTGATAATAACTAAACATATAAAGCAAAATATACTGATCAGCACAATTAAAAGAAAACTGTTCTTCTGATGGAGTGAGTGGTTTACAAAAATAAATTCCATCAACATTTATTAAATTCTTATTTCAGTTCTTTCTCTACAAACAAAAAAAAACATTTATGTTGATGTTTGTTCTTGTTATAAAATGCAATAATAAGCTCAAAGTAACGTTATAACATTGTATCACAATAAACAAAAAAGATTTGCTTTTTCTTTATTGCATAGTTTAAGAAAACTCGATGCAACGTCACATAATTTGGCGAGATAGGGCTTTTTAGAAAATTACTTGAATAAACGCTAATTTTGATAAAATTGCCTTAAATTTTTGTTAGGAGGTGTATTTGCGTTAAATGCATTGGAATCACAAAAAAAATCAATTTCGAAAAAAGTGTGAGTTAGAGTTAGTCTGGTAAATTAAGTAACCTTAAAGTCTTGGAATGAAGAATTTCTTTTTTTTTATCTAGCAGTCCTAACACACAGATTGGTCAAGAATCCCTCCATTTCCGACTAGCTCAGCTATCTTCCAGCATTCCAAGCTAGGCCAAACTGTATGTTTTGTCTATCTGACTGCAACAAAAGCTTATCTTAAAATTTAATTAAATTGTTGACAACAACTTTGAGATTATTGGTTTTAGGTTTTATTAAAGAACTAAATAATGTGTAATAACAAATTGTGTGTGTGAAGATAACTTTAAATTTAAAAAGCAAAGATGCAAACCAAAATGTGCCACCTTTTCTGCAAGTTAGGCCACTACGTGGAGCACCATTTGTATATAGTCCGATATCTCTACACATCTCCATTTTTCCACAATGACCACTAATCTTCTCCAGATATTTTTCTAAAATTTAAATTTTAAAACTCACATAATATTCATACGACTGTTAAGTGTTTAACAGTGCTCTGTTAACTTCAAAATTGTCTCGGGTAAAACTTTTGGTTTGCATCTTTGCTTTTTAAATTTAAATTTATCTTTACACACATTAATAAATGTATGTTTACTTACCGAATTATAATTAATTTTTTTTGTTTTGTTGTAAGTATGCAGCTTATTGATGAGGCCTCCTCAATTGCTGGTTCTCTTCACTGGTTGTTAGTGAATATGTAGTGCTATGGTTTGCTGAGAAAGAAAGATTCAGCATAGAGATTCCCATGCGATACATGTACATACATGTAAATACAATATTGATTAAAGAAATAAAATAAACTTATTTAGTTTTTTTTGGTTTCTACTTGAATTGAAGGGTGACAAATGTGCAGCGTAGATCGGCCAAAGGTATATATGTATGTATGCATATACTGTAAAATGCATATACTGTAAAATGAACGTAGTTTTTTTTTGTTTTTGTCATTTACACATACATATTATTTTGTTTCTTCTATTGCCTTATTTTATCGATGTTACAAAGCATATTTATCACTTCATTAACGTTTAGTTTAATATTACCATACTAGTATGACCGTTTTTTCCTTTTAGAAGTTAAAAAAATTGCGAAGATGAAAATCCTAAATTTAAGCTATTTTCTACTTATGACTCAATTAAGCTGGCAAATTTTTTTTTATATTGTTTTCTTTTTTGCTGCTTTTTGGATATATCCTTGTCCACACGCAAAGAAAACACATGGTTGAGGCAACCATAATCGAAGAGCATCATATATGTATATAGTTCAACCAACATATATGTATATAGAGCAACCATATATGTATATAGTCAAAACCACCATATATAGTACACGTTTCAAGCAACCATATGTATGTTTCAAAACAACAATATATAAGGCTCAAAATTACAATAAATGGTTTGAAATAACCATATATATGGCTAAAAACAACCATATGCATGGTTCAGGTAACCACGTATATGGTTCAAAACAACCATATATATTGTTTAAAACTACAAAATATAGTCTGAAATAACCATATATATGGTTAATATTAACCATATAAATTGTTCTAAATAACCATATATATTGTTCTATATAATCATATATTTATTGTTTTCTTAACCATAAATGGATTAAAAGATTGACAGGAGCTAAAAAATTTTATTATTTCAATGTGTGTTATTTCAGTGTATTGAATCTGAAATAAAAATTATTATCTATTTTCACAGAGAAACATACATATTTGTTGACACATGTTATATTTACAATCGGGCATGTTCTGAAAAACATTTCGTTGTAAAATCGACAACTTTCAGGATAAAATACAACTAAAAAGCTCAATTATTGGAAGTTTTCAGTTGGTTTTTGTGTTTTAGATATTTCACATATTTTATCAGAGCAAAGCTACGAATGCACTAAATTGTCCGATTAAAGAACACTTTTCTTCGCTTTTGAAATTTTGCTATTTCAAAACTAAATGATCTTCAGAACATGGCCGAACATTAATTGCCGGAATATATCACTTTTTGTTATATTAATTTTTATTTTCTTATTTTTTCACACCAACCGCTCACAAAAATAAACCAAACGCTGTCAAATAAAACACAAAACTAACAAAAAGCATTCAACAAAGGGATAGAACAAAAACTTTTTTGGAAGCAGAGAGCCATGTCTGGTTTATAACCATAGCTTTATTGCAAACAAAATAGTATAGATAAGAACGATATTTTATTATTCTGCTATTGAATTTTTAAATAAACCATGATTGTAGTCAGAATTTTTTCAACAATATATATTGTTCAAGCCAACCATGTATCAATGTTCATGAAATATAATAATTTCATGATTAAATGTAAACGTTAGTTTTTTTGCCTTAAACTAATTAAGGTTCACAGTCATTTAATACAATAATAAGTTATTTGTCACATTCAAAAACTGTGTCGGGAAACATGTCATTGCTGACGCAACCATGCCACAACCACATCTTTTCTTTGCGTACAGATAAAATAATATCACTGATCAAGATGTTTTACACCGTACCGATCGACTATGGATGGACAAGTAAAATATGGCAAAAAAAAATAGACACGGTGATAGCTACCGCGAGGAATTAATGACAACGAGAGGTTGCTACAGAAATACAAATGGATGTATATAAATGGTTATGGTTGCATATACTCGTATTATTATAGTTTGCGGAGTTTACCTTGTATTTTCTGCACTTTTTTTTATAAAATGTAGGAACATTAATGGAACTGGATACTCGTAATTATATTCCCCTTAGGTGTAATGGTGTGCAAATTTTTTTTTTGTTTGCCTGATGAAATCTTTGGGCTTTTCTCTTCCCAAGAATTGACACCAGTAACTTGAAAAAGCAGCGAAATACCAAAATCTTCCACATCAATTTTGCTTATACAAGATGTGCACTATAACACTTTAACTTTTCCGTGATATTTTACTCGTGGTGGATGTGTCAGACGATCGATGAGAAAGAACTTATGTTAGCGGAAACAGTATTGTTCGCCACACACAACGTGGGTAACCTATCAAGCAAAACGAAACTTTATACAAGCATAGGTTCGGATAATTGTGTCTAACTATATATTGTCAACATTGGTTAATAGTTGGCACAATACAAAGTTATTTGCCTTTGTTCTTACTAAACACAGTCTATGAATCATCTATAACGGATAATCGATTTAAATAAATTAAATTATACCCAATATATTCGCTATATGCCACAAAAGGGAATAAATTTACTTAGTTTGCCCCTATTTTAAAGAGTTCTACCTACTGATATGGCACAACCAAAGTGCAAAGGCTCTCGTTACCTACTTTCAAAAATACAAAAATCCAATCATCTATCCATAGTCATAGTAATAAATTGTAAAGGCCCAAGATTAACAAGCAGTAATCTAATACATAATACCATAAAACTTAGTTCACTTAGCTAGAAAAAATTTGTTGTAAAATTGAAAAAAAAATTTCTAATTTTATATATATATTGTACATATAGTTATCTAAAGTTTGATATTTTTAAAAATATTTAAAAATATTAATAGAAAAGTGCTGATAAAGTAGCACGATACTCGTAGAATCAAAAGTACCTGACAAGATAAGATAAAGTTGAAATGTATTAGAATAGATAATAATATCAGCTGTTGCTATAACAAGAAAATGTAAACATTAAAATAATATTCTACGAACAATTTGATTATAAGAAAAAAAAAACAAATTATTATTTCTTGTAATGATGTTGGCAAGTAATGGTGACATGACTAAACGCGGAAATTTTTATCACATAACAGTAGAATGCGCTTAAGTATCAAAAAACTAATAATTAACATTTATTTGTTGTATTCAACTTACTGACAAAAATGTCAACTGTATTTGATGAAACCAAAAAAATTTGGCATGGCTTGAAACGAGAAGATACCCTAGATGAAAATATTTCAGTGGGTGAGTGGGCTTTACGAATGATGCGTAATAAATCGTCAAATGAAACATGTCAAATTAGCGATATAGATAATATATACTTAACGTATCACCAAGCACTATCCAATGCGATTAAACTGGCTAAACAAATGCGTAAGTGGCAACTAACGCATTATGATGTCATTGGTGTTGTTGCTACCAACACCACATACACGATGCAAATCATATTAGCTGCATGGTTCAATGGCATGGCCTTTCATGCCATCAATCCCGATGAGAAGGAAGGTAAGTGAGTGATTTATGGACAACATTAGTTTTAGGGAATAATTAGAATTATTTCATTTTTCCACTTAACAGAAGCAATTCATTATTTGTTGAGCAAAAGCAAACCGAAAGTTATATTTTGTGATGGTTTGTATTTGGCCAAATTACAAAATGCTATTCACACATTCTATCCCATTGTATGCACGTTGTGTAATCATGTTGATAATAATTTAGATGTCAATAAAATACAGGATCTTTTGGAAGACGAGGATGATGAAAAAAACATTGATTCATTTTGGTCAGTGTTGCTTGGTTTTTAGTGTATTCCAGAGAAAAATGTTTTTATTTAAATTTCGTAACATTTTTCTTTAGTGCAGTACGGAACCTTTGAAGGATGGCAGTGAACAAACTGTAGCAATTTTGTGCACCTCAGGTACAATAGGTCTACCGAAATGTGTTCGTATAACAAATCGTATGTGTCTAACGGATTATGGGTGAGTAGGTGTAAAATAGTATGAACTTTTTCGATGGTATACACATCGAGAAAAATTAGAAAAAGTGAATTTGTATAGCCTTTAGCATTACTGTGTGCTAACCAAACGCTCTGATTTTGGCCGCCTAGAATTGCATATTTCCTGTCATCACATAAATATTTTCAGTTTGTTTCGAGGCATTTCAGCGGGACACATAGTACATAGTTTCATAAATGTTAGGGTATTCATTTTAATTGCCTTTTCAATTATTCGATTAATAAATTAATCGTAAATGAGGTTTTTAAATTACTCGAACAATCGAGTAAACGTATTATTTTGTTAATCGGAATACTTTTGAATTTACTCTGTTTTTTTCCACCGTTTATGTGCGTGATTCTCAATTTGTATGTACATTTTGGGTTTTTTTAACTTTACTAATTTAAGTAATAGAAATATGAGAAGGTAGTATTTACATTATAGCTTCCGTCTCATTCAATGGGTCCTAAAATAAAATTACATATTTCGAGTTTTTGGAATTTTTGTGTATTGAGCGTTACCTATGCTTTTACGGTTGTTCTGGGAATGATGTTTGCGAAAAACTATACACCGCAAAAACTGAGTATAAGGTTGAAAACACTATATATTTACTGGATAAAACAAAAAAAATTTAAATAATTGCAGGACGAAATTAAAAGTTATGACCTCTTTTTTTTGCTTTGGTTCACATGGAAAACTAAAAAATAGTAAAGATTTATACATGAGCAAAAAGCAGGCTAACTCAGCTATCAAATAAGACTAATTCTAATATAATCGACAGACAGTGGTAAAAGTTATGTGAATTTCAAATAATTACTTGTACCAAAATACGACCTAATTAATACTTTTTTCCAAAATATAAAAATTCACAGTGCGGTAGAACTAAAATTTTTTTTAATTAACTAAGTTTTGAGTTTACTCGAACTGTATGGGCTTATATCCATAGAAGTTTTAATTATTTTGGCTTGAGTTCGGTTTTAATTTAATTTTTTCAATTAAATTATATTTTTACTTAGATATAAATGTGAAGCATGTAGACAAAGAAAATTTTGATTTTTTTAAATATATTAAATATGTTCTTCCGCTGCTGTTAACTTTTTTTACCGACATATAATTTATAGATAAATGATATTTAAAAATTTTGTTAACGTAACGCTCAATACATTTTCTTATGATTTAAATATTTTTTTCAGAACGCACACTATATTTAGAATTTAAAATAATTCAGATGTATAATCTTCCATGAGTTTTGACATAAACTTCTTAGTTATAAACTAAAAAGTTTCAATTAAATTAAAAAACTATGGATAACACTCAACACATTTTTTTATAGAAACCATGATTGATTGATGAAACGTTTTGCAATATAATACAATTTAACAAAGTTCGCAAAACTTCCAAATATTTAGAAGTACAAACGTATGCTGCACTGTGGTTCCAATTGGATAAAAAGGGTAACAAATCTGCATCTTTGAAACTTGCAGTTCGCTTTCAAAACAATGCATATAAAAATCATAGGGAACGACCTGAGCTTTTAAGCTGTTGAATTTTGGATTAGTCTCTTAAAACTCAAGTTGAGCTACAGGGTGTCAAATTTTACTAACTCGGGCATAAAAAACTTTGTAGGCCTCACAACTTTTACAAATATTATCAGATTTTAATCAATTTAAACTTGGTGTAAAGTTTATAGCCAGACAAAGAAAATAAAGTTTATTTTAATATTTTCAAATATATTTCGCTTTGCATTTGAAAGCAAAAACCATTATTTGCTATGAAAGTGCTGCATTATGTTCAAAGATTCCTTGTGTTAGTATGTACATGCAAATGCAAACCCAGCAAAAACTACTGCTTCGGCCGAAGCAGGTTTATAAGCGAGAGAAGCTAGTTTTGTTGTTTCTACTACTTCGAAAAGCGCTTCGAACATGCATGATTTTTGTTCGTGATGTCCCACTTTGGAGCTCTTGTTTTTGATATAAAACAGCGCTTCTTTCGCAGCATCGAAAATACTCTAAAATCATGTCTCAAACAAAACAAATCGTATTTTATTGTAAATTTCTCTCTTCCATGCAGTAGGTGGGAAATGTAGAAAGAGAGCATAATTTAAATGGGTTTTGAGTTTTCAAATGTGTTATTAAGGTTTATTTGAAACAATGCATGCGACAATTCTTTAGAACCTATATTGTTGAAAGCTACAATGCTACTGAATATGTTTTTGTTTATTTTGGGGCTCGTGTTGAAGAAATGTAAAATGCTGACTAAGTTCGTAATTTAAACATTATGAACACTGAGAGATCTCTGCCTTCTTTTTGAGCATCCTCGGAAGCGCTTCAAAAGATCGCATGTGGAAGGCATGCAAGTTTTTTACTGCTTCTAGAAACATGATATTTTTTGCTGCGAAGGACTGCCTTCCTCTTTACACTATCTAATAAAACGTTTCAGTTATAAAATTATAAACAATTTTAAATATATCATTTTAATTTTAGCCTACTATCCGAGAAATCTTTAGTCATTCTCTCCTTTTGCAATCTCGACTGGATATTTGGTTTCTATGGTCTTCTCGGAAATATTTTATATGGAAACTTGCGTATTATTACCTCTCGCCCATATTCAGCAGATTACATGGCTACGCTTATTTCCAAATATAAAATCAACTGTCTTTTAATTGCATCTAATCAGATTTCATTGTTCATTTCATTCAATCAAGAATTACTACAAACTTTAAAGTTCATTTTAATAAGTGGATCGTTTTGTCTAAGAGACAATTTGCAACAAGTACGTAAGAACCTGAAAAATGCAACTGTAATAAATATTTATGGCACTTCTGAATGTGGCGGCATAGCGGCCAACTTTAGCGGTTATAAGCCCAAATCAGTGGGTCAACTATTTTCTAATGTGGAGTTGAAAATCATTGATGTGGTAAGTGGTGAGAAATTAGGACCATATGAAATTGGTGTTTTGTGTGTGAAGAATAATTTCCATGGCAATGATACGGCTTATGTGAGTGATGTAGGAGCTTTTTATAAAATCTTAGACAAAGAAGATTTTATCCTTACCGGAGATTTAGGTTGCATGGACTCTGAACATTATTTATACTTATCGGATCGTCGTGAAATAGTTTTACAATATCAAAATTTATATTATTCACCTCATGAACTTGAACTAATAGTAGCTGAAATAAGAGATGTTCAAGATGTCTGTGTTGTTGGTGTACCGGAGGAAGGTAAAGGTGATGTACCAGCTGCTGTTGTAGTGAAAGATGCTAAAAGCTCTCTTACACAAAGGGAAATTGTAAGTTATGTGAATTTAAGAAGAGATTCTCTACATAATTGTTTCGATTATGGTGTATTTTTTATTGAAGAAATTCCCCGAAATCACAATGGTAAAGTGGTAATTAAGGATGTTGTGGAAATGTGTAGAAATTTAAGGAATAAAGAAAAACATTGATTATAAAGACTTTTGAAAATTAATTGTTTATTTTATTATCTTGAGGAATGCGACATAAGGGGAATAAATACATTCATACGATACTCGGGCTGGTTCAACACAGACCGATCTCCTAGGATAGGCAGGGAATCTTCTTAAATCTCCTCCTAGCCATTTCAGGCATCATAAAGGGACCAGAGGACCCAAGTGGGCCGGTTGCTAGAATATCGGCAGCCTGTACAATCCAACCAAAACCTAAGAAGGAACTTTTTTTTGAAAATGTACGTTTCTAAAAATCTATCTTTTCAACAAGTTACATTTATTCTTATTACGTAAACACTTTCTTTTTCAATTTAATAAAAAAAAAATTAAATAAAAATGTTTCTATGTGCGATTTTCACACGAAATTAGTACGACTTATTTTAAAAAGATTTACAATTTTCTGGATACATCGCCCTACCAAATATCAATAAACAAGCAAAAATAAAGAAAATAAAGAATACTTCATATAAGGCGGCTATTTAAACATTTTTAAACCCACAAAGCTAAGGGAGCAAATATTGTTTTTTCGCTCCTAAAAGTATGCCTATATGCATATAATAATTTCTAAAGCATGGTTTAATAAGTATACAGGTTCAACAATACAACATAAAACTAGATAATGCTTGTCAAAAAAATACACGTGCTGGATGTGGCTTATGTACAAAACTACAAGAGCAAAAAATAATCTGCTGACTACGCTACCACCTGTATACTTATTATGCCATGTTCCAAAGCAGCTAACTAATTGTTAACAAATGGCATTTGGCGGTTTAACTAATGGTAAACAAAGAAGTTTGAATAAAATATCATTGCATAAACTATTGTCATTAGTTAATTAATGACTGTGAATTTGGTCCTAAAAGGAAGGGCTTGCGAAGCGATAGGCGGGTGTGTCTCGGGTCTTTGTTGTATTTGAAGTTGAAAGAAAAAAAGTCAACTAAACAATATTATAAATGAAACAACATAAGCAAAATTTAATTAGCAGCTATAAAGAAACAGTTTAAGGAAAATTGGGCCGGAAACAAACAAAAAAAAAGGAATAACAAGAATCCCTAAAAGTTCCAACTGAAATGTTTAGCTAACACTAAAACAACAAATAACAGCAACAATGTTATGGAAAATTATACGAAAAAAGCAAATTCCAAAAAAAGAAGAAAAATTCATAAATTAATATTAACACAATATTTTCACCAGCCTCTAAACAGACAACAAATTTAACAATAAAACCAAAAATATGAAAAAAACACAAATACTTATTAGGAAAATTTAGAAGGAATTTGTTTCACCAGCCTCTAAACAGACAACAAATTTAACAATAAAACCAAAAATATAAAAAAAACACAAATACTTATTAGGAAAATTTAGAAGGAATTTGTTTGTGTTAAATTTTTACCAATTTCCTAAACCAATTAATTGCGTTTGTATGCGAAGACAGCAAACACTGTTTAATAAGTATGTGTGTGTATATCGTCACAGAAACTGCAAAAAGCCCTATCTAGCATTTAGAGAAAATTACAGGAGAAACATAAAACTTGTTTAAATGAAAAATATATTGACAACTAGTGCAACCTTTAACAATAACTATATAAGTTTGTTGTTCCTTTTTTACTTGTACTGTAAAATTTTGCACTAATTGTCAATATATTTTTCATTTATGCTTCTCCTGTAAAATTTTTACAATCTTAGACAGGGCTTCTTGCATTTTCTGTGACGATATCTGATTTTACTTTTCTAATTATTATTATTATTGCCTTTAGGTCACGTTTAGCAATAATGTCTTTCATCTTAATAAAAAATAAGAAACCAATAACATAAAAGAACTGATAATATTGGCCACTTCATAAGATTGTACGTGGCACTGTATGGACTTTTAGACACAAATATTTCTGAATAAAAATAATTTTTGGACATAATAAACTCAAAAAATTTATTAAGTTTCCTTAGCAGAAGGAAAGAAGTCAATTTGTGGCATTTACAATGCTGGCTAGCAGATAATAATATACTAGCAAATACACAGAATTGCTCTTAAATAGAGAACTATTTCAAATTGTGATTTTTGTTTCTCAAAAAATTAACTTTAGGAAATGATTTAAATTAAATTCGAGAAATGGCATTCCAAAATTGAGGAATTGGTTTATTGTCAAACTTTTGCTCGAGCCTTGTTTTCAAATGATTTTAAAGCGTGAATTGTAAATATATTTGGTTGTTTTTAATATTTTTCATATTTTTAGGGGGATGTTGTAAGTTTATGGATCCAAAATGGCCGACTTTGATTTAATTTTTTCTTTAAAGATGACTTAATCGACAGTGTTCTTAGCTTTAACTTTGACCCGCACACGAAATGTTCCGAATGAATACCATGTACGAGTACATATGTACGTACATACATCCCTTTTTACGTTTGGCGATTTTGTTTTGTTTTTGGGGACATTTAAATATAAGCGTTTTTTTATTTTTTATTTTGAGGTTTTTTTGTGTTGACAATATTTTGTTTTTTTAATATATCTTTCTTGTTTTAACAATATTTTCCTTTTTAGTGCTTTTTTCGTTTCATCGCTTTTTTCATTTTAAGCATTTTTTGATATTTTTTATGTTGAATTTTCTAGTTTTAGCGTTGTTTTTTGTTTTGGCGATTTTTTTCCTTTTTTTATTTTTTTTTTTAGCTTTGCCGATTTTTAATTTATTGTGATTTTTTTCGTTTTTGTCGAAATAAATATCTTCGCTTAGTTTTTTTTGGACTTTTTTGTGTTGGTCCTTTTTAGCGCTTTTTCCATTTCGGCGATTTTTTTGCGTTTTGGCTATTTTTTAATTTTTAATTTTTTAGTTTTGATGTTTATTTTAGTTTTGGTGATTATTTTCATTTTCGCGAATTTTTTCGTGTTATTACGATTTTGTTTAGTTTTGGTGATTTTTTTCGTTTTAGTGCTTTTTTTTGTTTCATCGCTTTTTCTTATTTTTTCAATTTTTTCCCCGTCTTTTGGCTATATTTGCCATTTTGGTGTTTTTTTTAGTTTACGCGTTTATTTTTTGCGATTTGCTGGTTTTTGGCGGTTTTCTTCGCTTTTTGGCGATTTACTTTTCCATTTGTTCGTGGCTTTACTTGAAGAGGGTATCCATTATTAATTCACCATTTAATAATTAATTTTATTTGTTTCAAGTGCATAATTATTACAGTTCATAAGATACACCTTAATTTCAGCATTGTATTACCTGCTGCGCAGAAAAAAGTATTTTCCAAAATTTTTCAATTAACTGTTTACTCAGAAACATTTTTATTTTCAATTAATATTTTAATTGAATCAACGTTTATTTTAATTGGTTTTATTTTCTTTTAAAACAATGCTATCAATTAGATTTTAAATCAAGTTACCATAAATAGAAGAAATTGCTACATGTCAATTGCGTGTACATAAAATAAACTTAAGTTTGCACGTGTGAGAAATGTATAATTTTTCTGAGTATGAGACATTGTTTTATGACAATTAATTGATTATTTTTCCAAATTTCAATTAATTTTTTTATTGATATAATATATTTTTAATTGAAAAAATCGAAAAATGTTTTCAATTAATTCTGTTGAGTTAATACTACAATTTTCGTGATTGGTTGAGAACTAATTAATTTCCTAATTGGATCTTCGTTTTTCTTACTTTAATCTTGTTTTTACTTTTATCTGTGTAGGATACACTTTAATTTTTAGCAGGTGTATTATTTAGCATCCGTTATTGTTGCTTTAAAACTCTGCACAACATATAATTCAAAAAAATTTTTTCTATCAAAAACCGCGAAGCCTTTGTGGTGCACGCTACGTGACGTACGTTACATTTTTTCTTAATATCTATAACTTTTTATTGTACAATTTAAAACAAAAATGTGTTTAGTGGAGTTCTAGATGATAATATTATTATATAAAAGAAAGCATTTAGCAAAATGTCATATTCCTTATATTCCCTCTTTTCAAGAATGGGGGTCACTCCCCTCTTTTCAAGAATGGGGGTCACCCCCCTCTTTTCAGGATAGGGGGCATTCCCGACCACCTCCGACCTCGAAAATTCAAACTTAAGCTTACGGTCACATGTATTACTAAACATATAAAAAATAACATGCTATATTATATGCAAGGTTGAGTCTTTTTCTCGGTGTACGTCAGCACATATATAAACATTTTTGATAACTCTAAAATTCTGTCCTTGATAGACCATTTCTGGGATTTGCCCATATATAGAGTATAATATCAAAAACAAAAGAACCAATAAATTAAAAAAAAAACAATACTTTTAAACTATGAAATGTTGGAACAGCAACAAACAATTTTATATTTCTAAAACAATACAGATATGAACAACAAGCGAAAAACTTACTTGAAAATATAAAACAAGAAAACGTAGTAAAACTACCACTATTACTAGCACAGCGTAAAACAGGAAACAGGAAGTGAGCAACAGCATTTCAACACATTCAGACGGTTAAAGTAGCATTGTAGCAGCAGTATATTGTATAAAAACTTTTTAGTGAAAAATTCGTGAAAATTCGTGAAAATTAAAAACAAACTATATAAGTACTTCTTTTTTTTAGTAGGCCATATATTACATACTTGATGATGGTAACTTGAAATTTTATTATTAAATAAAACGATAATAAATATTGGAACTTTAATTTAGTTAAAATTCGGACTTTTATTCTTGCAGAGTTTAATGGCCTTTTAGCCAGTTAGTTGTATAATTTTTGTTGTTTTTTTATTTAACTGCAACATGTTTTGATGACCTTAACAAAAAGATCCATGCATAGTTTTTTTGTTTAAACATTCTTTCAAATACTGTCCTGTATTCCTTATAAGTGAATATAAAAACCAAAAACAATGGTAAAGAAGAAAAGCAAGTAGCAGATAACTTCAAAACTAAACTTATAGTTCAAATATCGTATATCTTGGCTACGTGACATAAATATACAACATGGAGCAAATTGAAACAAAAATAAAGCAATCTCAAATAAAAGTGACTGGAAATGCTAGAAAGCTTTTATTTTGTGTTTAAGTAGAACTACGTATTCAGTGTTTAGTATAATTTTTTTACAACACAATGAATATGGTATTGGATATGGCCAATACCAAATCAAAGTGTTTACCACTTTTGAGACTCGTCAGAAGATGAGAAACATATTAATATAAGATAACAAAACATTCAAGTACATATGTTACAGATTTGTTTCATGATGTTTGCTTCATATTTCTCAAAATAAAGAAACAAATATGGTACAAAGAATTTTGTGGCTAAGAAATAAATAGACGAACAAAAAGAACAAGAAAATAAAAAATAGTATATGGGTAAAATTCATTTAACATCACACGGTGGGGACTTTTGCCAAATAAATGGTAATAAATCTGGAAGTTTTAAGCTGCTGACTGGATTTATCTGAAACTTGGAACCTATTTAAAGGAGCTTTACAACGCGTGTCTTTGTTTCGGAATTATACAATCTATTTTTCATGTAAGAGTACTTAGTACTAATAGCACTAGGCGGTCCCGCTAATATATTTCATCATAACTTTCGAACGGTTCGTCCGATTTTAACAATTGAAATTGTATTTAAGTTATTTAAAGATAATTTTTTTATTTTTTCAACTTTTTCGGCGGTTTTCAGAAAGAAATTAGTGGCAAAAAATTTGTTTTTTATGCAATTTTAAACCTTTTTTCGTTTCAAAATCTCATAAAAAAAATTAAGAGGGAAAAAATTTCAAGTTTTTATTATTTAATAGAAAGGCATTTTTATTAGCAATAAAATATGTCAAAAATGATTAAAATCAATGAACAAATGTTGATTTTTATAAATTTTTAGAATAGTGTGACATATAAGAAAGTCACAAGACTCAGAAGTATTTTTTAGCCCCAGGTAGTCAAATTTGGCCCACTGTAACTCCTATCGTGCTTAAACCAGAAGGCCGCCGTGACATGCGTTATAAAGCCTGACTCCTTCTCCAAAGATGTTCGAAATTTCAGATAAATCCAATCCGCAGTATAGAAATTCCAGATTTACTACCGTTTATTTCGCAAAAGTCCCCACAGTGCATCGTACAAAAAGGAAAAAAAGAGAAATTTAAATAGAACTTTATGTTTTTTTAATATGTAATGAATAAGCAATTCTTTAGATTGTTGAAACACAAAAGTCTTTTTTACGATAATATGTATGTATTTGAAAAAGTTTTAAGAAAAAATGGTAATAAATCTGTACTTTTGAAACTTGCGATCCGATTACAAACCGTTGTAAAAATCAAAGAAAAGAACAGGAGCTTTAAGAATAATGAAACGTGGAGCACCCTATTGATACACACGTTCGGCTACAGTTAACTACCTCGGGCATTAAGAACTTTGTCGGCCTCATAACTTATGCATATATTATCCGATTTTGATAAGTTCAAACTTGATGTAAAGTTAATATGTATACAGATAATGAAAATACAGTTTATTTTATTAATATGTATGTATGTATATAATATTTTCAAAGATATTTGGCTTTGAATTTTAAAATTTTGGGTTTTGGCCTCGACTTTGCTCTCTATTCCGCCTATATCTCCGGTAATAACAATAATAGAGTAAAATTTTTCAGAAAAATGTTTTATGATTTTCAACACAATTTCTGATCAAACGTAGAACATTTTTTTTAGTTATCTCAATTCATGTAGTTGTGAAAAGGAATCAAAGTCAAGACTTTGAAATCAGAGTGAAAAATAGCTAAATTTTTACAAAACTAGAGCCGTTTTTTTTCAAAAAATTTTTAAACTAAAATTTTTTATTTTCAATATTTTAAAACAACATACTTCAAAAATGACTGCAGTTGAAATTT
Organism: Panzeria rudis; assembly: GCA_956483635.1. Taxonomy (NCBI): domain Eukaryota; kingdom Metazoa; phylum Arthropoda; class Insecta; order Diptera; family Tachinidae; genus Panzeria; species Panzeria rudis. The sequence continues at coordinate 43,814,246 of OY101448.1, read as the reverse complement.
TAAGTCGATTAAAGCATACACGCTACATCCAGTATTGGACCAAACTATAAATTAATCGCTTAAGAAAAAACAGCCTGTGACAGACAGACAGACAGACGGAAAACAATAGGGTTCCTATACACTTTTGGTGTAACTTAACCTTAAAAAAGGCCCATCGAGTTTTTCAAATTTCTCCACAAATTATATTAGATACATTTAATGTACAAAATGTATTTATTCGAGAAATTCTCAAGAATTTATGTGTAAAAAAAGTTTTTTAGTAGTCCGCCATATTGGATTTGGAGCGACGTCACTTTATTTTTTGAGTAATTCTTCGCAAGCCCTTTCATTTGATATCCATATTATAGGAGTGCATTAAAAATAATTAGTTCGCCATCTTGGGTGCGCCGCCATCTTGGATTTAGAATGACATCACACAGTTCAGCATGCATTGTCATCTAAACTGAACGTGTGTACAAAATTTCAGCTCAATCAGTTGAAGATATCGGTTTCAAAATTGAATTGCAAGATTCCAACCGAACAGACATACTTACATATGTACATACATACATATGAGTAATTCCATTTAGCCGGGTGTGACCACTTTACACATATTTTTTGTTATAAATAGAGAATATAAAATTTTTACTTAAAAAAAGGCCATTAAGCTTAAAGTCGTTAAATAACGGGTAAACACTGAAAAAACACGATTCCTGCTCAGAATAGTCGTCAGAAAGCTGCGACGGGTGTGACCTTACAAAATCTTAGTTTTAAAGAATTATGACTTTCAGCATAAATTCTGTAAAATTTTTACTACAACGTATACAATAATTTTGGTATAGCTGTCTGTTCAAAGGGTGTTTAGCTGTATTATGTATTTACTGCTTGACAAAAAATCAGTCTTCTTAACAAAAAATTATTTTTAAAATGTGGCGGGTGTGACCGACGGGTGTGACCTAATACGAAAATTTTGAAAAAAGTCGAAGAATTAAAGCTTTTTATTGATTTCATTAATATAAATAATATAAAAATAAATCATAAGAAAATAATAACAAATTCAATTATTTGCTATCTGTTCTATTATAGACAGCAGAATGCTCTAGCTAAGTATTTTTTTTTAATTCAATAAAAAGCGAAAAAAGTATATTCTTTTCAGAGATAAGGGTTTTTATTATTGATGAGAAAGGGAAGAAAAGAAAATCTGAAATAAATATTAAACATACCTATAAAGAGGGAGAGCAAAATGTCTCCTGGGTGATACTATAAAAGTGTCTCAAATTGCTCAAAAAATATTAAATAATCTATTATTTTATTTATTCTATAATTGTCATGTTCTAAAAAACATCAATTGAGAGATTTTTATTAAAAACAAGAAAATTATTTTTTCCTTGCATAGGGCCGTTTTACGTGGAATCATTCATATGTATGTATGTACATTGCAAGTTAATTAAAAGCTTGTAAAATATCAGACAATCCTTTCAAACAAGCGACTGCTCTATTAAGTGGCAGCTCTGTGCAATTGGCAAAAAATTCAGTTATCACGTGATCACCCCTAAACACAGTTGGCAAAAGTTTAGTTCCGGTAAAATTGTTCCTTAAATTAAGTTGAAGTGCTCAATACATACCAAAGTAATAGAATATTATTGGAATTAATATATTTTATAAATAAATCAATTAAAATGTGAATAAAAAGGTGTAAAGTTTAGTTTTTATTAAAGTGTATATAAATAATTGAATAAGAAATATGTAAGTATGTATACATACAAAGTTGTTAAAATAACAAATGCAAAAGTTGCATGTTGTTGTTGTTGTTCATAGTTGTAGTTTTACTTGAAGCCACTCAGCTTGTGTTTGCTTGAAAGATTCGAGAGAAAATGCAAAATTCTGAGTTGAAAAAGCAAAGCAAATTTGTGTGTTTGTATACACACAAAGCATATGTTTTTTTCAAGTTAAACGAAATAAGTGTGTTAGAGTTGCCAGTATATAAAATATTATGAATAAAGCGGTTTTCTGTTCGGGAGTTTAAATAAAAAAATATTTTAATTGCATAAATTTGTATGCAAAAATAAGAGGTGAGTGAACTTAAAACATATATTTATACCTATAATTTTTAATATTATTTGTCGTCACCTTTTCAAATTCATTTATAAAAAATATACACAGAAAAAAATTACAATAATTTGCGGTTTGTCTTTTCAACGCTTTAAAATGTCCTTATGCAATCAAAATTATTTAATTGAAAAATGAAGTTGGATGAATAACTACTTAAAATGGCGCAAAAAGTTGCAAAAACAGTACATAGAAATTTTTGTGCGATTTTTCTATAAACTTTCTCCGAAAGGAATCATATTTAAAAGTTTTACTTATTTGAAATCTACAGAAAACTATCTTTTCGACGATACCAATATTAGGTACTAAAAACAGGCTTTCTATCGCCGTCCCAAAGTGATGTGAATTAGAAAAAGTGGTAATAAGTATGGAACTTCTAAACTACTGTATGGATTTGTCGGAAAATTGAAATGATTGTAGAGGAAAAGTAGCGTTTTTAGCACCGTATCTTGTGAAATATGTAGCTGCACCAGGAGTGAGCTGCAGGGGGTGAAAATTTTGGCATGTAACTCTCTTAAGAACTAACCGATTTGTAAAATGTTTAGCGCGATAGAATTTGCTAGACAATACAAAGAAAAAATATGCTCTCAATGGCTTTTGCACATGTTTTATAATTTGAGAGATACATATGTACATAGGTATTTCACTTCGAACTTTAAATTAAATTTATTAAATTTTTAATTTTTTGCCAAGACCGTTTTTGGTTTGTTTTTAACTTTTTTACTAAGTAGGTATCTGATTTTAAATTAAAGCACACCTGTTGATAAAATTGTAAGTAAACATGCTGAGCACAACTTTGAAATATTTTATTCCGTTAATTCGTAAAAAACGTCCAAGCTCAAAACTTTAAAATTTAATAAAACATCGTTAGTTTTTCCAAAAAAGTGCTTTCATAATTTTTAACATTGTAAAATTTTTTTCTAGAAACGACTTTTTGCAAGTTTGCAGCTTTTTTACAGTTATCGCGATTTTTAAACAATATTATACTTTGCTGTCATGCCGTTGTTACCATTTGCCAATTTTATTGCCTTTCCTTTACATGTTAGCGATGTGTAGCCAATTTTAGGGTATGTTTTCGATCTAAACTTTTTTAGTTTTTTGCAAACTTTTTTACAATTTGCAAATTTTTGTAATAAGTTGCTTAAAAATGCTTCCAGCTACCATTTTCATCGACTTATAACCAAATATAAAAGTGGTTTATTTGTCATAAAAATTTTAAAAGGCAGAGAAATGCTTGAATTTCTATACATTTTGTTTGGTGAAGAGTTTGCATGAAATACAAAAACACGTTTTAAAAACAAAATAGCGGAGTTCAGTGTTTGGTGCAAATGGTCTTGCGAAAGTGCAAATGCAAAATATCGTAGCTTTTTTATAAAATTTTGGATGGTGTGCTGTTGGATTTAAAAAAAAGGTACGATATTTTGCATTTGCACTATCGCAAGACCATTTGCTTCAATCACTGAACTCCGCTAATGTAATATTTCACTTTAGTAAATATTCATGTGCATTTTCAGCCGCTTTTAAGCCGTCGCCGATTATTTTTTTCCAACCAGCCGCCGCCAATGAAAACCCCTCGGCGCAAGTCCCTGACCCCACCTCCACCAAAATATGTACTAGGCATTTCTATTACTTTAGTTTAGAAAACTTTTGGTTTCATATACGACTCCGCGCCTGCCTAATGTTCAGTTGTAAACAACTTTTATACTATTTTATTCCTCTTAATATTTAACTAAAAAAAAAAATACAACGTCTTTGTGATAATCTTGCCTAATTAGCTTTTGTCGTTTATTATATGTCTTAATATTCTAAAGAAGGAACAAAGATTTATTATTTAAGTTATCACATCTTTAATTGGGCTAGACCGACCATAAACGTTTAAATCTAAAGCGATTACCAAAAAATCACGTAGAAAGAAAGTGCAATTAATACCTTTACCGTCAATAAAAACAATTTTATCAACATTTTTTAAGGTATAAAAGAGTAGAAATTTAAAAAATCTCCACAGTGCTCAATTTAAAAGAACAACTCAAACAATATAGAAAATGAATTTAATTTTTGCAGCTTTTGCTTTGAGCTTTGTAGCCGTAAATTCCGACAGTATTAATCGATTCCCTTCTAAACTTGAAGCGGTGGGACCTATTTCAGATCCTTTGCTAAAAGTTTAATATTGGGTGGAACTCTTTTATAAACAGAACGGAGGCCCATGTTTAGATGCTAAAGTTGAAAATATTAAAGCCGTCATAAGTGACATGCACGAGGCTAATGCAAAGTGTATTGCAAAAGATGCTAATACTCCACCTTCGAATGAAACTATTTATGAATGTGGTGAAACAAGCGCTAATAAGGCCGTGTTGATTTTGCATGTTATCTTTCTAGATATTACAAGATGTAGTGCTGGAGCTCCTTATTAAAGAAAAATGGTTGCTTTTAATTGTAAATAACTAGATTTTTGCTGAATATATAATTACTTTTATTGTTTTCGACAAAAACATTAATTATTAACATGATTTTACTAATGCAAAATCGTATAAATTTTAAAAATACTAAGTTCAATTATATTGAAATAAATTTGATCTTCAAATTTTAAGGCAAGTGTATTCGTATATAAGTTTCATAAAATATAATCGAATAATGAGTAAATAGAAGTCAGTCATTTAATCCAGGATCAGCTTAAGGATTTGTGTGGGGAAATTTCAATTACAAAATACACGTTTTAAAATTTTCGCTTGGGAACGTAACAGCAATGACGAATATATATTACTAGCTATACCCAGCGTGCTTCGCTACCCAATCGTTCTGCAGATATAGAAAAATTAATTAACTCAACGATAAAATTGGTTAGTTTTTTTTTGGCAATCTTTTTAGTTTTGGCGAATTTTTGCGTTTTATCGATTTTTTTCATTTTGGCGATTTTTCGTTTTGACTTTTTTAATTCTGGAATTTTTTAGTGTTAGAGTTTTTTAAAATTTCAAGAGTTTGCGTTTCCAAGATACAGCAAACTGTTTAAACTACATAGTCAAAATTACATTAACTTTCTATTTCTATATTCTACAGACTACACCAACTAACACTAACTTTGAAAATTTCGAGAGTCTATATAAAAGTGTCTGTATATTACATAAGTATTTTAACATGTTTCGGTGCTCGCTTTAGAACACCCTTTACTCTTTAGCCCATAGTTCTTACGGCTCTCGAGAAAACAGCCTGTGATAGACAGAAAGACAGACGGACAGAGTATCGAAAACATTAAGATTAATTTACACTTTTCGTGTACAGACCCCTAAAAAGAACCTTTTCCAAAAAGTAACTTTTCAAAAAGTAACCATTTTGAAAAGAGTGCCCTTTCCAAAAAACATTTTTCAAAAAGTACCATTTCTTAAAACTACATTTTCAAAAAAGTAGGTTTTCGAAAAAGTACCTTTATTTTAAAATATAAACGGTTAACAAAAAAAGTATCAAAATTATATTTTTATCCTTTTTCGGCCTCTAAATGTAAAAATGTCAAAAAAAGAACCAAACTTCCGTCCGCTTATTTTTTGATCTTATTATGATGTTTTTGGAATTTTATGTCTACCTTAGTTAGATCCGGAGATATAAGGTTACCGAATTTACCCGTTTTTACCCCCTTAGCATTTGAATTCACCAAAACCCCGTCTTAGTGGATCTGTACATCCTGAGGGGAGCCCACATACGAAGTTTCAACTTTCTAGCTTTAGTGGTTTGGGCTGGGCGATGACGAATCAGTCAGTCAGTCAGTCACACAATAACGTTACTCTTTTATTTATATAGATGATATGTCTCAATTACACTGGTCTGAAAAAAAATCGCACCTTTAAATAAAATCGTGGGGAACATACAAAGTTTAATGCGATAAAATCTGTTTTCAGTTTTGTTTCTATCATGTACAGATTTTTGTTAATGGGCTTGACTAATATTTCCGCCAAGGACATTATCATATATTTCACCATAACTCGACAACGGATGGTCCGATTTTAATAAATAAACCAAAAGTTGCGAAGTAAAATTAGCTTTAAGTCATCTATGTATAAGTTAAGAAACCACAAACTAAGTCTTAAATTATGTATAAAAAAATTATTAAATGCAAACTATTAAGCAAATATGCTCAATCATATTTGCTCAAGTTTTTTTTTGTGCAATTTAAGAAAAATGGAGCAAATGCAAATACGTTTAATATGTTGTTGTTGCGTTTATAAAAACGACACTTAGGAGGTTTTGACCTATACCATGCAATAAATAGCACAATACTTTCAAACAAAATATGTATTGTCCAATTTTCCTGACAGTTCACGGCAGCGAAAAAGCAAACTGAATATTGTTGCCAACACATAACACAAGTTTCTTGATTGTACAATAAAAATCAAAAGGCTTTTGATTTTTGCCAATATATTGTGCCACCTTCGAATATGGTTTACACATTAGTGATATTATTGTACAATACAGAAAAATTGCACAATTATATTGCAAGTGGGTGGGCCGGGCCGCATTATAGTTAATAAAAATGATAGTACATACGACGGAGTAAATTTTAACCTAATGCATATCGATCATTTGCTGCAACAACTTCATAATTCAAAAAACTAGTTATACGGAAAACGAGTTTCAAGGAAAAAGAAAATGTTAATCTTCTCTCAAGAGTTGAGTATACAAGATATTTGTATAAAATTTTTACACAATATGAAAAAATATATTATGATTATTAATATGATTATTTCGAACGTGTTTGCTTTGTGAATCCAAATTCATTATTAGGCTAAGGTTCGTAACGTTATATTCAGAAAGAATTGGTAATGATTAATATTCCAAGGAACAAGGGAAAAATTAATATCAACTTAATTTTTCAACGTACACAGCAGAACAGTTATTATGATTAATTCTTCATTATTTACAGAAAAATCAGGTTTTTTGAGTTATGATGTTGGTGCAGCAAATGAGCGAGATGTATTAAACTTTGGTAGAGAAAGCTTTACATTAGAAAAATTAAGCTTTTAAAATGCTATTTGAAAATACTACCGTAATTATGTCTGCACTAATAGGCTCGTGGCGTAACTATTTGGCTGTTTTTATTTTCTGGTAGACGTCGCTAATGTAGGTTACAGCGTTGCCAGCTTCGCCTTTACGCTGTTTACGTCTTTTAGATTTGAAATTCACGTTTTAGATTAATTTTACAGGATGAAATATTTCATGAAAGTCGTGGCATGAAACTTTCTTTATTTGCTGTTAGACTGGACAGGGAAACAAATTGTATTGAAAAAGCAGTAGGAAATAAAATTTCAGAAGGTTTTTGACAATTTTCTTTACCCAATATGCTTTTACGTCCTTGCAATAAGCAAATAAAAAAGTTTCATGCGACGAATTTCATGAAATATTTCATCATGTTAATTTAGTCTTATTAATTTCGAGGCTTTTTTAATTTTGGATCTAGCCACAAAATTGTTAAATTTATTTATTTGGCATTTACATAAATTTATTAATTTTTCTCTTTATTTTTCTAGACTGGCATTTAAAATCATAATTGCTTAAGAAGGTTATTTTCTGAAAACTTAGCATCGAAATCAAGAAGAAATAATATGTGTGATGCATTTTATTTATTAGTAATATTTTCATTTTCCAAATTTGGTTTAAAAAAAAACATTAATATCTCCATTTTTGTGGCGTTTGAGCGTTTTCCAACCTTTTTAATAACTCGTCTTAGCTTTTTTTCTCCAGCTAATGGCAACACTGGTAATTAAGCCGCCAGTTTTGGGGCTCTGACCCGAAATATAAATGTTGTTTCTTAGGGACTTTTTTGAGGATTTTTTCTTTTAATTTGCAAAAATTTTAAAGAATGCTGAAAACTTGGAAAAAATTCGAACATCGCGATTATTCAAAAAAACTGGCTAATATCGGAAAGTTACCAAGGTCAAAAACTAAAAAAAAAATTATTTTATTGCGAAAATAGCGAAAATTAACGAAAAATTGCAAAGTTCAAAACAAGCTCTAGATGTGATTATAAATAGCTTAAGCCAATAGGAATGACGCAAAATCGGGAAAACATCTGATAACTAAATAAAAAATAAAACTTAACGAGTGTGTTAACGAGCTGCGTTCGTTTAACTTTGTTGTTAAAGGTAAACAGTTTAAGGATTGCTAAAGTTAGTAGTACCTCTATTATAATTTATTTGTCTCTTTAAAATTGATTTGATTAATATAGATTAAAATACTAGAACTACATACATACATACATACATACATAAATACGTACATACATACATATGTAAATACATAAAAGTTAAACAAACACATACATTTTATCTAACAAATTAAATTACGTTTTAACTCTACTTCGAAAATTTTTTTGGACTCAACTCTCTCCAATTTCCCATTCGAATTTTGTGGAATTCGATCAACAAAAAAGACACCAGCATGTATTTGCTTGTGGACGCCCACTAAACGTGTCTTCACATAGTCGATTATATCCTGCTGAGTCACTGAACTATCTGGTGTTTTTACCACCAGAGCACCCGCAGAATCGCCTTTGCTATCATCTGGCACCGTAATAACGCAAACATCCTTAACACCCGGCATTTCAATGATGGTCTCTTCAATTTCTTTGGGCCAAAAATGAAGATCACGATATTTACGAATTTCTTTTTTACGATCCACCACATACAATATGTTATCATCATCCATGTAGCCCAAGTCGCCAGTGTGAAACCAACCTTTCGCATCACGCATGCTTTGTGTCTCAATGGGATTGTCATAGTAACCTGCCCAGTATTTTCCATGATCCACACAAATCTCACCCACTTCATTGTGGCCCAAATTGTTGTCGTCATCATCAACTATGCGCAAACTGATATTGCGCACCAATTTTCCTACTGAAGTCAAGTGTCTATCACTTCCAGAAGTCAAGATGTTAAAAGCCGTAACACCAAATTCAGTTAAACCATAACCATAACCAACGATAGCATCATCACTAAGTAAAGCTCTTAGACTCTTAAACATATTTTCCGATATGGGAGTACCACCAGATTGCACCATCATAAGGGAGGAAAATACTTCTTTAGTAGCTTGTGAATGTTTGACAAGGGCAGCAATGTGACGTGGTGCCAAATAGGCATTTGTGATTCTGTATTTTTTCATAAGCTCAATAAACATATCAGCACTAAAAGGCTTGTCCACTATAACGCGTGTTGCACCGGTTAAACAACTGACTACAATATTTGACACACCAGTTATCCAATCAATCGTACTGGGTATATACATTATAGTTTCACTGTTTAGAAAACTGTAGATCAAGAAAAATTATTAATACAGAAAAGCAAAAATATCTATAGAAAGAACTTACGGTGCTTCATAAACTAAATTGAAGCCAGAGAGGCATACAGCTTTGGGTTTGCCTGTTGTGCCCGATGAGCTTAAAATTGCTACTACTTGATGTCTACCAATACTGTAGTGTTTGGGTCTAAAAATAAAATAATTTTTATTCAATAATAGAGGTACCTACCGCTTCGCATGCTTATGGCTCATTTTATGGCTGTAAGATATCCATTGAATATAATAATATAAAATTCTTTAGATATTATTTAAAGTTGCCGTTAAGCAAAATAAACAGTGCAACCAAAATTAAAGAAAAACAAAAGGCATCTTTATAGTTGCAAGCAACATTTATATTACTTAAAGCTGTTTCACAGTAGGTGCGATCCCGTACTCAATATTGGGATCCCGCGGGATCCCAATTTGCACGAAAACTGTTCCCGTGCTGCAAGATTGGGTAAATGAGAGTGAGTTTGAGAGAATAATATTCTTCTTCTTCTTGGACGAAACAACCCGTACTTTTTCGTCGGGCAGATTGTGTAAAGTGCAAAACAGTCAGCTGTTTGAAAAATAAACAATAACAAATGAAAAATATGATTTTAGTCAACAAAAAGACTGACGAAATAATTGCTAATTGTGTAAATTCAACGCGAAATATATTTGTATATTTGCAACAAAGTATATAAAAACTAAAAATGCTATTAAAAATCAGTATGTTGGATTTTATTTTATTTTATTTTTTTGTTTATTTGCACACACTTTCATGTTAAGTTTTGGGATAGAAATTTGGTTTTTGCTGTTCCCATACTTTTGACGTTAGTGAGAGTAATTCTTGCTTACTCTCATTTTGCCGAACTTTACCCAGAAAGTACGATATTTGAAATCTCTTAATTGTATATTACAAAATTACAAAAATATATAAAAAATTGCTAAAAATGGAAAGCAAATTGATTAATCTTCTATTGCGTATATGCCGAAAATTCGTGAAACTTTTTACATACGGAAACAAGTTCCAAAGTTGCTTAAAATTGTTAAAACTGTCAAGAATACCAAAAACTCAGCAAATATTCGTTAGTAATTGTTGATTATTTCACTATTATTGCATATTAAACACATATTGCGGAAATAAAGAAAAGGGAAAAATTCCAAAAATCCACAAAAACTCTAAAAAGTGCAAAAACTTGTAATAATCATGCCTATAATGAAAATTCGCAAAAACCCTAAAAATGTAACGAAAGTCAATGTTTCGGAAAAACTTGCTACATTTTTAAGGATTTTAAAGCATAATAAAAACGTAAGAAAGAAAGATCTGGAAAAATTACGCTTGTCGTAAAAATGCGAAAATTTGCGAAAAATTGCAAAATTTTAATCAAACCATAATTTTGATTAAATATCGCTAAAACCGTAAGGAATACCAAAATTTCAATAAATATCGCGAAAATGGCGAAAATTCGCAAAAACTTACTAACAGGGGCATAATAGCAAATTCGAATATTGTTTAAAACTCGCACAAACTGCAAAGCAGATGAAAATTTTCAAAAAGTCGCTTTTATCGCGAACATTGCAAAAATTCACAATGAATTGCGAAATCGCAAACAAGCACTAAAATATATTACAACGCCAAAACTGTTAAAAATAAGAAAAAATCCGAAAGAACGCGAAAAAATTGCAAGTTCGCGAAAAATTGCTAAATGTATTGAAAAAATAGATACCGAAAATTCCTCAGAAATTGCTAACATCGCGGATATTGCAATTAGCTCTTCCATAGACTCCAAAAACTCACAACTCTGAACACAATTCTTATTTTCTTTTGAAAATTAATAACGTTTAATATTTTTAATATTTAACAAAAATAGGATTTTGTAAAGCAAGCATGGTAGCACGATTTTTAGCTTAAACGTCAGATCTCCTTTTTTGTCAAATGATAATATGCCAGAAAAAAGGAGAAAGTGGAACTACCTTATATACTTATACCATGGTTAGAACCTTAGAAACGAAGAAAAATTTAACAAATTTATATGAAAAATACACAAAATACTGAATAGCTTTCATAAAAAGTTTGAAAATGTTTTTTATATGTGTGTTTCCCAATCAAGGGCTCTAGAAAGTTTTTCTTATACTTACTCATAAGATATCTCCGTACTTGTGGGCTCTAACAAATCTGTTACATTTGGTACACCTTCTGCTTCGCCAGACATTGTAAAAATTTTTGGTTTATAAGCTTTTGTGGCTAAATAAACCTTTTTGTAGACGTCACTGTCGCAAAAAATCACTTTAGGTTTGGTTATAGCAAAACATTGAGCCACGGTTGCTATAACATCGGCCACAAATAATAAGCAAATTAATTTTTATCAATAATTGAAAAAAAAATACTAACATTGATCCAAAATGGGATTCACAGGATGAAAGGGGGTACAATTGAAGAAACAAGCAATGACGGTGGGTAAAACATGTAAAGTATTTTCGACGGCAAATCCAATTATGTCATTCTGTTTCAACTCCATTTTATGGAAATGCTGGGCAATACGCTTAGCCATGGTTAGAACTTCGTGTGCCTGCAGGGTAACATTTGCAGAATGGTCGATCTAAATTTGTTTTAGTTCCGTTTTTTTAATTTGAATTTGTTATAGATTTTTATAAACGCTTACCTGCAACGTTATATTCGGAAAGCTATTCATGTTATTGTAAATAATTCTACCCAAGGCACATTCTATATTATAGACCAGCGGTACTTTTGGTCTAGTCCAGATTTTTTTATTTTTATCAAAAGTAGCTGGAGGAAGACCCATTTTTTTAACCACTTCGTTAATAAGTTCAAATTCGTTTAAATCATTTGTAGTTGAAACAATCTAATTTATATATTTAGAGACATTTCATTGTTATTTTTAAACTAAATTTGCTGTAAAAGTGATAAGAAATCTAAAATATCTTATGGCAAAAAACTTAAAAATCACTTAAACTGCTAGTTATCCATAGCCAAGATTATAAATATTGGGTGTTTTTTATTGAGGTATAGAACTTTAAGTTGGCATCACTTTTTTAACTGGCGGCCATTTTGTCAGCTGTCAAGTGATTAATATTTAGTTTGGTTTGCCATTTCATCATGAACAGGTTGACAAAAGAACAACGCTTGCAAATCGTGCAAATTTATTTCGAAAATAATGGTTCAGTTCGCGAAGTTTACCGCAAGCTCCGTCCATATGGTCGACATAATCGTCCATCAGAGCAATTAATTCGGTTAACCATGGATCGTTTTCGCACTACGTTTACTCTATGTGATAATACGCATCCGCAGAGACGTCGAACAGTGCGCACCGAAGAAACAATTGCCGCTGTAGAGCAAAGTGTTGAAGAGGACCCGAATGAATCGATTCGCCACCGTGCACAGCAATTGGAGCTTTGTCCATCAAATTGAAAATTGGACCTGTAGAATTGGCTTTATTCGAGCCAGCCGCGGCGGCCACATGCCCGAAATCATATTTAAACATTAATGGCATAAAATTATCCTTCCAATAAAGCCAAATTGATGGACATTAAAACGATTTTCTTGTGTTTTATTTCAATTCGAAGTTCTATACCTCTAAAAAAACACCCTGTATATACTCGTTAGTCAATGCAACAATGTTTCAATAAATATGATTGTTTTGGCTTTAAGATAACTGGAAATCATAACTACAACTAATTTAATAGTCTTAAAGATAATTGTAAAATAAAGTATTTAAATAAATCTATAATACATTGTATAATTATAGAATAAAGCTTTATATAAAGCTTTAATTTAAATATTCTTTCAAAGTAATTTTTAATACATGTTTTCACAATGAAGCCCCTTATCGACATTGAACATCATAATTAAGAAATAGGAAATAAATAGTTGTTTGGCACTTTTTAGGGTTCCGGACACCAAAAGTGTAAAGGAACCCTCTTGTTTTAGCTACGCTGTCCGCCGGTCTGTCAGTCTGTCACAGGCTGCTTTCTCGGGAACCGGAAGAGCTATGGATCTGAAATTTGCACAGAATATGTAAAACTTTGGCCGCTACAACAACAAATATACGACAGTTAAAAATTAAAGGGTGTTCTAAGGTGAGCAACGAAAAACTTTTAAAATTTTAATATAATATACAGACACTTATGTATAGACACTTTAAATTTTCAAAGTTAGTGTTAATTGGTGTATTCTGTAGAATAGACTACACCAATTAACGCCGATATTTAAAACAATTAAATTTAAGGGTGTTGTATCAGTTAATGTAATTTTGACTATGTAATTTAGACAATTTGCTGTGTCTTGGAAACCGTAAGAGGAAAAATCTTAAAATTTTAAACAACGCTAAAACTTAAAAATTCCATAACTAAAAAAAAATTTAAAACGAAAAATCGCCAAAATGAAAAAAGCGCTTAAAAAAAGCACTAAAATTAAAAAACCGCTAAAACGCCAAAAATCCTCAAAACTAAAAAAATAGCCAAAAAAAACTGAAAAACCCAAAGAAAATAAAAATTCGTCAAAACGAAAATAAGACTAAAACCTGAAAAAATCGCTAAAATAAAAATATGGTCAAAAAACGGAAAAAAATTCCAAACAAAAAAACCCCAAAAATAAAAAATCGCCAAAAACCGAAAAATCGCCAAAAACGAAAAAAAAGTGTCAAAACCAAAACAAAAATTGCTAAAACTAAAAGAATCACCAAAAACTGAAAAAAGCGCCAAAATGACAAAATGCGCCAAAACTAAAATAAATCGCTAAAACTAAAAATATCCTTAAAATGAGAAAAAAAACTTTAAATCAAACAAATACGCCAAAACGAAAGTATCACCAAAACTAAAAAAATCGTCAAAAAACAAAAAAAATCAAAAAACGGAAAATCCCAAAAAAAAAACAAAAAAACACCAAAATAAAAAAGCGCAAAACCAAAAAACAAGTCGCTAAATCAACAAAAAAATAAAAATGAAAAAATTGCCAATGATATAAGGGCAAAAACGAAAAGGGATATATGTGTATTCGTACGGAACCCTTCGCGTGTGAGATAAAGTCGCAGTTTACTTAATTTATTTAATATTTGTAATATGGCTCATCATATTGCATATCGTTGTTTATGGCTTGACTGTGGCTTAATTTTTGGCTCCGGTGGCTTTTGGATCCGACATCAAATTCTGCGCGTCACTTATGCCATCTCATGTTCCTTCACTACTAATAATTTTTTGCACGTGGCAAAAAAGTCTTTCTAAAATTTTTGTATGTGTAGCTTTTATTATACTCTATGCCAGGGAGTGTCTAGTTTTCTCAACTATCTCGTAAACTATGAGGAATATGAAAATTTCATGAGAATCTTTCTTTACTCCATTAAATATATTTTACTTGTGAATTGTACAATTAAAAAGTTATAGACAAAAACATGTTGAAAATTAATCGTCTTTTCTCTTAAGAGTTATTACGCTTAACTCTATTGTTTTGATCTTAGCGAAAATTTTAAGCAATACCTCCCTTACAAAGTTTATCTGGAGAACTTGGTGTGAGTAAAGACTCCATTACTCATACGTAACGTTGATGTAGTTGCGTGTGCTGATTGTTTCTTTCACATTGAAAAGCTATGAGACAGAAACGATCAGCACATGCAACTACATCAACGTTACGGTCGGCTAACTGAACCTTAATGGAGCCTTTACCTTGTAAACAGTGTACGTTGTGGGGTATTCATTTAATCGGGCTTCTGCTGTAATCGGTTAATAGCTCGATTAATTAATTGTGGTTTCGTTTAATCAAATAATAATTGGTTAATTTCCTTATTAATCGGTTAACCGATTAATAAAAATTTTGTATAAATTAAGTAAGTTCAATAAATAAAAATGCATAGAATATTTATTATTTTGAGTTTATTTGTAAAAATAGACAAAACATAACAAACATAACAATTCTTGAACTAAATCAAGCCAAGTTTGAACACATTCAGTTATACAGTTTTCGATGTTTTTGTTGTAGATTTATTTGTTTGTTTTAAAATACAAAGATGCATATTATTCTTAGATTTTAGGGTCGATAACATCCCAAGGAATGAAAAAGACCCTAGAAACGCATTTACCAATTTCTTTTCTAAAAGGAGCTCTTTAAAAATGCTTTTTATAAATTTTTCGCTAAGATCAAATCGAGTTTGAGTGAAATATTGACATGTACCTAGTGGAAGTATTTGTCATTCCAATTAAAAAACCTGTGGCAGATAGAAAAAAACTGAAAACGGATTTGAATTTAGTGGATTAAACTTTGTATATTCCACCTATTTTTTTTAAAGGCGATATTTTCTATACACCAGTGTTATCAGAAAAAAAGTTGTCTTTATAGCAGAAGTATATGGCAAATTTAGAATGCTTAAAACATATCGCACCCTAAATACAAAAGGGTCACAACTCAAAATACTAAAATTTTCAGGAGAGAGAAAAAACTGTTTATGTGCAGAAGCAACACACTTAACATAAAAATAGACATAAGTGTATTTTTCCAGTTAAAGAAGATAGTGATGTGAAAGAAATTTTTGCAGTAGTTAGAGATGTGTACTCTGAATTAATTTATGGAAAAAAGTCAGTTTTGGAAAATTTTGAGTTGTGACCCTTTTGTATTTAGGGTGCGATATGTTCGAACTCAATACATTCCAGCCAACAAATGAAATGAGGCGATGAGTGCAAAAGTCTCCTAAGCCAGAAAATGTCAACAGAATGCAGTTTATTGCTAAATCGATATTTTTGGCATTTCCATGTTTTGTGGGTAAGGGCACTTTTGTACTCGTTGCCTTAAAGGCAGGCCTGGCTTCAGCTTAAACTTTTGGGAGAGGAACTTTTAAATAAAATATACCATTTTGTAAAATTTATTTTACAAACTCAATGAAAATTGTTTTTGGAGGGGAAATATCTTCACATTTCCGTATTTCACATTTTTCATAGACATATTATCTATCGTTTTCATAGATGCATATATGCCCCTTTTCATATTTTTAAAGACGTTTCTGAATATAAAATGCGATTTTTCTCGAGACTATGTTTTTCGACTTACGCGAATATTGCTTGCGCCTTCAGATATAATGCTGGGGTTGGCTGAGTATCTAGCGCGTTTGACTACAAACCCTGAAGTCTTGAGCTCAAGACTACTTTCAGGCAAGCCAACAACATCATGCATTTTTCTCGTGTGCATTGGTGTGTTAATGTGTTGGTTGCTGTTGGATTGTTAAAGTGATGAAAGCATAGCACTGATCACTTTGGCAATACCGTCAGCGACTAATACTACCATATCCTAATGCACTTCACAGCACCCTCCTTCGTCGTAGCAGAACTGTCGGCGAAGTAAAAGAACTAATAAAATGGCTACACACCTTAAAAAAGCAATGCCTCTACTTTACACCAGAGAGGCTTGCAACACTGCTCTACAAAAAACGCGCAATAGCAGGGTTGTAAATGAATTAAGCTTTCTATCTCTCTCCCACTTCACCACCTATTCACTCTACTTTAACCCATTCCCTAAGAAGGTAACACATTAATTAATTAACTGGTAGGCATTAATTGCCTGATTGTGTTACTTCTCATAAAAAAATAAATGTTTATTAAACTTATATACGAAAAATAATAAAGAATGCGTTTTGAAATGAAATCTTTGTCTATTAAAGAAGTTATATTTAAAATATATCAGTTCTAATGAATTTGATTAAAATCAAAGAATACAATCCATAAGATTTTTAAAATTTATTACTTTTCATTTTATTTTTATTTTATATACAAAAAAAGTACACATACAAAGTCTTAAACAACTAAATTATCACATTAATTATTATATGAGTTCTAAAGTAATTTATACTTCTTTATATGTTAAAATACTACTAATGATTCGTGATAAAAACTATTATGAAATTTGGAATAAAGGAAATTTCGAAAAATAATAAAAAAAATTTAAAAACAATTAAGTAGAAAAAGCGAGCACCTTAAATAATATAACTAAGAATGGATTAGATATACAAACGCATAAAATCGTATATTCGAACTTAAAATTAAAAATCGCTTTTAATTGACAAAGTGAGTACATAAGAAAGATATTCACGCAGATATACTGAAAGTTGTATTGATTGTATGTATGTGCTAAAGTTTTACAAAAGTTATAAAACTGTTGTTGACATTTCGTATAGAGAAATCTATGATAAAATATCCACTTCAATAATACAAATACTTATTATCACATAAAACCAATATAACAGTTAGCACATCTTTGTGAATATCTATAGCATTTAATTTCTTTAGTAACAAAATTTTATTTTCATTAAAATTAGCTGAATTACAGCCCTTTTCACAATGTACGATTAAAAGTTAACGTGGAGTTTAACGGCAAGTTCGGCATAAAAAAACTTGCCGTTAAAGTTCACGTTAACTCTTAATCATACATTGTGACAAGGGCCGTTAAACTATAAATAAAGTTATTCATTCTGACTTTTTACATCAAACATCAGCGTCATCATTATTTATAAAAAATACGTTCTTAAATTATAATAAATTTATACTAAAATAACTTGTCTTTTAATACAATTTTTGTGTAATTAGTTTTTGGTATGTCTTGTGATGTTTAAGCAATTTTTTTTTTGTATTTAAAAAGAGTTTTTAAAAAATCTCTTCATTTAAAATATCCTAAAAAGAAACTAAAGAGTAAAGCTATTTATTCTCTTTTCTTGGGAAATAGTGAGTGCATAATGACTTTTTTGTAAAATAAATATTGTGATGTAAAAAATTAACATAATAATCTTAATTAACTTAAGTATAATTAAAGTAGACGTTCATTTGTATCAAAAATTCGATTGTAATTTTCTATTAAAACTTTGGTTAAAGTGTTCATGCGCCCAATCATATCATATGTATCGTTTTGGGCAAATAACGATGGTCCCCAAACAATGGCCACATTGGAAGCATTCATACGATTTGAAGAACTGCAGGCAGCAACACTAAATGAGAAAGAAAATTTTACATATTATTTTTCAATAGAAAAGTTGAAAACAAAGAAGAAAATAAATATTATATTTTTCCTAATGCTAACAAATTTACAGATTCACTGCCTTCACTTTAAGATTCGTTTACTAGATTTTAGGAAATGTACTTACTTTGTCAAATGTTTTATTAAAAATCTCAGTGTCGACTTATTCGGTTCCTTCATCTCCTCTATTGCTATTCGTATCGTATCGACACCTTGTTTATCAGATAAATTTGTCGTTATACGACTATAGATTTCCTGTGGTATAACGGGTTCTGGTAAATCGCGGAAGAATTGTTTCAATAAACTCGTTACCGTATGAATATCGTCGGCCATAATAAGTTTCGAATCGTAAATATAACTTTTCGTTAGTTTTTGTTTTAATTCGTCTATGGAGAATTTATTGCCGCAGGCCCGATAAATACCATCCTGTATAATACGATCTTTACGTTCAATATAATCGACAGCATCTACAACGAAGCGTGGCACATTCTGTTGCAATTCCAGTTGATCGAGTGGTGCTCCAAATATGGGATATTTTGGTTTAAGTCCATCTTCCAAATAGAGACTAGTGGATTGACTGGCACGATTTAGTTTATAGGCCTTCTTTTCGCTTTTTGGTGAATTTCTGCCGTTGCTGAAAAGGTTGCGGAATTCAAAATTTATTAAATTAATATTAAATTCAAAAAATAATAACTAAGTTCCGGAAAAAAATATTTAACTCAAATTAAATTATTTTCAATTTCTCACTACACCACTGGATGCTGGTGCTTATGACAGCTTTTCAGAAAGTTTTTACACCAATTTTCACTGCCATACAATTTACTTACATGTTTAAAATTCCTCGTTGGACTGAAAAGAAAGCAGAAATAATTTTCGTTAATATATAAATTAAATATATTTTTTTATTTTAAATTCTAGTTATATAAACCTTAAAGAAAATTCTGTGGTTTTCCTCAATAACAGCGTATGTCAACTTAAGTAGATTTTGAGCTACGAATGCTAAACACATAATTCTATTTTAAGTGATCTTTAGATGAGTGTACAGATTTTTTAAATATCATGAACCAGTCCCGATTTTTTTTTTGTGCAATACAACCGAACTTCTTTATTGATTAACGCCCCTATTGTCCTTCTTGACTCAACTCAATTTGGTTGTCTGGGAGTATTATATTTCCTTCAAATTTAACGCGCATTTGTCTGCTTTTCTTTTAAACTTGATACATTAAGGTTTTAACGCCATAATAACTTCAACGAAAACTGTTGTGCTTCAAAATACTAAAAAGATATCCTAACGTGAAATTTGGTTCGAGTCTCAGACGACCAAACTGAGTTAGAAAGTGGGCGATTAGTTAAAGGCAAGCTCATCCTACCTGGTAGGTTAAAGTAAATTTGTAATAATTATAAGCTGTTCATCCGTACGACAAAATACTGCCTTTAACTATTGTCAAGTTGTAATAATGACCATTAATATAATTTTATTTATATGGTGCATTATTTTTGAAGCGGACAGCCCAAAAAAATTTTTTTTTCCGAAATTCCTTGATATTTGTCATAACTGTAGTTCTAGTTGGTAAAAATTTATATGCACAATTTTTTTATAATGTTTATTTCACGAGTTATGGGCTGCGAAAGTGTTGCCGTTCGTTTTTGAAAAAACAAATTAATTATTGTTTCGAACTACAAAAAATAAAACAGAAATAATTAAAATAAGTGATTCTTATAGGAAGTCGTCTGATCTTTTCAAAAAAAGTATCTAACAAATAAGTTATGAGTTTTAGTCCAACTGTATGAGATTATGCCCAAAGAAATTTAATTATTTTGGCTTGAGTCAGGTTTTAATTTAATTTTTTAATTAAATTATCATTTTATTTAGAGATAAATGTGAAGCATGTAGAGAAAGACAAATTTGACTGCGCAGAGGGTTGAACTGACATGACTACACCCTAAAACATTACCTCAAATTTACGATCATATATTGTCTAAATTTGTGTTGAAAATTTCTCCTTGTCTAAAATTACATCGATTTTGTAGTTAGTTTATCAAAGAAAAAACCCTTTAAATTAAACATATTTAGTCCAAGTGGAAAAAATTTAACTTAAAGTATAATACGGCTATGGCTGAATGGTAGATACGTCAGACTATCAGTTAGGAGGTCGCGGTTCAAACCTGCACGCAGCCAATTGCGTTTTGTTTAAAAATAATGTGTGTGTAATTTTAGGTCTATAATAATCTGTAAAGTGTTGCCGAATATTATCGACCTAATTTTCAACAAAAGTGTTTTAGAGTGTAGGTAGTAAATGAATATGTTTTAACTTTACATTTATTTTATCTGAATCGATATTTTTACAGTATTAAGTCTTCTTGATGATATATAGAAATTTGGAAATTGAACTAACAGGGAGACCTGCACTGCTTAGAAAAAAACGAATTTTGTTTAATTCTATTAAAATTTTTAAATCTTGAACAAATTTTTTTTAATAGCTTATAGTGAGTTCATAATGGACGTAAAAGTCGTTCAGGAGCATTTAAATTCTATTCAAATTTAGATCGATGTTGAATGCTGTAACTCGCATTTCTTAAAGAAGGGCTTTTTGATCGAAACCTTTATTGTAGCGCTGGTGCAAAAGTAGTGATATGAAAATTTTCCTTGAAAAAGTGTTGAAGGAATTGAGAATTACATAAGTATTTAATATACCTATTAGACTTCACTCGCTGAATATGTAAAACTTTGTAATTCTTTTTTGTTTTTATAAGTAATCTATCTGCTGTTTTGAGAGTTAACAAAGCTTTTATAAAATATTA
Organism: Panzeria rudis; assembly: GCA_956483635.1. Taxonomy (NCBI): domain Eukaryota; kingdom Metazoa; phylum Arthropoda; class Insecta; order Diptera; family Tachinidae; genus Panzeria; species Panzeria rudis. The sequence goes on along the minus strand of OY101448.1, from coordinate 43,793,047 downwards.
ACTTTTATATGTATATTAATAGCTCTTAATATTAAATTTTATGCATACTTTTATCACTTAAAACACTCATTTTTGAATTTCGTTTTTTGTTTCAAAATTTTCTTTTTTTAAATTTTGTTTTTATATATTTCGAATTTTCGTTGTTATTTAAAAAAAATTTGAATTTTCGTTTACATTCAGATTATTACACTTTTGTCGTTTCAATAAATTTAATTGAATTTATGAGGAGTATCGAAAATGTAAATCCATTTAATTGCGGCTTATAAAAGTGACTAAATTAATTAAAAATATTTCAACGCCTATAAAATCACGTAGACAGGCAGATGAATATTTGCTGTTTATTACTACTTTTTTCACTTCTTATTAGAGTCATGATGATGTCTCAGTGAGGTGGGTGGATAGGTGTCCCTTAAAAATGCTAATTTCAACTCTGTGTGGTGATTTTTTATCATTCGTTCATATTGGACGATTTGCTTTCAGCGTCATAAATTGCATAAATTATAAATGAAAAAAAAATTTAAGAAAAAGATAAATAAAATGGAAAAACTTTAACAGTCTTCAATACTTAAATACAAAATGTACGAGTACGTATAAGGCTGGTTTGTGCCGACTGTTTCATGAGTCATTATTTCAAGATTTATTTATTTAGTTTTTTTATATGAAATACGAAAAGGTATCTTATTTATTATACAAAGTTTTGATTTGCTTTTGAATTATTGTCAGCCATGTATTTATTGGCTTTTTTCGTAAATAAAATTTAATAAATTCGCATAATGAATGAAAACGTTAAGTGCACCTTTTTGATTTGGTTTTGACGATGATGTTTTAAATAATGAATTGATTGGTAGTTTTTTCAAATAATTAGATGAATATTATTGCTAACTTCTTTCGCCTTCTATTATTTATTTGAAAATGCGTTTTTCTGTGCACTTTATTTATTATCCTCAAGACGATTAATAGCCATGATCTGTTGTACATGTTATTATGTTTATTGTCATGAAAAAGTATGTTTGAGTTTTAATGAAACCTAATTGTATATAGTCTGGCTAATAGAACAAATAAGTGGGATTTACAATTGCCAAATTTTTTATGGTCCTTCGAGCTAGAATAAACTATAATCTTTAAAAAATATCCAGTGCTTAGCGAACAAATTATATGGATTTTAGCAAAAGCCACATGTAAATCAAATATATTTCACTCTGCTGGTGTCTCATAGAGAGGCAGGAGATACAGAGAGAGAGGCAGGAGATAGAGAAAGATTGGCAGCAATATCAATTAAAGATTGTAGATATTTTTAAGCCGTTCTTCTTACTAATGCAAGTACAATTAATTAAAAAGACCTCTCATTCTTTAAAGATCTTTTCGTTTTTAAGTCATTAAGTTTTGAGTTCTACAATAAACTTACTTGGCGAAAATCTCGTGTACATATTTGCCAACCGTTCGCCAATTGTCTTCTTTTCATCTTCGATGGGAAGATCTAAAAAGTTTTCCGTTGAACGACTTTTAAAACGTGGCATAAACTGTTGCGGCTGTGCTGGAGGTAACTGATCGATATCTTCTTTGATCTGCTGGGCACGTAAGATTTCACACTCGGAAACAATCTGTAATCATATAAATAAAATAAAAACATTTAATTTTTTGTAACCTTTTGTACTGGGTTGATTAAAAATGCAATAATTTTTTTAATATATTTTTTATTAAAAATATCAATTAAAGTTTTTGTTCAAACCTGTAAAAAAATTACAATCATCATTGAAATTTTCCTAATCAATTAAATTACTCAATTAAATTACTCAATTAAACCATTTGTTAATACGTAGAAGAAACATAAGAAATCATGTTTAGTGTGTATTTATTTTTTACTTATTTAAGCTGTTTTTAGACTGTTTTACAAGCTGTTCGACTTTAGCACAAAATGCAACCCTGATATAATGTGTTGTTAGTGGTTTTTCAAAAATTTCCAGAAACTCATTTGCTCAGGTATGCATTTTCTACAGATGTCGAACGGCTTGTGAAATAGGAGATAGGAATTGCGCTGGGCCTGATATACAACAATGCTAGTCTATAACTCCAGAGGTCGCCGCTTCGATTCCGGCCAAAGACATTTGATGTTTTCCGCAGACAAGCAAAAACTCAATTCGCGGTTTGTGGTTGTGTATGAATTATTGATATTGTTGATATTACAGTTATTATAATCAGGTTTTATCGGAAATTCAACAATTCCATTTGGTAAAAGTACAATAATATTAATTGAAATAATATTCAAATCTAACAAAAATGAATTGTTAAAAGTCAATAAAACATATTGTTGATATAACAATCATGTAATTCAACAAATCACTTTGTTGATATGACAAAAAATGTTATCGAAAATATATCGGTGCTTATTTAACTTACAAAATTTCATATTTTTATTTACCAAAAATCCTTGTAGGTTTAATTTCAAATAATTATTTAGTTGTCGTTACAAAAAAAATTAATTGTATTTACAAAATATATTTTTTCTATGATATATTCTTTAAAAAAAGCCGAGTGAAAGAATGTGTTAAGTAATTTTAATGGAATAATTTATGCATTATTTCCAGATTATTAATTAGTGCATATTTTTTGGCTTCTTTAGAATTAATATTAACAATATTTAATTAATGAAAGTGTTATTCCATTCCTGCAATACTCTCATTTACACTCAAATTAATTTTGAGTACATATACATGGATGATTCTCATTCTTAATGTAAATTCTGTGGCCGAATAACCGCACAAGTTATCGAGTAGGCTTTCGTATCGAATAAAATATCGTTACGTATCGAATGGATGGATTACAGCATTCGATAGCTAACGTATCGAAAATTTTAAAGAGCGTACCAAGTTTGTTTTACACCGGTTGTTGAATCGACTAAGAATTTGTAAAGTGGGGTCCACATCTAAAAATATTTGCGCCGAACGAAGACCAATTTAAATACGATCAGCCAAAAATGTTAAAAGTTATTTCAATTAATTATTCGTACCAAAATACGACCTACCTATTACATTCTTCGAAAATATAACAACCCAGAGTGTAGTAGAAGCAATATTTTTTCAAAGCAAATCAGAAATTTGTAAACAGATAATGTTCTCTATATCGTTTCTACCCTTCAGCTGCTGTTAACTTTTGACATCGTAAAATTTATAGTTAAATTATATTTAAAAATGTTTAACGTAACGCTAAATACATATTCTTACGAATTCAATATTTTTTTTACAACATACACTATATTTTTAATTTAAGACAATTTATATGTATAACCTTCGATGAGTTTTAATATAAACTCCTTATTTATAAACTCAAAAATTTCAATTAAATAAAAAAATATGTATAACACTCAATACATTTTTTTTTACTATAAACAATTATGATTGATGAAAAGTTTTTCAATATAATACTATTTCACAAAGTTCACAAAACTTTTTAATATTTAAAAGTACAAACACCTACGCTGTTATTTTAGTATTTGTCGTTAATGCAATTTCAATAATTAAACTGAGTAATTTCAATAATTAAATTGAGAATTTTGTATGAATGGAAAAACAGTATTTTTGTTTTTCGTTCTTAACAAATACTGTACAGTCTGACATAAAAAAACTTATGTACATTTATTTACAATCTATTAAATCATGCTAAAGCAGTTTTCATTTTAAAATTTACGCGTTTATTTTATGAAATATTTTACTATACTTTCAACGGACACGAAAAAAGCATATGAAATGAGAATAATATATATAATATAGAAAAATATATATAATATAGTTCCTACCACACCATCAGTAAAATACTTTGAAAATTTCAGCAAGATCGGTTCAATGCCTTAGGAGTCTATAGCTTTCAAACATATGCTTCGTACACATTGGACATTTCTTTTGTTGTCATTTTGTGGCATCATATTTCAAATTAACAACTCAATGCGCAAAATGACAACATGCTGTTATTTTGTTTTTGTGACTGCAATATTGTCGCATTATTGTGACAACCGTACACACAAGGCATTATGAACAGGTACGGGCATTACTAAAACAATAGAAAATTTGTTGTAAAACTACCTTAACAGATGTAAAAAAACGAGTGGTATTACCAGCGCAGATTTTTCTTGAAATAAATGTCAAACACAGCACAGAAGAAATTCTGTATATGGTGTTTGATAGTTGGAAAGTAGTGGTGATATCATTAGCATTTCATCAGCACTACTAAGTTTGACGTTTAATCAGGCGAGTCAGCTGACCTAGTGATCCCACCTGTTAGATACACCTTGCGTACACATTAGACGCGCAAACAGTTTGCCACACGCCGTAAAACATCGGCAATGGCAAACGTTGCCGTTAGTACGCACTACCATGTTTGCTTGCGATGTCATAAAATGGCATATTGTGTACGTAGCAATACAAACAGACAAAATACAAACAAACATTAACAGTATTTTTGTTCTTCATTTTTAACATATCTTACGAGTACACAACAAAAACCGTGTGTTCCAAATTCAAAAACCGTGTGTACATTTATTTATAATATATTAAATCATGCTGAAGCAGTTTTAATTTTCAAATTTATGCGTTTATTTTATGAAATATTTTACTATACTTTCAACGGACACGAAAAAAGTATTTGTAATGAGAATCACCCACATACATATGTTAGCTTCTCCTATACTCCTACATAAAAATTATTCGAAATAATACGGACTTGCACCACTTAAGGACCGGACTGCAAGCTCCGGATCATTTAGAAGATTATATTTCGCTCGGAAAATCTATATGTATCAATATAAAATGCTGGCAAGGGTAAAATGACTAGGTACTTTTTTCATAACTGATAAAAATCAATCTAATTAGTTCCTATATGAAGTGTTTCTTTTAATTTTGTTTTCAACAACATATTTTAATTCTTTGGAAGTGGTATACATATTCGTATAAGGCTTAACACTATCGAATATGTATTTTTTATTTATTTCATATTATAAAATGTTCATATATTTTTTTATTACAATAGATAACGAATTCAATGATTTCAAAACATTTTAAGATTCTGTTACAAAGAAAAACTAATAAAATATTTACGTCAAATTGATAACAGTTACAAAATCACCTTGTTCAATATTGATTTTAAAATTGCAGTTTTCAACAACGTACAGATAACAAATTTACCGTTTAATTTTATTGTAATTATCACAAGTTTATTTAGGACAAAAATGCACAAAATAAATAATGGAAATTAAAAAAAAAGACAATTATTGTGTTATAAATAAATTGTGTTTTAAAAATCAAACGTATGAATAATCCAAAAAACGCATTTTAAATGAAGTTGTCCTCGCCTTAATTAAAATATTCTTGTTGTTATTCGCACATTATTATTTATTATGGCAGTCATTCACATTTTGTAAATAATTATTAGTCAATCATTTCTTAAATGACCGCCCTTCCCTCTCTGGCATATACCATTAAACCTTAATGTGTACAGTGTTGCACAACAAAGTGGCAACACCTTAATAATAATCTGCCGTAAGTATATCTTATAAATGCCACAAGTAAAATAATATATCATGCAATTGAAGAACTGGCCTCGTATATGACATCAGCTCACGTAGCATTGAATGATTTTTGATTTATTTTTATTTTAGCTTTGTGTTTTCTTTTCCACTGAAATGCAAAACATTCCCTATTTGAGTATTGAAATTGTTTTTAAAGAAAAATTAAAAAAAAAAACAAAATAAACAAAAAAAAACAACAAACATTTACGGCTTGTTTTACTTTAAATGGTGAGTTCGCGTTAATAAGTCAGTCACTCTGTCATCTGTGGAGCGTAACTGTCATATTGGATAATGCTGCGCAGAGGGACCCAACCCCAATTTTTGTTGTTGTTTTTTTTTTGTTGCTATTGTTTGCAAATACTAGACACTGAGCTGAGCTGAGTTTATACGTGGAATGGATCGTTTGTAATTTACTCGTAATAAATATTAAACATGCCCCCACTTTATATGGTTTTGCATGTTGGAACGTTTTTAAGGAAACTTTTGTTTTCGTTTTTTTTTTGTTACTCTGTAGTTAATTATTTTGTATTATTTTTATTTATTTCTTTTTTTAATTGATAATTGATATTTTATTTATTTTGTTTATAGGAAAATTCAATGATATAAATTTTGTTCCGCATGAACATGGAAGAAATTGTGTTGTTTGCCAAAAGTAGCAGCGAATTATCAAGTTATAGGGGTACGCACAGCTTGTAGTTATCTCTTTTTTAAAAAAGCTTCACTTTTTCTAGAAAAAAACATTTCTAAGGTTTTTCAATTAATTCAATGGTGAACCAAACATTGCTGCAAAGAATAAGTACACTGATAGAAAACACGCTATAACGATGATGTAATTTGTTATCCATAATATGAGAAGTGTTATCGCTTTTGACCCCATGACACTTTGGCATCACTGCGATGTTAACCATTAATGTTGTTAATCATCTCATTAACAATGATAACAATTCAATAAAATGTTTTAAAAAATAAATTTTCATTTCTGTTAAATATTTTTATGAATCCCCAAATTGTTTGTTAGGCTAAGGTTCGTAACATTTAATTCAGAAAGAATTGGGCCCGATTAATATTCCAAGGAACAAGGGAAAAATTAACATCAACTTAATGTTTTTAATTTCTACTTGTTTCCATTTTAGTTTTACACTTTATTTAATCTTCCATTTACCTAATATATGAACTTAAAGGATGCGTGCAAATTGAGTGTCTTTTTACCCGACTGCGCGACGCAAAGAAGGGTATTGTGTTTATCAGTCTATGTATGTATGTATGCATGTATGTGGTTTCCTTTGCGGCACTATGTAAGCCGAACGCTTAGGCCGATTTTGACGTCAATCGATTCGTCTTAATCCGGGGAGTGTCACTAAAGATATGACAGTAGTCAAAATTCAATATGGCGGCCGACAGACGCCATTTTGTTTATACGACAGAAATAAAGAGTCGACAAACTGTATCAAAATGGGTGTCAGTCGACAGGTATTTGAAAATTATCTTTAGGCTTCTCTTATGATTTTTAATTTCGAATGACCCGTTAGGATCTTTAACGGTTTAAAGTTGGTCGCAACCAAAAAAAACCCCGATTTCGTAGGTAAATAAAAAAAAGAGAACATCAAACAAAAACCGTATACGAAAACCAAAAAGACAACAAATAAAAATAAATAAAAATTGTTTTCTTTTAGTTTTTTTACGCAGTCGGGTTTTTTTTTATTTTTTTAATTTATTAAAATTTTTTCCGAAGGCAGAAGTAGTTCATGTTTTTTGCACGGCGTGAATAAAAATGCCAAAAACAAGAGATAAATATAACATTCCGGTGTTTATTTAAACTTGTTGTCCTACATAAATGCTAATACAATTGTTTCACAACATTTTTTAATTTGAATTTAAAATGTTTGCATTAGTTTTCTTCAAAATGTTTGGGGAAAAAACTCGCAAGAATTTGTCCCTCTCCCTCATATCGTGGATGATTTTTCCCTTGAAATGTTTTCCCTTTCCCTTCTTTTGGAATCGTGAATAAAAAATCGAAAAATTCCCCTTATCAAGAATGATTTTTTTCACGTGGCTTTTTTTTTCCTTTTCCCCTGTTTTTGTTCACTTTATTTTAGCAGGCGGAATGGATAAATACATCATGTAATGCTATTTTATCCTTCCAATTAATTTAAAGCTTATAAATATTTATTTTTAGGACAAATTCAGTAAATAGTGTTCATTTATCTTAATACTAACACATTTATCTTAACACTATCTCCATGCAACACCATCCCGGCACACATGAGCTAAGTTTCGCGATGATGGAATAGCAATTGATTTCTTCGCGTCTGTAGAGAATCATTCATCGCGTACAAATTATACAAAAATCCAGTTTTGCTTACTCTTGAGAAATTTTAGTTTAACACCAAAAGACTATTTGATTGAATTAGGCTGCATGCAATGGCTCGGGTACTCCAATGCATTGGATGCATCTACCAATCCTGGACGAACAATTCGATTTTGTATAGATTCTTCATGGAATAAAAAGATAATTCCAATTCTTAGCACTGCATTTTTTATTTTTTAACAAAAATTTCTTTGATTTTTAATTTATTTTATTTATTTACATTCACTAAGAACTGATAGCGGGAAAAAATGTTCACGGGAACTTCACGATAGCAATTTTCCCTCGAAGGGAAATGAAAATTTTATGGGAACATAAATTTCACTTGTTATTCGCGATGGGGGGGGTGCTTATTTTCCATGGAAGTTTTTTCCCGGGGAAATTGTAATTTAAAATAGGATGAATGGGAAAAGGGAAAATTTTTCTGGGGAGATTTTATTTAGAATTGACAAACAGGGACTAGGCGAAAAAGTCCCGGGAAACTGTTATTCATAATTGGCATAAATGTATAAATTATACAAATATTAAATAACAATATATCTTTAAAACTAGAGCTGCTGATGAACTGCATACACAGAAAAAAAGTTTAAATTTTGATAACAAAAATCGCGGCATTCACTTGATTTTTTTTTTCAAATTTTCTGTGATAAAGAATTTCGCTTTATAAATAAATAAAATTGTAAAAAAATTATAAATTTTTTAATTAATAATCGAAGTATTTGATATAATTTTTTCAATAAATTTTATTTAAAATTTAAGTAAGTTTTTTATTAAAACTTGGGGGACTTTTGATAAGAAATTTATTTAAAATCTATTTGAGAGCGCTGTTGGGTGAGTAGTTAGCGCGTTTGACTACAAACCCTGAGGCCTTGAGTTCAAGACTAGTTTTAGGCAAGCCAACAACATCATGCATTTTTCTCATGTGCATTGGTGTGTTATTGTGTTGGTTGTTGTTGGACTGTTAAGTGATGAAGGCATAGCACTGATCACTTTGACAGTACCGGCAGCGATTAATACTAGCATATCCTAATGCGCTTCACAGCACCATCCTTCGTCGTTATTGTAGCAGAACTGTCGGCGAAGTAAAAGAACTAATAAAATGGCTATACAGCTTAAAAACGTCGCGATGCCTCTACTTGACACCAGAGAGGCTTGCAACACTGCTCTATAAAAAAACGCGCAATAGCAGATTTGTAAATGAATTAAGCTTTCTATCTCTCTTCCACTTCACCATCTGTTCTCTCTACTCTATCCCTTTCCCAAAGAAGGAACACATTAATGAATTAACTGGCAGGCATTAATTGCCTGATTGTGTTACTTCTCTTAAAAATAAAAAATAGGTATACAAATTTAATAAAATGTTGGCATGGCTGGCATACGAAGCCAGGCTCTTCGGACGTAAAGCATGCTCTCTACAGCTGATCCATATTCCAGTTATTTTTTGATGAAATAAAATTTGTTTTAAAGTAATAACCCCATAGTATGTATGAAAAAAAGAAACAGCCGGCATGGGAAAGAAATACATACAAAGAAGCTCTGCTTATTAAATATTTCCAATTTCTTAATAATTTTTTTATTAAAAACTTTTTATTACGCGATATTTTAAAATGCGCTGTTTTGATAAATATTGTAGTAAGTTAACGACAAATGTTATTGAAAATAATATTTTTTTCAACAACGTGGTTTTATTGAACATAATTCTTGTCTATTTTTTTTCTGTGTAACGATTAGCTATTTTTGTTTCAGAAAATTTAAAAAGTCTGCATTTATTTTTTTGCTCTGTGTTTTCAATCTGTTATATAATTTTAATATTTAACATATATAACAAGTAATGCAAAAATATCTTTTTTAATCGATTCAACCTTGTCCAATTTAAAATAAAGAACCTTTAAATAAAATTAATACAGTTCTTGTTGCTCAAAGCGGATTTTGAAAAGGGGAAATACCACCAGCGATCATATTTTGAGGGTCCCATGAGCTCTTGCTTTTTTTACAGATTACATGTTTTTGCGTTCTAAATAAAAATTGTTTTTTATTTAAGACTTTTGTTATTTATTATTTGTGGTATTTATTTATTAGTTCCATTTTCTCTCTTTTATTTGGTTGTTTTTTTATGGCCGTATTAAAAATATCGTTATCATTTCTTTTCATTTTATTTTAGTTTTTTATGCTTTTGTTTATAAACAATTGAAAGCAGTGTTTTGGGAATATGTTTACTTTTATTATCACAAATATGCTCATCTCTTAAAAAATTTAAAGAAAAATACTTTTTTATAAAAAAATTTATGTTTTTTTTTGATGAGGGGAAGATTGGTTTTTAAAAGTATGTATTAAATAGAAACAAATGTGTCACCTAAAATTGAAACACAAGTAATGTAAGCGAAATATGTATGGAATTAATTCTTAAGAAACGGAAATTTTATTAAGATAACTTCCAAAAATTTTGCACGTTGACTACCTAGCAAGCGGCCCGGGTTCAAATCTTGGCTGGGGCAACCAACTACAACATACATTTTTCTGATGCCTATGTGAATACACATTACGCAAGTAAAATAATTAATAAAATAGCTACATTAACCCTCTGCGACTGACGTGACTTCATCATCACAATTCCACTGACGTGGTAGTACACTAGACACTATTTCGACTGCCTGTATTTTCCAAGTTCCGTTTCTAAACCCAGTGAAACTATTTTTGATTTTGGTTTAATGTAGTAGGCTGTTATTTATTGTAATTTGTTGTTGAAAACAAAACGACAAGTCTTATTAAAAGCAAAATTATTGGCATGTCATAAATTAGCCTTAAAAAACTTACATCCATACGAAAACAAAAAAAACGTCATATATTATTGTTTTGGTAAAAATTTTAACATTAATTTCATCTTACACCTAAGTTAATCAATCTAGAAGAAAAAAGATAATATCAATGGTTTAACAAAAAGTTACTACGTATTTTGTCAGATCTACCTCAATACTGACGTGGTAGACTTGTAGACACTTGTATGCTCACATCAACGCCTGCGCTCGTTTCAATTGCTTTCTTCGCACTAATGTACACATGAGTACGTAATAAGAAGGTACTGAAAACACCAGAATTGATGTTTGTATAATTATGGCGTAAAACATTGTTTTCTGTTTACTGGTGTCTGCTAGACTACCACGTCAGCTGCAGAGGATTAAATTCATATTGTGTCAACTTGGAATAACTTTGATTCAAAATGATTCTTCGAGTTATTTCAATATCAAATTCACGTGGTTTCAACTTGAAATAACTTTGATTCAACATGACTCTCCATGTTATTTAAGTATTAGTTCACGGTATTTCATCTTAAAATAACTTTAATTCAATATGATTCTTCGTATAATTTCAGTAGCGTATTCACCTTATTTCAACTTGAAATAACTTTGACTCAATAAGATTCTTCATATTATTTCAGTATCAACTTCATTTTAATTTAACTGTACTGGAGTATTAAATCAACATGAAATATAGTTACTTCATAACGAAAAATGTTCTTTGTAGAATCATGTTGAAATAACATGTAACGGCTATGAAGCAACATCATTATCAAAAATCTTTAATTAACCTGGTTCTCGACGATTTTTGCAAATATTAAACCTTTTTCTGATTCAGTGAATAAAGTCCTGTATTTAGCTAATCAATTTTAAATCTATAATACATACTTTATTCGTTTAATTCCTAAAATGACTTGAAATTGTCTTGAACATTTCCTCATTTCAAGATATCGTACAAAAGTCTCGCACAAATAAACCTGCACTTGATAATTTCCATTATCATTGCATCATCATCGATGTAGGTAAATAAATGTCTAGCTATCGATTGCAAGCCATGTTTTAAGCGCAATAAAAAAAATCAAATGTAAAAACAATTTGCATTGTTTTCTACTCTCATCATCATTAAACAATACCAGAATACCAAATATGAACAACACTGATTATATGAGTACAAATGGAGAACAATTTTAATTTTTGTAAGTTGAATACATGATGTACGTTTAGCTGACAGTACGTATAGCTGACAATACGTATAGCTGACAGTACGTGCAACTGACAGTACAAGAGTATCTGTGCATTTAATTTATAACACAATAGAAATAAAAAAATTTAATTTATAAAAGAGTAGTTGCATATTTAAAAAAGGAAGTGGCTATAAATATTTAAAATTGTGGTGTGAGGGAATTAATCATTTTCTGGTGAAATTAAAGTAAAAGAACAAGAGAAAAACAAACAGATAAAAATCAAAGCTAAATTTCACTGTTGAAACATATGTTTTATTAGGAAACAACAAGAAAAGACTGCAGATAAAGTTAAAGCGAAAAAACTGAGAGCTAAGTACATAGTCAAGTCTGACATAGGCTTAAAGTTATACTGAAGTGTGTAAATGGGAAAAAATAAATACAGGAAAAATTAAATAAAACATGTTAATACTAATTATATTAACACCAAGCTTTAACTAAAATGGTAAAAATGATTAAGTCCATAATGGTAGAAAATTTTTATTTATGCATGTAATAATTGAAAAGACATCATGATGTAAGTTCAACATTCGGTGCAGCCCAAAAAAAATATTGTCTTTTTATTTGTTACATGCGTTACAATTTCTTAATAAAGTAACAAATACAAATCAAAACGAGCTTATAATTAAATTTCTTTGGATTAAACCCATACAGTTCAACTAAAACATTAATAACTTAGTTTTTTATTTAATGTTCATAACTTGTTTGTTAAAAGCTCTACAAGCACATAGCTAAGAATGTGCGTTGTTCAAACTCATAAAATGAACCAAACAAACATTTACATACTAGTAAAGGCTATCCCAGCAGCTAAATTTACAACTAGATACGCTTTGGGACAGTCATATTACTAGTTGTAATGTTACTGGTCAAAAAAGGACAGTCATATTCATAGTTGTAGCAAGACTAGTAACGATACTAGTAAAAAAAAGAACAATCATATTACTAGTTGTATCAAGACAATAATGATACTAGTCAAAAAAGGACATAATTTTCAGGTATACGACTGGTATATAAAACCAATTTTCAGCTCATAAAACAATAATTAGAAAGTGGCTCAGTGGGTAGAGAACTTACCTTGAAATATGAGGAAAGTGTGTTCGTACCCCAGTTAAGCCAAAGTTTTTTTAAGAGTTACAAAATCTAAATAAACAAACTAGTAAGAGCCTAGTTTAAAACAATTCCAACTGGGACATAACTGTATACAACTGAACTAGTTGGGCGGCTATGACAACCTAATGTTAAAATCGATAGTTCGAAATATGAAAAAAGGACAGATAGTTCTAACTACATACTACTTACTTTGTCTGCAAGGATGATTCACTACCGTACACAATCGCGCGATATGACTTGTGTGCTAAATATGACATGTGCGTTAAAAAGTATGGTGGTGTGACCTAAAAATGCAACCGTGTGACATATGTTTTGGCAAGTCGTGTGATTTTGAAAAATTTATGAAAATTTTCATAAAATAATAGTTTCCATACGATTTGCATGCGATCATGTGTATACACAAAACAAACAGTTGTTTTTGTCTCATTTTTGTATAATAGTGTGAAACCTAAACGCCATTTTGCAGAGATTTTTTAAACTCAGTTAGGCTTCTGTAAAATTTTCCTGTGAATGAGTCGTACGATCGTGTTGGATAGTGAATCAGGGCCTTAAGCCGATAGTTTTCATACTACGATAGAGAGAAACAAAAAGCTGAATTGCACAAGGCAAGAAGAAAATAGTGCACCATCAATTGAAGCTGAAAAGCTACTTACAGATTGACTTCGCAGAATTGATTGAAAGTAAGTGATATTCAACTACTGGACTGCAAGTTATCGTGAATGACAGTGAGGTCAAGGTGGAAAGGAATTGTGGTAATGGGATCATAGATGGTCTCCAAACCTTCCGAGCAGTCAAAACATTTTTCTTTGTCTTTTCATTTGTTACATGCTTTAGAATTAAAAATAATTTGATTGAAAAACAATTAAATTTCTTTGGATTACACCAAAACAGTTCGACTAAAAAATTTACAATTTAGTTTTTTATTTAATATTCATATTACTAAAAGTTTAATTAACTACTTTATAAATGTTATTTATTGTTATACACAAATGGACTTAATCAGTTTGGCATTATCCTCAATTACATCTGTCTCTCATTAATTTCTACCTGTAGAAATTTACACATGCGTCTATCAGCATGCAACTATCAGCTTAATTCGCAGAAATCGCAGGTATTATGTAGTATTATATATTTCTTTGTTTTGTTTTTTATGCATTCGGATACAAATATGGCTACAAAATGTATGAATATAAGATATTGTACATGATAAAGTTGCAACCAAACAGTGATGGTAATAGACAATTAAACACTACTTGGTGAGAGAAAATGGTCGAAGCGTAAAAAACTGCTTATAATGGGACATTATGCAAGAAGTTGGTACGAAAGTATATTTTCCGCTACGCTGTACTATGGCCGGACATCGCAGAGTCGCCTCAAAAGATATTTCCCGACAAATTAGTGTCACGAAACATAATATGCAGACTTCCACTTCAAAAATTTTTAATTTAAAACGAAAAATGGGTTCTCCACACCCCGTTTTGCAGCGATGCACCTATAAGGGGGATTTGTACATAGCTAAAGTGCAACGGCATACGAAATCTTGTGAGGCTTACATCTGAGGTATAAGACGTGTTTAGCTTTTTTATGTAAAACATATCGAGAAATATTTTTGTAGAACATATTAACACTCTACGTTTTGTATCGTTCTTTAAAAAGAGGCAAAAAACCCCTTCAGCGGCGATATAGCGGGCAAAAATCGTCTACAAAAATATTTTCCAGAAAATTCTACTATAAGTTACACCCAAACTCCGTACTTAACGTGAACTCCACAAATCATTCAAAACTTAAAATGTGCTTAAGGGCGATTTTTGTACTTTTTCAAAATTAATACGTGGCCGAGGAAGTCTTGTAAGCCTTACGTTTAAGGTGGGATATGTGTTCCTCATTTCTATGTAAAACTTCACGAAGAAAATTTTTGTGGAACATTTTAAGCCTCTCGCTATAAGAAGACCGCGATAAGAATACCCATACAACGAAATGCTAGAGGCTTAAAATATTGTGTTTTGCATAAAATTGCTAAGCCTATCTTGTACCTTAAACTTAAAGCTTAAAAGATTTCCTATTGGGAGTAGGTACTAATTGTGAATAAATACGAAATTAACTATTTAACATATTTTATGTTTTGAAAGAACTTAAAAGTTGAGTCTGGACCTTGGGTGTTTCTGAATACCAGACGCGGATACAGGAGGGGATATTCACCCCTCCCAAAACGAAAAAAACGCTACTCTGTTCGGCTGTGTACGTTGAAAAATTGAGTTAATGTTAATTTAACCTTGTTCCTTGGAATATTAATCATGCCCAATTCTTTCTGAATTAAACTTTACGAATCTTAGCCTAATAATCAATTTGGACTCGCAAGCAAATACGTTCGAAATAATCATATTAATTATACCACTTTCTATTGAATTTCTAAAAGAAACTACGTAGTATGTTTCAGTTAAAAGTTCCTCCCAAAAGCTCGAGCTGGATCCGCGCCTTCCATAGGCCTATAGTAAAAATGTATAAAAAATATTTTTGTAAATTATTTTAGCCCGCAGTATCGCCGCTGGGGTTACGAAAAGACCTATATAACGAAGAGCTAGCTAGAGGGTTAAAATGTTGCACATACATAAATGTTTTTTGTAGTGTTTTACATAAACACTTCTTACACCTTAAACGTAAGACTTATTATTTGGTATTGTACAGTTTAATTGTCCACAAACTTTAATAGAAATAGCCAACACCAAAAATGTACCCAAAAAATTCCCCTTTTATTACCCTCTCTATCAACACAGACTATTGTTAAAAAAATATGTTGTAGCATTTTTTAAAGATGATGCACCATATTCAGTAAAAAAGCATTATAAGATGTTTTAAATGCATTAATTTTAGTTGGTATTTTTCGTTTGTTATATAAATTTATTATTTTGAACATAAAAGGGTCAAGAAACTCATAAAAGAGTAGTAGGCATTTCATGAATGAACAAAACTAATAAAAACGGTGTGCATTAAAAAGAAAACAAAAAAATTTGCAAGAAGTTTACCTGCTTTGCCATAATACTCGTACGCTTGAGTTGTGAATGTTTTTCTAAATTCCCCACAGCATTTGATGGTGTTTAAATGGGAAAAACACAAACGACTAAATGAGTCAATATGGCAAAAACAGAGATTTTACAAAGTCATAACTTGAAGGAAAAAAAACACATGTCATTAAAATAAGGTAGGCGTATCAAAAATGGCTTAAATAGATTTAAATAGTGCCGTGTAGAATATTAAGTTTTAGTGATAGGATGAAGAGCAAAATTAAAAAATAAGAGTTTTAATAAATACGGTGTACGGACATAATGCATCATTTTGATTACAATGTTTTACAAATAATTTTAACTATTATTACGTAATTTAATTGTATATTTGTTGGAAAGATATTAACTCTGAGCTATAAATTACAATATACAACTAAATGAAACTTTCATCATGACCTTTGATCTTTTTGATGTGTTATGATCCCCTAACTACAAAAACAGCCGAAGTTTAAAATTCCATTGATACGTGTTCTTTTTTAGGGTTCCGTACACTAAAAGTGTAAAGGCACCCTATTATTTTCACTACGCTGTCCGCCTGTCTGTCTGTCCTTCCGTCTGTCTGTCTATCACAGGCTGTTTTCTCGGGAACCGTAAAAGCTACGGACCTGAAATTTTCACAGAATATGTAAAGCTTTTGCCGCTACAACAACAAATATATGACAGTTTATAAGTAAAGCGTATTCTAAAGCAAGCAACGAAACATGTTGAAATACTAATGTAATATACAGACACTTATATATAGACACTTTAAGTTTTCAAAGTTACCCTAGGGGGAAAGGGACTGACACAGAACCTGTCACGTGACTAGTCCTTGGGGGATAGGGACCGGTTCGAGTTCTAGCACTTTGCATGGAAGAGACCTATCACTTTAACATGGCTTTGTCATAGGAGGGAGCAATTGATACCTTTTAGACATTTTGTGATGGGTCACTAGACAGATCTAAAGATTCGTGCCAGTAGTAGTATAAAACTGGTTTTGGATACAGTTCTAAGGAAAGTAGGAGTTCATATAGTTTAGATAAACCCCTCCCGCTCATTGTAACTCATCTGGATTCAATTATGTTTTAATTAAATGTTTATAGTTTTTTTATTTTATGACGTATGCATGAAATTTATTTATATTTATATTTTATTTTTATTTGATTTTTTCTTTTGACAACCAAACCAATCGTCATCTGATTTCATTCTACCAAAACCTAAAAGAGTCACTGCAAGTAATGTAGTGTGAAGAATATTAGCGGAGTTCAGTGTTTGATGCAAATAGTCTTGCGAAAGTGAAAATGCAAATTACCGCAGCCTTAAATCCTAGCACATTTTGTTGATATATTTGATAAAGAAAAAAGCTACGATAGCTTGTATTTGCACTTTCGCAAGACTATTTTCATCAAACACTGAACTCCATTATTTTGTTTTTTATAAATGCAATTAAATTGGCATTTAGACATGAAATGCAAGTTTTTTTAAATTCAGATTTCCATTACAAAAATTTAGTTAAAACTTTCGCAGATATGGATATAACTATTTGTAAATACAAAAAAAAACGAAGACAATCCCCCCTATTGTGAAAGGCGACGTCGACGTCACATCAACACGACATCAAAAAATTGTCACTTGTCTACTCTTTGTCGACAACAATTGATTAATATTAACATGCTGGACTAATTTCATAAGCTTCAGAAAATAGTGAGAGACTGCCAATAGCATTCAATTGTTGTCGACAATGAGTAGACAAGTGACAATTGTTTACTGTCGTGTTGATGTCACGTCGACGTCGCCTTTCATAATAGGGGGAATATTTTTTTCATTTTTACACAGTTTTGGAACATTTATATCTGTTAAGAGTTTGGGTCTAGTTTAACCATTCACGGTACATTCCTATTTTCACAAGTCATAGGTAGGTACTTTTGGAACAATTGACACATATTTTCCGCAGTGTTAATAGAATAGACTACACCAATAAACACCGATATTTAAAACAATAAAAATTAAAGGGTGTTCTTTCACTTAATGTAATTTTGACTGTGTAATTTATACAATTATCTGTATCTTGAAATTAAAAAAAAACACTAAAACTAAAAAATTAAAAAAAAAATCTCAAAACTAAAAATCGCAAAATGAGAACAGCGCTTAAAAAAATCACCAAGATTAAAAAAATCGCTAAAATGCAAAAATCACCAAAAATAAAAAATAAAAAAAAAGCGCCAAAACTGACAAAAAGCGGAAAAACTAAAATAAATCGCTTAAACTAAATATATCGTCAAAAAGCGAAAAAACTTTAAAACAAAAAAAAATTACGCCAAAACGAAAAAATCACCAAAACTAAAAAAATCGTCAAAAAACTAAAAAAATTTTAAAAAACTAAAAACGCAAAAAACAAAAAAAAAACAGTAAAATTTTCACCATTTTGATAGTAAGTTTTCATAATTAAAATTCGTTGCTCAATAGTGTAGCGTTCCATGGTTAAAATTTCCCAAGTCTTCTCTAAATAAATGCCAAAGGATGAAAGCTCAATGCTTGACATTTCATTATTTGACAGCCTATTTACTTTCTAAGCTCCAATTTGGTCACCCTTTACATACTCGGCATAGAATATTTTGTAGGGCTATTAACCATGGTGTTACACATCAAAATGCTGAGCAGGTATTATACGTTAAACGTAAGGCCTACAAGATATTTTATACTTGCCAGTTTTTAGGGGGAAATTTAACTCCCCCTAAAATGAGACCCAGATGTAAACTTTTAAAACGCATGCACCAGAATCAGCTGTTAGAACCTTGTTATTTAACAAAAAAAGCTGCCTTTGTTGTACAGTGTAAATATTCCACATTTTTTCAAAAATCAGATGATTTCACTTTATTATGAATAAAATCAATATTTCAGTGGTCTTCTTGAAGAAGCGCGTATGTCTAAAAACTAATGGTTTTCAGGAGACCTGAAATACGTTATTTTTAATACTACACACTATGTGTGATTTTTTGGACAGTCATGTAAACATATGTTTTAGGAAGCTTGTAGAAAAATTTCAGACTAAAATTCCCTAAGGGTAAGATCCTAGAGAATAATTACAAAAACAATGTGCCAAGGACACTAAAAGTGTGTGCAGAAAAAAGGTTATGTCGATAACAGTTGCTTACATTGAACTACTTCAAGCATACAAGCAGCCTGAAAAATGCTTGCGCACAAGTAACTATAAATTTTTCTTGACTGAACAATAATCGAAAAATATTTCGGAGATGTGTCCAAAGTAACAATGCATGTGTTTATTTCAACGGCAATAAACTACCAGCACGCAATTATAAGTCGATTTAGTTCATTTGAGCTAAAAAATATCTGAATAAATTAAGAAGCTAGGTTGTTTTTAGAAAAAAATTCAGAATTGGTCCGTATTATTAGCGAAATTTTTGGTCCATATAAAAAAGCATATAAAATAATGCAATTTGGCATCAATAACTCAAAATCGCCAAAAATGGACATCCGCGTTTATTCAAGAAAACCTCATATCTTCCATCGGTTTTCATGAAATAAACCTTATTTTATTTAAAATATGGGCGACTTTATGATTGGTTAATAAAAATTAAAGTTTTTGCCATTCTCGATTTTTTATAAGCCTTTAAAAATTTTAAATTTTCTAAGTGTGCCAAAAAAAATTATTATTTTTCATCCTTGCCGTCTGAATAATTCCAGAACTATTGAGACTAAAGTTTTTTAGTGGTTTAATTAATAATTTCAGACAGACAACCCTTTCTAAAGTTGTGATAATCTAGGTGGAGCCTCTTCAAAACTAGAGTTTTTGAAAAAATCTGGTAATTTCATTTTATTGTGAATAAAATCAATATTTATTTCGATTTTCATGAAATAAAGCTTATTTTATTTTTAATATACATATGTGGCCTTACGATTAAAGAACAAAAATTGTAACATTTTTCCATTTCCCATTTTTTATAACTTTTTAAAAAATAAAAATTCAATTTTGCATAAAAAAAAAATATATTTTTATCATTGCGGTCTGAATAATTCTGTAACGATAGACTATATAAAAAATATGTTAGGACTTGGAATTGGAATTTTATTCCAAGTTTTTCTGTTGTCCTTGTAATGAAATTGGACAAATCATTTCCAAGTTATTATCAAATCAATAGAGCAACAGCCTCTTCAAAAATCCCAAATTTAAAAAAAAAAATTTTAAAAAATTATCCATAGAATGTAAAATTTCGACTGTTTCTGTAGTTAATGGAACATAACACATCAAAAAAATTTTGTGGTACTATTTGGCCTTTTTCTTGTTGCATAGTGCTATTGAAAGCGCGGTCGCAGTATTTTTAAGCTCCTATGTGAAGAAATAATAATTACTTGTTTTTGTATATATAATTGGCCAAGTGTTACTTTCCTACGCATTCCTTAAATCGAAATTGATTGGATTTCTTGGCTGCTTGCTACGCGCTCATTCAAGTAGAATCAAGAAGATTCCATTTTTAGAAAAGTGATTAAAGTAAAAGCGAAAGTGATTACACATCACATTTAGAGTTTGCCACGGGATTTTCCGCTACGATAATCCCGAAATCACAGGAAATTTGTGGGGGATTTCTGGGGAATTTTTGCCTTGATATATTGTACACTCTGATAAAATACATTAACAACACTATACAACAATTTCGAACTTTTTTAAAAATTACGGGATTCTGATAACCGATTCTGGTAGAGGAGACCAAAAAAAAAAAAAAAAATATATATATATATATATATATATATATATATATATATATATATATATATATATATATATATATATATATATATATACTATGTATGTGTGTCGACGTTTAATAGAAGAAAAATTTACTTCTATCGTCTTATATTTGTCTTTTCTATATTTTTAATAAATTTTATGAGTGTAAATTGCAGTTATTTTTCAATAATTTATTCTGAGCGGGAATTCCCGGCAAATTCCAGCAAATTTCAAAATTATTCCCAATTTCTCGGGAAATGAAAAAGTTGGGGGAACGAAAAATTCTAAACAAATTAGAAATACTCTTGAGTATAAGATCTATATATAGTGAAGGTTAATATGTACTTGCAAGTTTTCTATAAATATTTGTTTTATACTAACTCCCATTATAATTTATTACAATATGAAAAAGTCAAACATCATCTGTTAACCACAATTTGCTAGTGAATAAATAAATGTAATTAAATTTTTTTGTTGTTATTTTTGTTGTATCGTCATTGGCCATAGTTTTGTTCTACTTAATTGAATTGACTTTATTTAAACCCTGAATAATTTGATTCACTTTATTAAAAATTCAAGATTCAATCAGAAAACTTACACAGTTGTGTGTTAAAAGATAGCATTGCTTAAAAGATGGTGAGAGAAAACAAATTAAAGATACAGATTAAAAGAAACTAAAGCATAGCATTACAGGTTTACTTCAGCATTCTGAATTTCAAATATTAGTATCGGCGATATTTTTATTATCTATTCAAGATCGATAATACATCGATACATATCAAATTCTTTAAAGTTTTTTTTTTTTTTTGTGAATAAACGTTAACAGTAGTAGTCAGTTTTTGAAACTGCTTCACTATTCTTTCTCAACGCTTATTTTTCAATTATAATTTTTCCAGTATTTTAAGATTGGTTAAATGAGAATTATTTTGAGAGAACATTTTTCTTCTTGCGCGAAACGCTTTTTCTTCGAGCAGATTGTATAAACTGCAAATCAATCAGCTGTTTGAAAAATAAACACTAAAGACTGAAAATGATGATTTGATTTAATAACAATACTAAATAAGTAATAACACGACACAACACATAAAATAATATGATTCTAATGACTGATCTTGGCCGAGGGCACCAAAAAATATATACATACATTTATTTATTTATTTTTTATAAAGAGATATAACACAATAGGCAATTAATGCCTACCAGTTAATTAATTAATGTGTTACCTTCTTTGGGAAAGGGATAGTGTAGAGAGAACAGGTGGTGAAGTGGAAGAGAGATAGAAAGCTTAATTCATTTACAACTCTGCTATTGTGATTTTTTTTGTAGAGCAGTGTTGCAGTCCCTCTGGTGTCAAGTAGAGGCATTAATTTGTTTAAGCTATGTAGCCATTTTATTAGTTCTTTTACTCACCGACGGTTCTGCTAGAATAGCGGCGAAGGAGGGTGCTGTGCATTCGGACATGTTAGTATTAATCGCTGCCGGTACTGCCAAAGTGATCAGTGCTATGCCTTCATAACTTTAACAGTCCAACAACAACCAACACAATAACACAATAACACATCAATGTACATCAGAAAAATGCATGATATTGTTGGCTTGCGTGGAACTAGTCTTGAACTCCAGACCTCAGGGTTTGTAGTCAAACGCGCTAAATATTCAGCATACGGCACCCTCATATTTTGAAAGTTGACACATGCGATTATTTTTAGGGCTAGTTAAACTTCCGTTAATCCCTTTTTTGCACACAGTTTAGTGGCTCGGCATAGAAAATCCTGTAAGCCTTACATTAAGTGTAAAGCACTTTTATGTAAAACACCACGAGAAACATATTTATTGAACATTTCAACGTTCAATTTTATGTTAAATTAATGAGCTGGTTCATTAAATTGTTTAAAAGATAACAAAAACGGATGCTTTTAATGAACCGTTTTACATTGAAATTCAATCAATATTTTCATTGAGGGAACGTGTGCGTACATTGAATCAATTATTTTTGCAAGAAATTAATTAATCGAGAAAAACGAGTGTCATTCATTGAAGTTATGTTAAATAGTTTTTTCAGTGCTTGGACAATGTTATATTGAAAAATACTACACCTTAAAATTTGATATGGTAGACTAAAATTTCCCAAAAATATGAAATTTGTTTCTTTATTTTATTTTCCTATAAACCGTAAAGCAGCGAGCAATCTCGAAAAACTTCGTATTGCTCAAAAAATCTTAAAAAGTTATTAAAAGTTGCTAAAGCTGTGAACGAATTCACTTTGATCACTGGAGTGAAAAAAATTTGCGAGAACTTGGAAAAATAACAACTAGAAAGTAGCGTGAAAACTGGTAAAGAAAGAATTTATAAATTCGAAAAAAATACAGAAAATACAAAATATGAAAAAAAGGGCCGAATATGCCACAAAAATAAAAATTGCAATCACATTCCATTAAGTCACCTAACAAATTATGACAAACGGAGCTAGACATGAACAGTGATGGTGGAGATATGGCAACATCTCATTTGAACATAAAATTGATGTTAATTTTTTATTGTTCCTTGGAATATTGATCATATGGAATTCTTTGTATATAAACACTTTAGCTTAGAATGCAAATTAGTTCGAAATAATTACATTAAATATAAAATGCAGTTGCACTAGGGTTTAACACTAAAAATTTTGAACGAAAGAGCTTCTTCTCGAACAAGTAAGAGTGGTATTAAAACGAAATTACTTTCATATTATGAGTATTTCCAATTTCTGCGCATAATTTAATATAAGAATGCCCTAAATTGACTTCAAATGAGTGACTCACTTTCGTTCTTGTAATCTTTCAAAAACAGATGTTTAAAAGTTTAAGAACAGAATGCTTCCTTCCGTTCATTGCATTACTAGCATGATAGTAAAAAAATAAGTTCCACGGTCATAAAATCCATTTACACATTTTATTACTTTAATTTGTTTAAATAATGTTTCCTATCTATTTTACTATTTAATTCTTTTATTTCTAGCTACTTATTTGTTCTCTACTGCTTCAAGTGTTTTTGTTTTTTAAGCGTTTCGCTACACTAACTAACAGAAACCTTCAAAGCAAACAAATTATTTTCAACATAAAATACTTAATAATTTTTCTTTTTAACATAAAACTAAACAATAGATCATTAAAATGTTCCCAATAATTAGCCCACCCCAAAATAATTAACAGCAACATGAAGACAACATGTTGCAAAGCGATAAATAAAATTGATGAAAAAGAAAACTGCAAAAATTAAATTTGCAAAAAAAGAAAAGAAAAACTTACCAAAGACTGTTTAAAAGCAAAAATACACTCACCATATCTTCTTCATCCTCCATATAATTAACATCCAACAATTGGTATTTCCAGGCTTGAACGGAGTTGGGTATCAACGAAGCCGTAGTGGAGGGGCTGGCATTGTTAACTTTCGCCTTTGCACCAGTACATTTATCACTTGCACTGGCAGCTGAGCTGCTGCTTTTGTTTGTATGTTTGCTTGAATTTTCCCTTTTTGTTAATGCAACAGGTGAAGATGTAGCCGATGTTGAGGGGGATGAGTTGACGGAAGATGCTGCTGTTGAATGTTTTAGTTTTGTACATTGTTGAGGACTTAAAGATTTACCAATACCACTATCATTTATGTTTATTGATTGCAATAAAGGTTTAGCAAAATATCTGGAGGAGTGTATGCGATCATACTCGTAAATAATGGCTCGTAGTTTAGGCTCTGTTAGACTATAAAAAATGCCAATATTGCGAAATAAATAATGTCTTAGACTACAGCTGAAATTGGAGGCCAAGGTGGCAGTGCTGCTGGCAAATTCGGTTATAGTACTGCCACTAAGGGAAGAGGTAGTACCTATAGAACTATTCGAACTGTGGTTAGAACGTATAGTGGACATACGTTCCGATGTCAAAGAAGAAGATCTTTGTTTTTTCACTTGTTTGGTAAAGACAAATTCCTCATCTGGTTCCCAATTATTGTGGTCTTCTTCCTCTTCTAACAATATTTCATTGGATATTAATATTTTGGGTATTTCCAAGTTGGGAGATTCTTGTTGAATTTTTTGTTTTAACGCTTTCAAATCATAATAATCATCATCTGTTCTATAGCGTTCGTGTACTTTACCTTTAGTTTCAAATTTCCATATGGGCTGATATATGGATTCTTCCTCTTGGGGATTTTCCGATTTCGTTTCCGTTTTGAGATTATTGCCAGGTTTTGTCATTTTGTTATTAACGATTCTTTTTATTTCCGAGGTGGGTGATAATTTTGTTTTGGGATCTCTTTTTGGCACTTGTGGTGGAGTTTTAATCGTTTGATTTTCCGTTTTATTTAAATCACTTGCACAACTATCTTGTCTTAAATCATTTGCCATAGTTAATGACTCATGATAATTTTTTGCTCGTAAGTGCGCGTATTCAAAACCATGTGTTACGTTCAAGTCAAGCTTCAATTTGCTACTAACGCATGTTAATTCTCTCACTTTTGTTTTAGTCTTCATTCCATGTTCGTTATTTGTCTCACAGTAATTGTAAAATTTTTTAAATTTTCTCAGCAATTGTTTATTTGGGATTTTGTACACAATCGCGCGGCTATTTGTATTTGTTTGATGAATATACTTTAAAAATACTTTTAGATATTTATCGCTACATATGATGAGCGTATTTAAAGCTGTGGATAGTTGCTGTTGATTTATCAACTGGATTATATCCAAAATTTGTGTGGGAAAATGTAGTGATATGGACTGGGGATTAGCACCAAATGTTTGCAGTTGCATAGAATTATCAACAATGTCTTCTTCACAGTTTTGAGATTCCGGAAACTTCTGCTCGCTTAAACGGACATTTTCTTCGTTTGTAAAGTTCAGTTTATTCTTACTTTCTTGTTCGAGAAGGGCTTCGAATGCCTCTAGTACATTGCGTTCATGTACACCTCGTCTTTTATCCATTTTTGTCAAATCACCATCAGACTCAGGTGGCTTTAAACAACGACTAACTAATTGCAAGTCTTCACCTTTTTTACGTGTTATTAAAGTATCAGGTGTAGTAACGGTATTATGCTCAGTATACGGATTTCGCAGAGATTTTAAATACTCACATCCGTAATTATTCTCGAATGTTATTTCTAGTCTTTCTCCCTGTTGTACGCTCTGCTCTTGGTGTTCACAATTGTTGTTGTAGTTTCCATTCGAATTGTTTGTGCTGTTGTTGTGCAAATTCATTTGATCTTCCCCATTGTGTGACTGTAATTGCTGATGATCTTCTAAACGCAGGTACATACCTTGACGTTTATGTCTGTTGTTGTTATTCTGATTATTTGCTGACATTGTTGTTGCTGTCAAAATTGCTTGACGTAGAGGTATGTCAATGGTATTATCAATGTTGTTGTTGCAATTATTATTATAACTGACACTATCATTGACACCTGCCATTGTACACTTGCCGTCGTTTGTTTGCAGCATTTGTCTATTTATTATATTCGCCATGAATTCTTCAACCCTCAACTGATAACAATCTGGCTGTTGTTGTTGGGTCTTCTCTGTTTCTTGTAATTCTAAAGAATCTGTAGATATCATAGAATTATGAGTTCTTAATATTTGAAGTATTTCTGTTAAATCACCACTACCACCACAATCGTGTTGTTGTGTTAAATTTTGTAAATTTTTCGAGTGATTAGTCACCACTGGCGCCTTACAAGAAATTAACACATTTTTCGAGGGTATTGATTTTGGATAACACAATGTTTCATCATCATGTTCGTTAAAGGTGTTGTAAGCGTGAATTTCATGACGCAATAACGTCATCCATTGGCATACACTGTTGTTTAAATATATAGTAGACGTGTTGAGTTCTACTTTACTATCAGAATTTACAGATGTTACAGAAGGTTGTGTTCTCAAGAATTTGGCTTTGGAAATACGTGCTTTTTTGCCCGGCAAACCCGTTAAACTTTTAATTGATTGTGTCAGAGATTGTGTGGAGTTGAATTCTTCTTGGCTTAAGTTGAAATCATTTTGTTTCAATCTGCCATAAATATGCTGATCACTGCAACTTGTACCACTACGTTTGAGTTCACAAATTCTCTTTAAATCAAAAGTATCTTTGGTATGGAAAACTTTTTCGTAACCTTCTACATGATGTATTATTTCTAAAGGTTTTTTATTCGCTGCACTATTAGCAGTGGTCTTTGGCTTAGTTAGCGTATCCCATAAATTGGTGAAAATTTTTGGTTTATTTGATTTATTAAATGATTTGGATATATTTATTTTAACCTTTTTCTTATGCTTTACACTTTTCTCTAGTAAGAGCTCTTCACTGCCTAAATCTAAAACATTCTCATTTTCTATAAAAGTTTCTTCTATTTTTTGCACATGTTCACATTTGCACTCTGTGCAATTTGTTCCACTGTATATGACACCACAGTATTCACAAATGTTTTCATAAATATTATTACTTGTTGTTAGACTAGTCTCGGGAGTATCACTTCTTAAGGCACTCACACCATTTACTATACACTCACAGAACGTGCACAAGGGACCGCGTGCATTAAATACACCGTAATTGCAACCACGACACAAATTTTCATAGATATTAGAGCGTGGTCCCACTAGGGCGCTGCGAAAATATTTTTGCAATAAAATCTTTTTATCTAGATTTTCTTTGCCACCGAAATTTATATTCTCATATTCGTACTCTGGAGTAACAGAGTTGGTGTCACGCGGTTCATCTTCTTCTTCGTGTACATCCGCCACGTTAGTTGTGTTGCTTATGAAACGATAATCATAATTGAATGTTTCGTTCTTGGTTGGTGACCGTTCAAGCAGTATATGATCTGGTTTTTGGTTGTTGTTTAGAGTGTAATTCTCGTAGAACGGCATAACTTGTTGATTATTTTCTGCTTTTCTCATCTGGCCATAAAGGTTGTGATTGTAGTGGTTGCTGTTTTGTTTATATTTGGCTGTTTCTTCGTCGGCTTGACTCATATTATTTTTGTTTTCCTTCTGTCTTTTGCTTTTTTGTTTATTTTCTTTAAATTTTTATCTAAATAGTATTTGTACATGTATTTTTAAAATTTATTTTTCACTCGTTTGCTGGTGTTTTTTTACTCACTGAAGCACAACTCTTTTTTAATTAAATACCGCTGTCTGTCATATTGTGTTATCTGTAGTTGTAGTGTTTTGTTTTTATTAAATTTACATACTTATATTTTTTTATTATTTATTTGAGCCTTTGGTGGTTCTCTTTTTGATTATCTCTCGTCATATTGTTTACATTAAGCAAATGTATTGCTTAGTTCTCCACGAAAACATTATCTTGGGGTTATGGGATTTTAATTGATCGTTTTATGTTTTTGTTTTTATTTTTCTTTTCATCATATTTGTTCTGGTCTTTATAAAAGAAAGAGTTTTATATTATAATTCAAAAAGCGATTTTTAGCACTATGGGGTGATATACATACAAATATTTTTAATTCAATATCGTTTAGGATTGTATTTATTACACTCATTACTAGGGATGTAACGAATGCCGATACCGATACCGATATATCGGCGATACTTCAGATTTTCCGATACATCGGTATCGGCGATATTTTACTGTCGATACGACGATACTTTTAAAACATTTTTCAGACTTTTTAACAAATAATTTATTTTTCTTCGATTTTACCATGAATTAAATTCACTTCGTTATTTTTTAAATCTTATTAATATCAATTTTAAAAATTAATAATATTTTATGCTGTTATTTTGTAAAAAAATTATTTATTTTTTGTTAATTTTACCATGAATTCGAACTCAAGTCGTTGTTTTTTAAATCTTATTCCAGCAAAATAAAAGATAGTCCAAAGAAATCATGAAAATGTAGAATTCGCGATCTGGAAGTATTGCAAATTTGGATAATTTCTAATTAGTTTTACATATCCTTGCCATTGAAAGAAGTTCTGGTTTTCGATTACCAATCACCGAATTGGAAGCGATGCTAGGACAAATTTCTTTTTCGGTATTCTATAATGATTTTTCCGCAAGGAAAAAAGATAAAATTTTTATGAGAATTTAAACTCAGAACTATATTTTCATGTAAATTTAAGTGAATATATATAAACTTAGAAGTCTTTCAATAATTAAGCTATTAAGTTATTTAGAAGAATATTAGTTGATAAATGTCCTTTAAAAAATCGATTTTTTAAAAAGCATGGCTAGTATTTTTTAAAATTATAAAGGAATTAAACATTTTTTCTTGCTTTTCTACTAATTATCTGCATATTTTTAATGTAGATTTTTTAGAAGCAAAGAAAATGTAGCTCCTTAAAAATTACTTCCAATGTTTTATCAATTTTAAATATTCTCTCTTGTAATGTAATTTTGTATAATAAAAAAATTCCACTTGAGTTTTGTTAATCTACACTTGAACTCAATTTCAATATTCGTATTGGTATCGGAATCGGTATCGGCGATATTCATTTTTAAATATCGGTATCGGTATCGGATCGGCAAAATGGCGTATCGTTACATCCCTACTCATTACACTGTACAACACAATAAAAGTTATAAATACAGCTTACTTTTGTACGTTGAGTTATAGTGAAGGGCAGTCTTTTGCCCATTTTTTAATAAATTAGCAAAACGACCTATACGGTGAAGGATTAGGGGACAAATTTGTTTTACAAAAATGTTCCAAGTGGTGTTCTGCATAAAAAAAGCTGAACACATCTTATACCTTAAACGTAAGGATTACAAGATTTCCTATATCTATTCACTATAACAATGTGCAAAAGGGGAAGAAATTTACTGCCTCTATAATGAATCACAGACGTAAACTTTCCAAATGCGGAAAGGTTAGGTTGAGTTAGGGCAGTCACAGCTCAAGAAATGACTCACTTAGGTCAGTCAATTCGTTCACTTTGTGATACCCTTGGACAGAAAGTCGTGATTATGGTTGCCCTGCTACCGTGCCAAACCACCAAATAAATTTTTGCTGAATTGACACCAAGCCCACCACTAAAACTCCATTCCCTAAGAAGTTCCGGTGCAGATTTTGAGATATTTTACTCAAGTGGTTGCTCTTAGTAGGTTCCATGGTAGAATAATATAACAGGTAGCCGCATAACTAATACAAATATACATTTTGTGATTGGACATGTCAAATATTAATAGAGAGGATATGTGTATGTTTGTATAACATAACCAGCAAAGGTACGTGTGTTATTGTGTGTGCAACGTAGCTATTAAATATATAAACAACATTTGACAGCTCGTATCACGAAACAAGCAAATAGAACCAGAGTTCGGATTTGCGCACTCCTTTTGCTCATTGTGCAAGCGCAAAGAGCGGAGCGGAAAAAAGAGCAATTAGTATGCGCAGCTTAAGCGCTTTCGTTTTATTAGCGCCACTCTTTGCGCAATGCAGATTT
The DNA here is from genome assembly GCA_956483635.1 of Panzeria rudis. Lineage (NCBI taxonomy): Eukaryota > Metazoa > Arthropoda > Insecta > Diptera > Tachinidae > Panzeria > Panzeria rudis. The sequence continues at coordinate 43,762,774 of OY101448.1, read as the reverse complement.
TATTTTTTTTCTAGCGCTTTACTCTGCGCATGGCGCATATTGAGCAGCGCATTGCGCATGCTCTTTTTTATAGCAACAGTGGTTGGTTTGAGTTTATTCATTGCTGCAAAATACATCTTTTGTAGTGACATAACTTTAAGACATTTGGATTTGCAGCATTATATTCATTCTTCTATATTCGTTGTTCTTCACCTTTTTATTCTTGATCCCATACAATGTATATGATTTCCCTGGACGGGTCAACTTCCGGTCCAGACCGGAACCGGAAATATGAACTGCACTATCGACCCATCTTCGGGTCCACACTTGAACCGAAAATATAAACGAAACTAACCACCTAACTTCCGGTCCCGTCCCTAAACCGGAAGTGTGAAATGCACTACCGACCCACATTCTGGAACAATCTTTAAACCGGACGTGCGAACTGCACTACCGACCCATTTCAGACGGAAGTTCGGAATCAGTACTGTCAGCCCACTGTTGCTATATCCGTTTTGAGATTTGTACCTGTACTCAGCCATACGGTGTGTTTAAAAAATAGTTTTAAAAAAACTACGGTGGCATGCAATAAAATCCATGGAAATAATGCCCATTGCAGTTTTTAATACTGTAAATGCGCCACGCGCATATCATGCCTTTTTCGCTATTTTTGCGCATTTCTCTTTTTTGTGCTTGCTCCTTTTATGCGCAGCGCGAAAATATTGGCGCGGCCCAAGCGCAATAATGAATTGGCTCCGCTCTATGTGTAAAACGCAACAAAGAGCAAAAAGAGCGGCGCTACGCTGCGTTTTTTCTTACTCTGATAATAAATAATCGTCTGGCGTTCCAGAGCTACCTAGTATATTATTCTACCATGGCAGGTTCTTTACAAACCGCCAGGATTAGTATTAGTCCTAGCGAAGCTAAAAGCACTCTCGATGCTTGGTGACACATTTTTTTCACAGAAGAGTGGCTATAAGGCTACTGAAAATTAAATAGACCATTTTGTCATCAGCTGATTTTGGAGGTAACGAACAAAAGAGACCCTGATGTGTCCAGCGGCCATTATCAGATAATAGCTGTAATCAGATCAGAAGTAAGAGTGGTAGATCTTCAAATAACAGGAAGGCATTTGATTTCAACTGGCTGAAAAACGAAACAAGAGCGGATAGTTTCTTCAGTAAATTTCGAAGAATAACTCTCAATCTCTCGAATGAAACGTGACAAAATATTAGAACATATTGAGATACAGTAAAAACAGCAATTAACACAACGTCGATGTGCGAAATTTTCTACGTTAGAAGAACTAACGAGCGCCGGAAGCAACATTGCGGACTGAATTGGCAAACAGATGTTACATTGAGCAACTTAATGATCTGTCACTTCATTGGCATTCCTCGATCTCACTGTAAGCTATTGACCTGGCATGAATCATGCAGGCTTTCACAGCAGATTTGGGAATGCACTTACGAGTGCACTTACCGAGGGGCCCCACTACGACCTGCGCAGGGCACGCGATCTATTTACTCTCGTTAAAGGTTGTATGAGACTATTAGTTACAGTGCTCACTGGAGTATCGGGATCCATGGCAGAAGGATGGACCTAGATTACAACGACTGTTGCAGAAGTTATATTGATAAAGAGAAAGAGGAAACGGCTCTTCATCTTTTATACCAATGTCCAGCTCTAGCCAGCATGAGGACAAGAAGTTAAGGCGCTAACACACAACCTGAGCTAGACAGTCTGGCAAATGTAGGGCTAGTCAAGATATCATAGTACTTAGAACTATCAGGATGGTTTACCTCAGCGACAGGGCAACTATAAATAATTTATTAATTAATTACGTCCTGCCTGCTCTAGGATGAGTCACTTGTTGGAATGTGGCTGTCCTCGCAACCTGACCCAAAAAGCCCTGGATATCTGATACAACATGCGATATGATCGCATCAAGAAAGCAATGCAAAACGCAACTAATTAACACTAAGTCACCTGAAGACAAGGAAGTATTACGCCAACGGTATAACGAAGAGAAAAAAATCAAACGTACGATACAATAAAAGGAAATGGGCATGAATTTTATACTAAGGACCTGTATCGCATCACAATGGAAATACTATGCCAGAACTATTACAATATTAAACCCCCGAAGAACCCAGATGGTGAATTGGTATGCATGTAAATGCAAAGGACCAACAACTAGTCATATGAAAAAAACATTATCCTGACTTACTTGCGTACAACGCTACACAATATGTTAACCTCTATGCTTTCGCTGCAATGCAACATATACTCAGAGTTAGGGAATGCATAGCTATTATTTCGCCCATGCTTGAGGAAATTGCAGATGATATAAGTAGATTAAAATCTTGCAAAGCGGCTGCCACAGATGGAGTCCCACTCGAGATATTTAAAGTTGATATTCTCCTGATGGCGATGTTAATAGAACTTATTATAATGAGAGTGTCACAAATGCCGTGCAAGAAGGACTTATAATAAAAAATACTAAATAAAGGTTACCTTCAAGAATCCTCCAATTGAAAGGGGTATAATGCTTTTAAGTATTATTATAAAGTCACAGCCAACATAATACTCAAATGTATTTCCTTAGCATTTGAGCCAAATCTAAGAAAAGAGAAAGCAAATTTTAGGCAAATAAATCCTGTGTAGATGACGTCAACAGCATCAAAGTGATTGTTAAGAAATGCGTCGAGTGGAGATCACCTTTATGTTTAGTGTTTGTTGACTTTAAGCGCACATTTGATACGCTACACTGTAGTGTCATTTGGGAAATTCGGAGCTAAAAAAGGAGTGGCTGAAAAAATCATTAGGGTCATAAAAGTACTATACAGCTACTCTCCTTGCCGTATACTCCACGAAAGTGGAAGAAACAACTCTCACACCACTAATATTCATCTTTTTGTTGAGACTATCGATGAACTGGAAAACTTCTAGTACTTGGGAAGCCAAATTTCTACGAAGCAATAAAGATATCCAAAACAGATTGAGGACAGCAAAATTAGCATTTTAAATAAGTTTTGGATATCTTCGCACATATCCAAACAAACAAAGCTCAAGGTTTTTAATACAAATGTAAAATCTGTAATGTTATACTGCTGCGAAACATTTAAACTGATGTTTTCGCCAAATTTGACGAAAATTCTGGTCAACTACGATTTCCAACCGCGAACCTTGGGAAGTGAATAGACAAAGCCCATTGGAGATCAAAATTATATCAAGAAAATTCTACTGGCTTGATCATACAATGCGAAGAAAAAACAGACGATATAACAAGGCAGGCTGTGGAATACAACAATTAAGATTCATGAAGAATTGGAAGGCCCTCAAACACTTGGAGGATCCAAGCTAAGAAAAAGATTCAACAGAATTGTGCATGCTGGAATGAGATGAAATTTCTTGCCGCCGATAGATCTCGATGGAAAGTATTTAAAATGGCCCTATGTTCCAAAAGGAATTCAAAGACTCTATATACATGTATGTGTGTCTATGTCCAAAAGGGCACCATAATGAATTCTTTACACGGTTTTCTGGTAAAGCGGATTTTCTTTGAAGCAAACTAAATTGGTTTGTAATGACAGTTGCTGCCACGACAGCAAAGTCCCAATATCAAAATGAGCTTGATAGTGCGGCAGTAACATTAACTGACACGATTTCCCATAGAAATGAGCTGCGATCGCAGTACTAACGGCAATTACTGTCATGATGTGAGCGGGGCTTAACAGTCAAAAATACTAAATTTCATTTAAGAGATTTTTTAATTACGCAGCGAGCGGTTACCCGAATTCGACTGTACAGACCTCTATCGATAAACGGAACAAAGACCGCGTTGTGGAGATCAAAGTAACATTTAGAAATTTAATATTTTCTTGGAGAAGTCGAATGTACACGCCAAAATTAGACATAAGTTTCATATAAAAATCGAAATTAATAGCGACCTCTAAATACGGTCTTCCATTTGCTTAAACTCTGGTTATGTAGACTTCTTTTGATGAATACAATAGCGGAAGCCTTGTGGAAAGAGACAAAAAATAACATTTACATAATCCTAGACTAGTTTATGTAATGCAATGTGAGTTTTAAAATCTACGTGCATAAGATTTGACCAATTTTGTTCCTTTTATAAATTGAGACGTTAACAGAATTTTTAATTACTTATAATCTCATTATTGTTTAAGCGAACTCGGAAATTTTCAAGAGTTTCGCTCATTTATCCCATGGTGCCTGTCCATGAAATTCAATTTTTATTTGTTTTCATTTCAGTTTTGAAAGAATTAAAAAAAGAGCACAACCATGAACGGATTTAAAAACATTTGTAGTGGGGAGCTTCATTCTTATTAATTTATTTATTTTCGACAACATAAAACTGTCTTTTATTCGTTTTGTGTATTTTTTTATTTTTAATTTTTATAGATTTTTTGCTGTTACTGTATTAAATCCACAAGTAGTTCTCAATATGTCTCCGAACAAGTCTGCTTTAATGACTCATAGTTAATTATTTTTTTATTTTGTTTTGTTTTTGTAGTTATTGTCAGAGATTCTTTGAAATTGTTTTTTATGGTTTGAGTTCGATGTCACTGTGTTTGTAACTTAAGTATTCATAAAATATTTGTTCAATCACACATTTGCAACACATATTTAGTTTTTTTCTTTTTTCAAAATTATAGTTGTTCGAATCTTTTTAATTTAATTGTTCGAGTAGAATATATTGATGGTAATTAAACAAGTGTTTTTGTTTTGTATCTTATTATTCTAGAGATATAATTTCAGTTAATTTACTTATGTATGTAAATATGTATGTACATATATTTGTTTAACTATTGTTTTTAATTAATTATTCTCATAGACTGTTTGAATATGCAGTTTTATTTTAATATATTTTTTTATTGAATATTTTTAATTAAAGTTATGAACGTATCTCAACAAATTTAAGCTTTTGCGTTTGTATTTTATGAACAAAAATCGTTAAGAATAAATAGCTTTTTTTCTATCATAAACTTAATTGTTCATTTATATTTTAGCATCGATAATTTTGAATACGAAACAATACATAGCAGAGAGAGAGTGTGAAATAGAATGTAAACTACAGTGTGACACTTCTTTAATGATACAAAGTTCGAATGAAAAGTATTAGCTAGATTTAAATCTAAATAAAAAGTATGCAAGGGAACGAAAATTGCTCTAACTTTTTTGGTAAAATAAACTAATCTAAGCTCAGTGGAACAGTTCGTGAAAAACCGTGTTGTACCTTGTTTCATACTAAAAAAAAAACAAACATAACAGTCTCTATGAACTTTTAATGAATTTTATATATTTTGCAATGTGATAATATATCTACCTAACATAACACTTGTAGAATTTATTTTTTATACCTCATCCTGTAGATACTAGAAGGCTCTAAGCTCAAGCAATTTATAGCAAAAAATCTTAACAAAAAAAAAAAAAAGGTTTTCGGAGTTTGTAGAAAAATATATAACACTGCCTTACAACGAAAATGTTTAAAGTTTGTAATGCATGAAAAATGTGTTTTGTGCGCCTTAAATATGCACTAAAAATTAATAAATATGCTATAAAATTTAGAAAAATATGTTCTTAAAACTTTACAATTTCGTTTATAATTTATATAATAATTTAGTTATGAATTTTAGTCGAAGTGTATGGTTTTTTATCCAAAGTTGCTTAATTAGTTTGCCGTAAGTTTTTTATCAATTAAATCTTTCGATTAAATTACACATCCCCCCCTTTTTCCCCCCTTCAAGAATTCAAACTACATAATTGGTTTTTTTCATCACGTCACAATTTTTTGTATGATCCTACCTAATATTTTCACGAGTTATACCAGTATAATTCACCATAACTCGAAGGCATTATGTCCGACGTCGACCAGTGAAACACAATCGGGTAGCTAACAAAATTTGCTTCAAATCATCTTAATAAGCTAAAAAAATCAATGGTTTCTTAGTTATTCGTAAAATAAAATCAAAAACTATTTTTTTTCTTTTGGACAAATTTAACCATTTTTTTCTAAAAGCTCATAGAAAATTCAAAACTGCAAAATATTTCACTTTTGACCATTGTCTTTAAAGGCAAATGTATTAAGAACAAAAAAGCTAAATATTATGAAACTCGGCTAAAAGTTCTAGACTTTATTAGTAAGTTAGGGAAAACACAAGAGGAGACTAAAACCTTTAAAATAACATCAACATTATTAATGGCTGAATCAACAAATGGCTGAATCAACAAAATATTGCAGCTCTCGAAGAGCAAATGAGAATTACTAAAATACAAACATAATAATTTTAAAAACTTATACAATAACAGAACAAACGATTTGTATTCGATTTATATTTAATTTGTAAATTATATTTTTCTTAAAACCTATCGAATGTTAATTGGGGGAATATTTTCCAAAAATTTAGTAAATTTACAATATTTTTTTCTAGTAGACAAGAAATTTAAGTTTATAGCTTTGGGTGCCTCGGTTGACTAGTGGCCGCAAATCGTTTTCCTTTCCGAAATGGGTTAAATAGTTCATATAAGATAAGGTTAACATTGAAAAACAACCAAGAATCTTTACGGATGATTATAGTTTTTATTGTCAAGTTGTCTCAAAATATTATAAAATTTTAGGCAAATATCAGCACAATGATCTAGTGAACTGGACTCTAAACTCTTTTTCATACATTGTGAAAAAGGCCGTTAGTGTGATTTAATTTGGTTTTATATCATAAAATAAAGTTAATTATGCCGCAAAGAAGTATTTTTATAATATTTTTAATAAATGTGAACCCATATTAAAAATGATATTGGAATTAAAGGAAATACAATTTTAGCTTGTCTGTTGGTCACGTTTTTTTGTCGGCAAATATTTGCCAACTGTGACCGTACCTTAATAATAAAATGTAAAACCTGAGAACTAAAGTTTTCCTTTACTATTATAGTAAAAAAAATTGGAACGTTTTTTTGTCATCCCACGTCAAATTTGGTTTGTAAACAGACCGGTTTCGGCTGTGGTCCATCTTCAGTGTTCTATTGAGTATTCGATATTATATTAGTATTCAATAGAACACTGAAGATGGCACATAGCCGAAACCAGTCTGTTTACAAACCAAATTTGACGTGGGATGACGGAAAATCGTTCCAAATTCAAACAAACCCCATCGCAAGAAAAACACAAGACTTAAAAAAATCTCTGGTCTATTTTAAAAGATCTAAATGTGCTAAGAGGCTATTTTGAATTTTAAATCAAGTGCTATATTAATAGATTTTAAAGAGGTTTTCATTAAAATATTTTTAAAGAGCTGACACTATATGTTGATAATTTAATATGCGTTTGTTTGTATACACAACAAAACTCACAGTTTGTGATAAAACATAAACGATCTAACATAAAATGTGTTAAGGTGTCAACATAAATTTGTTTATACTTTGTGACACTTTTCAAATGAAATGTCAACCATATTAATAAAGATTTTATTAATGTGTATATTTTTGTTGTAGATATATTTATGTTTAAATGTAATAATTTAGGAATTAGTTTATACGACACCCTAAAGTAGCAATTTTTTATAGTTTTTGTTAATAAACAAAGGTGCAGTGTCCACAATCTAGACGGTAGACTGGCCAAGCAAATTTTAGATGATAAGTAATCCGTTTTTAGCGATTTCTATTTAAATCTGATAACAAAATTCTTTAAAGACTTACATCATGTTTACACAACCCAAATAGCGGACTCGTTTAAAAAATGTGTACAGAAATCACTGACTAAAGTATTTTCATATAAATTTTTTACTCAAGTTGATCTTCTGGCTTGTGTAAACAGAGTTTTTAGTTTTCATCTGATTTCGATCCATTATAGCATAGAATGTTTGCAATGGAATGGTTTATTAAAAAAAATATATAATACTATGGAATTTGTTATTATATGTGCCACAAACCACCTTCCGAAATGATAACAATTCATGAAAAACGTTAAAAATTTCATAAAATCTTATATTTGATCCACTGTAACTAAGTCATTTTTTATGTGATCAAATTCAATTAGCTAATATTAGACGCGAAATTTTCAAACAAGATATAACTAGATTTAATCGAGACAGCTGTTGAAACTGGATGACGCTTTCAAAAGAAGTATTAATCGAAAAACACAAATATTTCGTTATCTGAACAATGGCTGAAGTGTAATTATGTATTTTTCTCATGTTTAGCACATCCTAACTATCCTGAAAAATATGCATTAGAAAAGTTATACCTTTTGGCTGTAAGGCAGTATAATTTATCACACGCAAATACCTAAGTCGTTATTGCTGAAAATGTTGAGAATCATTATAGAAGTAAGGTTGTTGTGCACAGAAAAAAATATCGAGACTGATATATGATATTCCAAAAATTTGTACTCTCGTGGAAAGAGCCTTTAAACTGAAGCTAGTTAGCAATAATAACTCAAGATATACGTAAATCGACGACGTACGCTGTTATGCAAGAAACCCACAATAATTTAAGAGCGATATTTGTGCGTCAACATTTGTATAACAAGCAATTTTAGTCTATAAAAAATTAGCTTAGGGGCTGTTCACATATTACGTAACGCATTTTTTGCCGATTTTTATGCAAAATGATGATGCTGGGATTCGAACTTTATATGTATCACACGTTTTATAGTCAACATGCTGACCACCCAGCTAAGGTACAATTTAAAATAATGACAGCAAAAACTTAATATAGACTCGAAATGAGTTTAAAACTAGCTGAGAGAGTAAAATAGTTAGCTCTCACTAACTCCCATTATGCACTCAACTTAAGAACTGATTTTGGGTCAGTTCTGGATTACATTGTAGTTAGCTTTTAGTCAGTCTAAAAAATTTAACAAGCTTACATACGAATGTACCTATATGTATGAGTGAATGTATTCTTTAAATTGATTAAACAGCGGAACAGTGGTTTTGTTGTTTACATAAAAATAAGTCGTCCTTTTGAATTTTCATCTGCTGATGACGATGGTATCATTAGTTTTTCCCTAGCACCACTTTTTGTATTATTCGCTTAATATAATACTAAAAAAATTTAAAGTATTTTTTTTATATAATGCACAATATCCCTGAAACTAGAGGTGGTAGAAAACTAATAAACTATTTTCGTAATCAGTGGACGAAAACACATAAGTATCAGTTTATATTTTAATTTCAAAAATTAAAAAAAAGTTTTAAGGACTAAACAAAAAGCACAGGACTTTTAACATTCTTGCAATAACAGTAAGATATCCTGATATACTGATATACATCAACGTGACTATACCAACATGAAAAAGAATTTTGCGTAAATTAATAATCCAGAAAGTGTTTTAAAGTTTGGCGGACCATTCGTGAAATATTAAGCGAATAATACTAAAGGTTGGGTAAATTATACAAGAGATAAATGACACTATATCTTTAAAACTAGAGCTGCTCGAGAAAAACTAATGACGCCATCGTAATATTTTTATTTAAACAGAACAAAAAAACCTAAATTTTGCTGTGTTGTGTTGTTAATAAATAAATGAAAAAAATTAAATATTATTGTACAAAATTATAACATGTTTTGTTACGTAACATTTTGAAAGACCCAACCCCCCCTCCGTAACAAATTATAACAAAAGTGGAACCCCCCTCCCCCTTGAGCGTTACGTAATATGTGAACAGCCCCTTAGGTTAATCTGACTAGTCAAAGACCTCGAGTAGACCGGAATTGATCCTAGAGATACCAGTAGATGACAAGAATCCTATAAGTATGGGAGCCTAGTCCGTGGTGCCCATTACGAATGTTCCCCACAAAAATCTAACAAACCTCAGGAGTCTACACAGTCACACTCTCGATACCAGTTCAAAAGTCCGGAAAGCATGAACAGCAATACTGTTATAAATTGTGCAGCTTAGAGTCCGACAGTGGCTCAGTAGGTGCCCACAAGTATTTGTCGTATTTTCACAGCATACAAAACCGTTCAGCTGTGCCCAGTTAATACACCCACTAGAAGTCTACAGTCACTTCTAGTTAGTGATAAAAGGAATTTACACGATTTGGAATCATAGGAGCTCCACATGATTTTAGAAGTTTTGCAAATTTTCGTTTCACGCCAAACCTTATCCGCTTCATTTTTCATCCTAGAGTCTATGACACTATCAGATGTTGAATTTTTGTTCGAATACCATCAATGCATATGTGTCCACGGATCTAAAATATGTGTACTTGTCTACCAGCACATAGTGTATTTAGGGCATTCTTGGACACAAGCACAATCGATGAGTAATTGCAGTTTGCTGTGTTTGAGTTTCGAACCTTGAAATGAAAAGGACATGATGTTGTCATTGCAGCGGTTCAATTTGCATCATTAAGATACTCAGTGATTGGGTCTAGACCCAAACTTAAGGTACTTGTCCTGTGGTGATTTCTTTAATAATAGTTAAATTATCATACTTTAAACAATTATTTTTGATTTGAAAAAAATCTGCTTGCCCAGTGAGGGTATTTTGCTAACATTTTTGCTCTAGACTTGTGACCTTTGCTCTTTTCATTCGTCACGACTCAGGAGCATTTTGTACCATTCGCCTTTTCAGCAGTCACAGGATAAGTACGTTCAAGACAATAGAACATTTCCTGCAGGGAACCAAAAGAAATATATAAGTAAACTAATAATTCTTGCTAATTATTTTAAATAACAGATAACTCCAAAAACATACTTTCTACCGACCCAAAATAAATTGACAGACTAGTTCAAAATAAATAATCAAAAAAACTAAACAACGGTACCAAGGTATATCATATAAAATATAAAATTTTTACATCAGTCTATAAATGGCGGAGCTCTTGCGAAATAAATAAAATTAGAAAAAACTTAATAGCCTTCTAGTTTTTTTAAGGACGAAAAGAACACTTTGGTTTTTTTAATTGGTAAAAAATAAAAAACACATTTTCCATCCCTGCGAAAAAAATCAGGTGTCCCTAGCTGATAAGCTCCGAAAACACCGAGACGCATGCTTGTGGAAGCGATAGATGGCGCTGTATATAAAAACTTTTTATTGATGACACTTTATAGAGTCCATTAAAGAAATGTGCCACTGTAGTGTCATTTGTATTTCAATACATAAATTGAATAATTATTTTCCCTTATCATACGGCCAAGCATGTCGACACACACAATTGATTTCAAGCATTAAAAAAAATGAAACTTGAAATATGACCATTGAAAATCGAGAATCATATTTTGGTTTATTTTTTAATGAATCTTCTTCTTTTTTTAAATAAAATGCTATAATTTTTTGCAAAAATGAAATTCGTTACGAATAAACATGCTTTTTCAACACGATTATTATCGTTAATGAGCAAAAATATTTCAAAATAAAAATTTTTTAACCAAAATTTACTTAATTTTTAATTAAGTTTAAACTGTTCGTATCAATACACTCTTTTTTATAGGCGAGTTACTAATAATTTACATATTCTATTTATGATAAATAAACTTTTGCAAAATCAATTAAAATCCATTACAATGTATTTAAATCTTTTCACAATTCCCCTCAGTAAATTTATTGGGCGTTTGCCTTGTATGTTCATTGAATTTGTAAGATTATTATTTATAAAAAATAAAAATTAATTATTTTTATTTAGTTTTTTTTAAAGCCACACCAACTTTTCATTTATAACAAAACCGTTTTCGTTTTCACTATCACTGACAAACGTTAACGACCGATCAACCGGCGGCTTTTCCGAGCGAGCTAGTGACCGATGATGGCTCGTTTGTATGGAAATCAAACGACGACGCGTTTAGTTTGCAAATTGAAAATCAACTAAACGGGACTTAAGATGCAAAACACTTTCTAGGCGCGCGTACTTAAAGTATGTTTTTTTTATTCAACGATATACACAGATACAATTACACACTTTCGCAGCTTCCCAGTGAACATTTTCAACGACATGTCTGTAAAAATCGAAAGCTTTACCAGACAATCAACCGTTTTGTCTAAAATGGCTTGAGATATTTAAAAGAATAGTCAGCAGTTTTCTGGTACGAGTTTTTTGGATATTTGCTGAAAAATTATCCGATTAATATCGGACTAGTCTGAACATCATCTGACATTTAACAGAAGGCTAGCACATTTTCTGACCAATGACATTTCGCAGTCACTTCCGTTCTTTGTCTGATTTTAGTTTTTGGAGTAATTCTCAATTATCTCTTGCGAGTTTTAGCATAAATGTGCTCAAAGCACAAGAAAACTCACACAGTCTTAGAATTTTTTGCATCTATGTGCAAATATCGTACGACACATCTGGCAAATTTTTATAATTTTAACTCTGAAACTAATATGATTTCGGCAAAGTTTCTAGATCTTCATCAGACAAGAAGGTACACTTTCTTGTTAGCCAATCAAATGATTTTCGGCACGTTTTCTTACCGCCTTCGGATACGAGTTCAGTATCTTGTGCAGACTTTCTAACCGCATTCGGACCAAAATCGAAACAGAAAAATGTTCGCTGGGCTTAAAAATACACCAACACTGTTATACAGAAATAATAAATAAATTGAAGCTTCTTCGCACTTTAATTAATCCACATACAGCGACAGCAAGTAGAACTTTATCAGATACATTGATGTTCATGTTGGGTTCATAATGATCGTAATTATTGTCATGATGATTATGATGACGCCCCGTAAACTCACACAATATTCTCATATTATACAACATTAACAACTGAACATTTTTTAGTGTAGTGAGTTTGAATTTTTTTGTTCTTCGTCAATTTTTATTAGATCTCTTAAAATGATACTTAATTAATAACAGAGTAAATATGAGTAGCTGAATGCCGCTTGTTGTAGAATAAATGTATTTATCCGAGTTAAATCATTTTAATAAATATTTGTTTGATTATTTGAGTTTGTAAATGTTCACCCATTTTTAGCTCGTAGTCAAGATTATACCATTTCCTAAGCAAATTATATGACATGGAAAAGTGCGTAGAACATTTTGAAAATAATATTCCCAGCGGAAGAAGTAGTCATTGATGACATATATAATGAAAAATATAACGTATTATTTTAAAAAGCGAAACAATGCATTCCTTTGGAAGCGAGAAGGTAATTTGATCACACACAAAAATTGCACATTCATTACCACGTACTTTACCACATCTTACGAAGAAGGAATGTATTGTTCTGCTCGTAACAACTGTTCGTGTTTTCCCCGTTTGTACTTACATACATATTTGTATATTATTATATTACGAATTAAAAAAATGGATTATAGAATTCATTCCATGGACACAATAATATAATTCATTACTTTCCTAGGACATGTTCCGTGTTAACAATAATGAATTCTGGTATGAAATATTATACATTCTCTGCATGACTCTCTCGTTTACTATTCATTACCTTTTCCCGCTGGGTTATGACTAATAAAGGTCCCATTATCGGCGCAATATATTGATTTTTGTCGGCTTGCTGCAATAGAGCCATAGATAATTAAGCAAAATATCCTTATTTCTCAATTAATTGCGGGATAAGGCTATATGGCTTTACACAGAAAAAATTATCACCAAAAATTTTTCAAACAAAAGTTTGTCTAAAATAAGTTTAATTTTCAGTAAGTGTTCTGTCCATAATCTATGAATTGTTTGTTTGAATTTTATTTAGAACGCAAACACCAAAAACAACAATAAAAACTGTGTCGTAAAAAACCACCCTGATGACGACATACACACAAATAACAACAACAACAACAATCATAGCAAGAGGAATGCAATTGTACCAAGTTTTTTTAGTTTGATTAGTTAATGTCGTTGCATTAATTCTCATTCATTTTTTTAGACTATTTAGATAAACATTCAGACTTGAACATATTCAACAAAGTGAAATCTCATAAATCCTTAATAGATGATAGACAAAAAATTTTTTTTTTTGTATTTTTGTTTGATTAAGTAAATTATTTTGCTTAATAATTGTTAGCATTTTTAGACTAATTGTTTGATATATTTTTTAGAAAATCCAGTACATATTTTTGTGTGATTTAGTAAATTGTTTTGTCTACAATTTGTAAATACTTTTAGACAAATTGTTTTATAGATTTAAACAATTTGTTCACTGAAATAAACACGTTTTTTTCAATGAAATTGTTGAGGTATTTTTGTCTATATATAGAAATTCGTTTGTAGGTCCGTTCATAGACAAAATATTTACTATTTCATTGAATTCCTTTACAGAAAATGAAATTTAGTTTTTTCTGTGCGGTGCTTAACACAAAAGTGCTAAGCCCATCGTGTACCTTAAACGTAAAGCTAACAAGATTTCCTATGTCAAGTACCAGTTGTAAATAAGTTCAAAATTAACCCTTAAACACATTTCAAGTTTTGAATAAGTCTGGAGCTTGGGTGTCTTGAAAGAAAGACCTATAGTATAATTTTATGGCAAATATTTTTGTAGAACATTGCAGCTCGCTATATCGCCAATGAAGAGGAGTTTTTTGTCCCTTTTTAAGAAAAGGACCAAATGTCGCAAACAATGATTCTACAAATGTTCTACACAAATTTTTCCCGTGGTGTTTTACATATAAGTGCTGAAAATCTTATTCCTTAAACGTACAGCTAATTCAAATCGCTATAACTATGTGCAAACTCCCCTAAAATAAATCCCAGATGTAAAGTTTCAAAACGCTGATATACGTATATATTTTTTGGTGCCCTCTTCCAAATCAGTCGTTAGAAAAATAGTATTTTTGAAACGAAGCTCCTTATAACACTTTGTGCATATGATATGCGGCATATAAATGTGTTCTATACTGGTAAGAAATACGTGTAACGAATACTTAAGACATTCGTGTACCGACAATTCAAAACGAAGGCAGCAAGCAGACACGAAGGTTAAATTGCTTAAAAACTCAGTATTGCCTCTTTGGTGTTTTCGCGGCATTCATTGTTGCCTTGTTTTACGTGAAAGTTCTGGGATTTTGGGGACATTTTTGTCCTAGTTTTTGGGAATCCAGAGAACTTTTGAAATTTTGAAGAGATTTTTCTTTCAGTTTTCGGGAATCCGGAGAACTTCTGGGACTTTGGGAAGATTTTTGTTCAAGTTTTTGGTATCGCCAATATATCTTCCTGGCGATAGTTTTTTTTTATAAACTATATTTTTTTCATCTAAAGGTTTACTTGGTATCATCTCAAGTTAGGTGAAATTTTGTTTTCTAAATTATAGCTTCTATTATTGGTGGGGGTCATGGCGCTGGTTCCGGTGAATACGAGGGTTGCAGCGAAGGACGATAAAAATGGGGGGGGGGGGGGGGACTGACATAGCGACCGAACGTAGCCGGCCGAAAACTATCGACCGATGGTGGCCGACTGAAGGTGGTCTGCTAATGCAATAGGCCTAAAGTGGCTGCCCGAATGGCATAACGGGGAAAGTAGTAGGTTGAAAATGCCCAGTGGTTTAAATTAAAAAAATTTTTAATAAATCTGTATCTTTGAAGCTTGCGACCCGATTACAAAACAATGTATGCAAAAATCATAGAGGAAGGCCGAAGCTTTAACACTGTAGAAATTTGGATCACCCTGTTGAAACAGACGTTGAGCTACATGGTGTCAAAATTGACTACCTGGGGCATGATAAACCTTTTCGTCCTCATAACTTTTACAAATATTATGCGATTTTAGTGAATTTAAACTTCGTCCAAAATTTATAAATAGATAAAGAAAATACAGCTTATTGCATTAAAATATGTTCAACATTATAAAAGATATATTACTTTGAATTTAAAAATTTTAGTTTTTGGCCTCGACTTTGTACTCTATTTCATCTATATCTCCGGTAAGGGCATAGCCAAAATTTTCCCAAAAAAAAATTATGATTTTCAACACAATTCTTGATAACAATAAAAAATCTCAATTCATGTAGTCGTTAAAAGGAATCAGAGTCAAGACTTTGAAATGAGAGACTTTGGCAAAAATAGAGCTTAATTGTTCAACGTTTTTCTCAAAAATGTTTAAAAACTAAAATTTTTTATTTTCAGCATTTCAAAAGAAATGACATCTGAAATGACTGCTTTTGAAATGTTAAACCGATTAAAACATCCACGCTACAACCAGAATTGAACGAAAATGATGAATTTTTTACGAAATTTTAAATTAATCGCTTAAGAAAAGGAAAGCTTATCGAGTTTTTCAAATTTAATATAATTAATCTGGCTTTTAATTGTTACCCGCCCTTTCTAAAATGTGGTCAGAAGAGCAGATTTTCTAAAAAAAAATAGTCAAGTTTTCAGAAGAATTTCATTTACCAGCATGAAAACTGTACTAAACTTCATATTCTAAGTATTTATTAAATTTCTTATTTAAGCTCTTCTCCCAATTGTATTATTTAAAAAAAGATTTATTTGTTGGGGGCTTAAGCATCTCATTGGTGCCTTACCAAATCAATAGTAGACGTCAACCATACTTTTGAAAGTATGTGCATAAGATAATAGGTTTGACATTTTTCAAAAGTATAGTTGAAGTCTACTGATGATTTGGTAAAGCATCAATGAAATGCATATAGACATGCTGAACCCTCAACAAATAAATCTTTCTTGGTTTTTTTATTTTATTTCTCGACTATTAATAAAAAACATAGCAATCCGATATATTAAACGAGAATTTTTTATGAATTTTATAATAAAAAAAAATATGTGAAGAAAATACGTATATCCAATATTTTAGAGCAAAAATCTATTACGTATGAGTAATATAATGATATACGCCGATAGGGGGTGTAGGCCGAAGGCGGACTAAGTGGCACAAACACAATTGGAAACTATATTACACTACAATTTACATTTATTAAATACTTTTTGCTCGCGAATTGAACCAGAAATCGATCCCACGATTTCCGTATGGTAGGCTAGAACACTAACCACTAAGCTACCGAGACACATTTATATTCATACACAATTCAATGGAAGAATACAAAATAAATTACGAAGTAAAAATAACTCTCGCATCCATATTTGTATCCATGTAAGCAAGAGAGGATGCAATATAAAAAAGTTTGAGTTGAAAAAAAAACTTCGGGCTTAAAAAACATGAAAAAACATAAATAGCCAACCACCTTCCCCGTGTGTGCGTTAAATTTCTTCATTCGCTTACGTTATTGCTACCTTGTGAGGCAGAGGGGATGCACTGTGTGATTTTGCGCATCTCCGAAGCCCTTCTATTTAATCATACTGCATCCTTGCACCAAATTTATTTTTGCTGGGTACTTTTGGATTTTAGAAAATAAAAAATTATATATGAAACCTGAATTTCACAAAGTTGCGGCCCCTTTCAATTGCTTACGTTTATATTTCTAATTTCATAAGGAAATGGTATAATTAATGTAGACACATTTTCACTCAATTTATTAATATCTTCATAACTTACATGCAGTTTTCCCTATAATATTCTGCCATTTATTGCCAGTAGTACAATAAAGCTCTGTTGAAAGTCTTTAATCAATATTTTCTTGGCTTGACTCAAACTGAAATACAACATAGTTTCAAAACAATAGTATCTTTACAATCTACTACTTGCTAATTGTCAATTTATTTTGCTTGTATGTGTATTGCGTTTCACCCAATCTAACGTATGAGTCAGGCAGGGACGGAAAACTAAAATTTTTTTCAGATACAAAATACCGCATGACATCAATTACGAAATGTTGTGATGAAATAAAAGCAAATGTACTAATAATATAAATAGCTCAGTTCATTATTCATAACTTCTTTGCAAAACCAACGTGCCATAAAGCAGTAAAAAAATGCATTATTTTTTCAATTATCATTATTATCAATCATATCATATATTAATATTACGAAAATTATGTATTTACTTTTAATGTTAAAGTGCTGCTTCGTAAGATAAAGTTTTGCACAATATTAAAATCTTGATTTTTCCATGCCTGGAATCAAACCAATCAATTTATAAAGAAAAATAACAACCCTCATCATTGATTAGACAAACAGAAACAGACGAGACTGACTATAAATGCATTTCTTTATTTATTACTTTTGTTATTCTTGTTGTAGCAATAGCATATTTCTTCATCAAGTTATTAAATAATTAATGCTCGTATAATTGTAGAAAATTTATAGAAAGTTATAGTGTAATTTAAATTAGCTACAGACCGCAGTCATTCCATGAACGTCTTTTAAGCTTTTTTTAAGGAGGGAAAAGTCAGACAAATTACAAATTACGATATTCAGTTGGAACATAATGAAGATATGCTGGACATTAAACATTAGAACCACAGCGGACGGAGAGGCAAGAGTAGATAATGGAGAAATTCGGAATTTCGGGAGATGTCATGAATAACATATTAAAGTAAAACGGAATGAAGTTTACACAAAATTATGAAGAAATACAATATTAATATTCAAAGAAAAGATATGGTTGTTGCATGTTTACGACAATTATATTATATTCCCTGCAACAATGTAGGCTTGTACTAGTCATTAATAGTAGGGTATTTTTCAGTCTCAGCAATCCCGATTTTTTGTTAAGATTTTCTATGCTAATGAATAGGTAATTCGCAATAATTTACTTCTATACTCGTTTTTTAACTAAATAATATGCAAATTGTTAGTAATTTGTGTTTATGAGCAAAGATTAAGTATTAATTTAAATGATCAATTTAAATTAATGTCATTTTCATAAGTGAAACTGATTTACGCAACCTTGGCTTTTGAACTATTTTCACTGTAAAATAATCTAAATAATTAAGTTTAATTTGTAACAAAAGATAATAAGAAGGGAAATCGCAAATATGCAGTTGCATGTTTTTCCTTTACGTTGTATTTGCGCACAAATAAAATATTTATACGTTTCAGAACATTTTAACAATTTCGGCATCGATTTGTTAGTGCATATTTCTGTATATTTTACCATTTACAGCAAGTTTCAAACTAAGTCGCATATTATTTGCAGTTCATACTAATATGTATACAAGAAAGGAATAATCATGTTTGCAAATATTTAAGCTATTTATATGATTTTCCTGATTTATAAAAAAACAAATATTAATTAAAAATTTAAGCCCATAAATTATTTTGAATCTTGATGCCCAACAATTTATATTCGGATAGATGAAAGGACGGGCTGTCATTGTTAAATTGTCCCCCATGCCCATAAGAAACCAGAATATATTTATGTACATACTTCGTGGTGCTAAAAATGATTAATACAAAAATTAAAAACGAAATGCTAAAGTTTGTTTCCATTATCCCAAGAGCATATCCTCCTAAGTTTTGAGAGCATATTTTGAAGCTTTTGGTGCATATTTAACACATTTTTGCTCTTAAAAGAGCTTAAAAAAATTATAATATATAAAATAATCACCAGCAATGAAAAAGGATTGTTAAAATTTTATGAATGTACTGTACTAGGTTCAACTTTACTCCATTGATTTTATGAAACGTTCTAAGGGTAGTAGCCAGAAGAAAATTAGTGGGCGTGGCACCTCCAATATAATTTTTAGTTTTGGAATATCTTTGGAGCTAGAAACAGCAAGAAACTTGAAATATTGTGTGAGTAAAGCTTTTTATAATGTGCGTTTTCTTACAAAAATAAGTTCGAATTTGACATGTGGGTGTGGCACCTCCCATAAAGATATCTTCAAAACTAATATAAGGAGAACTTTGAAATTTTTCAGGCATAACTCTATTGATATTGTGCATTTTCTCTGGAAAATATTTCCAACTGAACAAGTGGGCAAGGCGGTCCTCATATAGAGCGGATATTTATTTTGACAAGTTTTCAAAACTAATACCAGCGTACCGATCTTGCTAAATTTATTACAGCAAATTACCTTTTTTATAAGAGAAGTAACATAAGCAGGCAATTAATGCCTACCATTTAATTAATTAATGTGTTACCTTCTTTGGGAACGAGATAGTGTAAAGAGAACAGGTGCTGAAGTGGGAGATATAGAAAGCTTAATTCAATTACAACTCTGCTGTTGCGCTTTTTTTGTAGAGCAGGGTTGCAGTCCCTCTGGTGTCAAGTAGAGGCATTAATTTGTTTAAGCTGTATAGCGATTTAAGCGCCCTTCAGACTATTCGATTTAACATTAATACTTGTCAAGAACTCAAATCGTAAGTAAAAATCCAACAGTGTGAAAACCAATTACTATGTCAAATAATACGTAAAGAAATTTTACAGTATTATGATATTCGTCATTTTTAGGAAATTTTTTAAACAATCACATTTTTCATTCTATCTGGGATGTCTTTTGCACAAACAAACAGAAGTGGTTTTGTGTATTTGTTTGCCGCCATATATAAATAAATTAAGTAAAGTGCTACTTTGGCTCCCACACGAGGGGTTCCGTACGAATAAACATATGTATATTCTTTCGTTTTAGCCCCTTTTTTCATTTTGGCAGTTATATCGTTTTGCTTTTTTGTTTGATTGTAGTTTTTTTTTTTAATATTTTTCGTTGTTTTTGGCGATTTTTTCGGTTTTAGCGCTTTTTTAATTTTCATGATTTTTTTCGTTTTTTTCAGGCTATTTCTCGTTTTTTGCAGTTTTTTGGTTTATTCCGATTTTTTAGTTTTGGCGATTTTTTGGTTTTGGCGTTTTTTTAATGCTTTTTCACTTTTTGACGATATTTTTAGTTTTAGGGATTTATTTGAGTTGTGGCGATTTTTTTCAGTTTTGGCGCTTTTTTCGGTTTTAGGGATTTTTTTAGATTTTTTGTAATTTGTAGTTTGAGCGATTTTTTTTGGTTATGACACTATTTATTCGTTTTGGCGATTTTTTTGGTTTTTGGCGATTTTTTTAGATTTAGCGCTTTTTTTGGTTTTTGCGCTTTTTTTCGTTTTGGTGATTTTTTCTTCATTTTTCGTTTTTTTTATGATATATTTAGTTTAAGCAATTTTTTATGTTGTAGCGCTTTTATTCGTTTTAACGACTTTTTTCGGTTTTTGGCGTTTTTTTTGGTTTTTTCGATCTGTTTAGTTTTGGTGATATTTTGCGTTTTAGCGATTTTTTTAATTTTGGTGCTTTTTCCTTTAAGCGCTTTTTTCATTTAAGCGTTTTTTTTTCATTTAAAAATTTTTTAATTTTGGATTTTTTTTAGTTTTAGCGTTTTTTTAAATATCAAGATTTTACGTCTTACGGTTTCCAAGATACAGCAAATTGTCTATATAACATAGTCAAAATTGCATTAACTGATAGAATACCCTTTAGTTCTTATTGTTTTAAATATCGGTGTAGTCTATTCTACAGACTACACCAATTAACACGAACTTTGAAAATTTAAAGTGTCTTTATATAAGTGTCTGCATATTACATTAGTATTTCAACATTTTTCGTTGCTCGCTTTAGAACACCCTTTAATTTTTAACTGTCATATATTTGTTGTTGTAGCGCCCAAAGTTATACATATTCTCTGAAAATTTAAGATCCATAGCTCTTACGGTTCCCAAAATACAGCAGATTGTCTAAATTACATAGTAAAATTACATTAACTGATAGAATACCCTTTAATTGTTGTTGTTTTAAATATCGATGTTAATTGGTGTAGTCTATTCTACAGACTACACCAATTAACATGAACATATATTTGTAGTTGTAGCGGCCAAACTTTTACATATTCTGTGAATATGTAAAAGTTTTTCCGTAGCTCTTACGGTTCCCGAGAAAACAGCCTGTGACAGACAGAGAGACAGACAGACAGACAGACGGACAGCGTAGCGAAAACAATAGGGTTCCTTTACACTTTTGGTGTAACGGAGCCCTAAAAAAGAAGAACGCAAAAATTGGCTTTATTGCAAATAATTTATGTTACGTTTTATTTTGAATGTGATAAGTCTAGACACAAAATGTAATGAGAAGATTTTCTTTAAGATTTTCTGTAAGACTCTCTGCTTTTTCATTTATGTTAAGAAATTAGATTAACAGCATTTAGTAAACTGTTTCGTAAAATTATAATATTATTAAAGTAATAATTTATAAAATTTTAGTTCACACTCACATGTGAGTCATCACTTAGCGTCCTTAGCCCAACATGCGAGACCTACACGTAGTGTTTTATTGCCAATTATTGGGTGGTAGCTTATGTTTTTGTCATTGTTTTTGTTGTTCAATTAAATGACTTAAAATGCATTAAAACTGTCAACGAAGAGTTTTTAAGACAATTTTTATTATTGTTCTAAAAGCGCCATGTCTCATAAACTGGGACTCATATTAAAGATGTCACATTTTTTTATGTGAATGATGGCTTTTGAAATTGTGGTTAATGTGTTGTTGTTTTTATGTTTCCCAACAATTGCGATCACAGTACTTAATTAATTTAGTTCAAAGATCATGCGCGATTGCTGGGTTGGCTGAGTTTTTTTTTATTATATTTTTTATGTAAAAAACAGACAAATTTGAATGAATATGGATGTTTATAACTCAACAATAGCATACAGCCATATTTTGTTATTCATATACAATTTAAGTTTATTAGCGAGTAAGGGTGTCTCTTTAAAAATACTTTGTTTGAAAAAAACATTAAGGGTATCCTCACTTTTACTTGAATAAATATTTAGACAATTCAAAGCCCTTCTAAGCGCTGTTTTTTTTACAAATTTTGTTTGTACAAATGTTGTTGTAATTTAACATTTTTCGGTAGCTATTTTGCTTCATATGTGTTTCATGTTAATTCAACATGATTTTGCAATAACCTTCAAAAAAAAAAGATTTCCTTTTGAAATAACTATATCTCATCTTGCTTTAGTATGCCAGTACAGTTAAATCAAAATGAAGCTGATACTGAAATAATACGGAGAATAATGTTGAATCAAAGTTATTTCAAGTAGAAACAATGTGAATTTGATACTGAAATAAAATGAAGAATCATGTTGAATCAAAGTTATTTTAAGTTGAAAGAACATGTTACATTGAAAAGAGACAGCTGTTAATCAGTCAGTTTTTAATAGTTTTTAATAGTTTTTAATAGTTTTTAATAGTTCACATTTATCAGCTGTTCATATTGCAGTATATCCATCAAGCCAACAGTTCACAACAGCTACGTCTTATGAACGCGACCAATGAGAAGCATAATTTAAGGAAAGATAGTTTTTATATAAATTTACAGACTTTTCGGAATAACCTACTTATCCATTTTCTCTACTTAATGTTGATTATGCATAAATCTTCTACATTTTGTATTTAATAATAATAAAAAGAAGACGAATTATGAAAACTTATACATGTAGTTATGCTTTATTTCCTAACGAAGAGTACGAGGGATGTCTTCATAGAGAAACAACTATATATCGCACTTATTCAACAATAAGTGTAATAACTCAAAATTTAAAATTTTTAGTAGAAACAAAAAACTGTTGATGTTATTATTTAAAGCAATAATACGGAAATTGTTATAATATACTAGTTTTCTTTCTTTTGTGTTAATCAGCTGCAGAGAAAATATGTGATTTTGAGTTGCTACCATCGATTTTGAAAAAAACTCTTTTTTCAACAAAAACAGTATTATGTCGAAATTATTTCAAACAATTTTAACAAGAAAGTTATAAAATTTAATAAATTTAAATATTTGGAGCATGAAAACAGTCACAGCTCAAAATAATTGCTGCCTGTTTTTATACTTTGAAACAATTTATTTTATGAAAAAGATAACAACTCGCTGTTTGTGGTGAAGTAGTGCTCAGAACAATAAAAAATTTTTACAATTGGTAGATATGAATAATATTCGGTAAAAACTGATCAAATAAAGCAGGTTTTTACCATGAGAGAATAAAAGTAGTGCTTACAAACCTGCTGATATCGCTGCTGATTTTTCTATGGCGAGTTTCCGGTTCGCTGTACTACATTTTTGATACAAAAAGCGCTTTTTGAAGCGCTGAAAATCATCACCATTTTCAGCACTAAAACTGTAAGTATATGGAACTTTGTCGCTTAAAACCTGCATTGTATCAGCAGTGAAAAATCGGCTTTTTTTATAGTTTCTTTCATATACATTCACTGCTCTGCAGTAAGCTCTTCTTTTAAAGCGTATTATTATGCGCATATATCCAAAACCTTCTAAGCAAACTAAAAGTGTTCTGTATTCAAAGAGTTGCATTGTCAAATATAATAAAGAATTTTTATTTTACTATTATTCAGTTTCTGTCAATCCCTCGTATTTAAGTTTGTAATGTACTCACTTTATTATATCGTTTTTAAAAGAATATGTACATTGTACAAGTACTAAAGTTTACGATGGGGTGCGCCAATTTATAGTCAGTGTGTTTAAGAGGTCTTTTTTTATGTTTTCTTAAAAGTATTTCGGTACTTTTTTTTGCGAATAATGTCAGCAATCATATTACAAAATGTTGGATTTTACATACGAAAATCAACTTTAATTGTGTGACAAATTTGCAACACAAAAAAGCAACATAACAATGAAAGATAATAAAAAAAAAAATTACAAAATTATGTTTGATATTTTGAAGTGTTTATTTATAAGCTTCATCTTACGCCTTTATCGTCAAAGCACTACTTTCAAGAAAAATTTTAAATTTTATCTGTTTTTATGTACTTAAAAGAATTGAGTATTTTTTATGTGATTTCTCTTTTAATATTATACAAAATAAGAAAATTTATTCTTTTTGTATTTTTGGTCCTGAATAAATAATAATGCAAAAAAATTCGAGAAACTAAATAAAGAATAAGAAAACTTGACACTTTTCATCTTATTCCGTACTTCCCGAAGCAAATTATATATACGGTAGAACTTTCCTTTTATGGTGAGTTAAAGTGAAATTATATATGTAATTATTTTTTAGCACACAACTTCTGTGGTTTTCTTGAATAAGCGCGGATGTCAATTTATGTAAATTTTGAGTTATTGATGCCAAATTACATTATTTTATATGCTCTTTTACATGGACCAAAAATTTCGCCAACAGCATGGACCCATTCCGAAATTTTTTAGCTACATGTGTTGTTACATTTGAACACATTTCCGAAATATTTTTTGGTTATTGTTCAGTTAATAAAAACTTATAGTGATTTCTGCGCAAGCATTTTTTCATGTAAAAAAATATTGTGTGCTTGAATTAGTTCAATATAAACAACTGTTATCGACATAAGATTTTTTCCTTGGCAAATTGTGTTTTTAATTATTCTCTAGGATCTTACCTCTGGGGTATTTTTGCCTGAAATTTTTACACAAGTTTCTTACCACATATGTTTAAATGACTGTCTAAAAAAAAGTTTGATAAAAATTACACAGTAGTCTGTAGTATTAAAAATAAAGTATTTCGGCTCTTCTGAAAAATATGTTTTTTAAACATACGCGCTTATTCGAGAAAACCACAGACATGTATTTTGTATATTTTTGAATGAAGACAATTTTAGATATTGCACAGCAAAAACTTTTATCATTTTTGTAATCGTTAGTACTTCATTGATGGTTTACAAAGTAATGAGTGGTACTTATTTATCTGATAACTATGATTCAAATTAGATCTACTACCTAGTTTTTAATAAAATTAGTATGTATTTTTCTCATTATCTGAAAGTAGTTACAATTTGTTGATATGTATTAATAAAATAAGTATACAACCATTTTTTAAGTCAACATGTGTTTGTATATGAAAACTAATTTTTGCCGCTTAAACTTATAAGTATGGGCTTCTATCCAAATAAATTTAATTATTTTTTTTTTGGCCTGAGTTCGGTTTTAATTTAATTTTTCAATTAAATTATATTTTTATTAAGAGATAAATGTGAAGCATGTAGACAAAGAAAATTTTTGACTGCGCGGAGGGTTGAACTGACGTTTCGATAGCTCCCGCTAATCTCATCAGAGTTCTTTACCGCTTAGACCACTTTACCAAAGTCGGTGGTTTGCAGTCAAGAGTTGAATATCATCTACTTTTAATCAATTCATACTGTCAGTCTTAGAGCTGTATTTTATTTGATAGTTATTGATATTCACTTTTTTCTTTTGTCTTGTGTTAAGCTTCTTCTATTCTAGTATGAATTATCATCGATAATTACAAGTACTACTGTGTGTGTGAATGTTTGTTTGTTCAGTTTATTTGAACATGTACATCCTTTTGCTAGGTGCCTTTAGAGTTTAACAATTAAGTTATGAGTTTAGTCGAGCTGTATGGATTTATATCTAAAGAAATTTAATTATTTTTTATTTTTTGTTGCTTAAGTTCGGTTTTAATTTAATTTTTCAATTAATTTATATTTTTATTTAGAGATAAATGTGAAGCATATAGACAAAGAAAAGTTTGACTGACGTTTCGATAGCTCCCGCTAATCTCATCAGAAGAAGAACTCTGATGAGATTAGTGGGACTCTGGACTCTAAATTATTGTGGAAACTAAATATTCAAAACAGAGTTAGCAGGGCCTCAGCTGCCTACTACTCCTGTCGAAGAATGTTTGGTTCCGAATGCGGTCTAGGCCCTAACATGCTCAAATGGATGTACATAGCAATTGTTCGTCCTATATTGACTTACGGATTACAGGTTGTTTACGTATTAGTCCTTCAGAGGCTCTGAATGCTATACTAAATGTAATTTCGGTTGACCTTCATGTATTGGCAGCATCCTCGAGCAGTGCAGCAGGACTAGCGGCAGCTGGGAGGTGGAGATCAAGGACTTATGGTCATGCCAGAATCTTAGATCAATTACCACCGACACTGAGGAAGCCCTCTGACTACATGATACCTCAGCTGGACTTCGATTGCACCTTCAAAGTCCTTATTCCAACCTAATGGGAGTGGAAGGGAGGTAACATCGAAAAAGACTCCAACTTCAGGGTGTATATTGATGGATCAAGAATGATCTGCGGTGTAGGCTCCGGAGTCTTCTGGAATGACATTAGGGTAAGACTCTCCTTCCGACTTCGCAACGAAGCCAGTGTATTTGAGGCTGAAATCCTGACTATAAGGGAGGCGGGCAGAGTGTTAATTGACAGGAGTGTTCAGGGGAGAGTCGGTATTTTCGTCGACAGTCAGGCGTAACTTCTGTCCCTAAGGTCACACACTACTTCTTCTACTTTAGTTACCCAGTGCAAGGACATGCTATACAGATTAGGTGGTCAGGCAGACGTCACCCTTATCTGTGTCCCTGCACATATTAACTTTCTTCGCAATGAACAGGCGGATGAGCTGGCTCTGCCTCCACTGCTGAATCAGTAGCCATGCCGTTTGGCACTATTAGAAACCATATTTTCA
This sequence comes from Panzeria rudis, assembly GCA_956483635.1. Classification (NCBI taxonomy): domain Eukaryota; kingdom Metazoa; phylum Arthropoda; class Insecta; order Diptera; family Tachinidae; genus Panzeria; species Panzeria rudis. Next base: position 43,735,570 of record OY101448.1, on the reverse strand, counting down.
CACACTATCGGCAGAAAGCTGAAGACAGTATAACTAATTTCTTGACGAACATGAAAATTAAATTAATTCTTAAAAATAATTTTAATCGAAAAACTCGTTAGAACTAATATTTTTCAATCAAAGAAAAAATCTTTGTATTTAATTTAAATGAAAAATCCCAATTCTCACATCTTGAAAAGTACTTCAAAAATAAATTAATGCATTTCTAAATGTGTTAATTTTATTGGATATAAATTTCCTGGCTTGAATTTATTAATTTTTATATAGCTCATCACTTTACAGCTTATTTCAAAAAGCTTAAAATACGGATTGGATCCCTTGAAAAATAACTTAGCATTTGGAAAACTGTAAAAAATATGTTACTAAATTCATTTTTGCTGCTATTTGGCGGCAATAGAGCTAAAAATTGTCCCCTCTGATTATTCCATATAAAAACTCTCTTTGTATTCGCCACTTGATATCTGTGGCATTCATTTATTAACCCCATTTAAGCATGCAACTTGTGCATCACACACACAGACTCACACACACACACACATGATCTTACTTGTACAACAATATGTGCCATGATGCAATGCAGTTTCGTTTTCAATATTTTATTGCTAGTGTAAAATAAATAAAGTGCTGTAAAACTATTTATTAGCACTTGTTAATTTATTTTTTAATTTTTTATATACTTATTTGGCATTCAAGAGTCAATTTTGCCTGGGGTTATAAGTATGTGAATGACAAGTGTTATCCTCTTAAGCACTCCTCCTCACCCTCCCCCTCCCCCGTCTTGTATTACGATTACTGTAATAAATGTTTGTTTCAACGTTGATTCCACACAGTACTGTTAAGTTGTCAGTCAGTCAAACAAGATATTTAAATAATTTAAACTTGAAAGAACTAAGACAAAAATCACCAAATAAATTAGTTCTTTGTCATATCAAACTGTCGCAGAGTGGGACCGATCACAAAATAAATGTTAATGATTATATATATATATATATATATATATATATATATATATATATATATATATATATATATATATATATATATATATATATATATATATATATATATATATATATATATATATATATATATATATATATATATATATATATATATATATATATATATATATATATATATATATATATATATATATATATATATATATATATATATATATATATATATATATATATATATATATATATATATATATATATATATATATATATATATATTACAGCTGAACTACTAGGAGAACTTTATTATGTTTTTGTAGCAATGTTTTCTTGTATTAGAGATGTTATAGTAGTTTTTTGTGTCATTGTAAGCAAGTCTTAGATACGATAATTATTTGACCATTACATTATTAATAACAAAAATTGCACTAAATTATTGGTTTGTAATTAAAGTATGATTTTGAATAGACTTATTTATACCATAACTTTGCGAATGAAATTTGTTGCATGATACTTTTTTATTTGCTAATAGAAGATGCGGACTCCAAATTTCATGTAGGGGCATAAATATGTTGCTCTTCACAGAAAAAAATATCACCAAACTGCAACTAACAATTTCAATTGTTAATATGTAATTTAAATTCAAACATATATTGTGTTAATAGTTATAACAAATGGAGTTGTTGATACGACAAACACAGAAATTTTTTTCAACAAACTGAACTAAGCAAATTTTTTGTTATGTATTGTGAAAAAAATGAACAATCATCATTGTTGATATAACACATGAAAGCACACACGTAGATGAAACAAAGCAAATCACGTTTTGTGTGTATTCATTATTTGCGTATTTGATAACGAATTGCTCTGTAGCTGAGAGGTAAGAACGTTAGTCTATTAGTCCAGAGGTCGCCGGTTCGATTCCGCATAAAGACATTTAGTGTTTTTTGCAGACAAGCAAACAGTCGATTCGAGGATTGTGATTGTATAAAAAAAATATTGTTAATACAACAATTATGATAGTTAAAGTTTGTTTGGAGAATCAACAATTCACATTGTTGATATAACAATAATCTTAATTGAAATAAATTTGAAATCAACAAAAAAAAATTTTTTAATTTTTTTCTGCTTTTCCTTTAACTTACAATTTCGTAATTGTATTTACAAAAACGTTGTAGATTCAAAATCAATTAATTATTTGATATAACAAAAAAATTAATTGTATTTACAAATTTGCGATTTTTCTTTATTTTGTAAGTTTCGTTGATGTTTCGCCAACGCAAAAATATATACAATTTTGAAACTTATCAGAGTAGCAAAAGCCATTCCAAATCTGGTAATTTTTCCTGCGGCTATAATCAGGTGTGATAATATTACGATTATATTTACACATTATTGTGGTTATGTGATATATTGCTATTATTATTTTAGACCACAATTATAGAATGGCTGACTGCGATAATAATATGATTGCATTACAACTATATAACTCAACCATAATATGTAGCTCTCAGCTTGTTGCTATATATTTTAGCAATATTTTTCTTCATTATTTTTACGTAATTTTATTTTTGAACTGAATAGGTTAAGTCTGAAATTTATTATTTCGGATTTTTAGTTTAATATTTGAATTAATGTAAACTAAATATATTTTATTAAGAGTGGAGTGTTCGAATATTCAAATCAGATTAGACAGGCCGCTACACCGTCTCATCGGCGTTCTTGTTTACTTTTGCCACTTATGAAGGTGGATGAAAGAAACATCAGCTATTTAACTAATTTTTGTTATTTCTCGGTTGGCTGAGACAGTTTAAGCAAGTAAAAAAAACTAAAACAAACAGCTTTGACTGTAGATATTGATACAAATGCCCATCATAGCTAAAACAAAAAAGTGTGTGAGTGTTGGATTAAATCAAATATAGGAGATTTCGGCTAAATAAATGGAGTTGAAATAAAAGGAATGCTAGAATTTAAATTAAAAAAGTATTGTATTATATTTCGTAACAAAAAGCCTGTCGAAATCAGTAGTACTGATCCGTTCTGCTTATCTGATTTCAATATTCGAAATAATGAAATAATTTGAATTTACATTAATTTAAATATTGAACTAAAAAGCCGAAATAATAAATCTCAGAATATTTTTCTTCATATGTAAAGGAATCGCGTTTCAATTTGACTATAGTTGAAACGGATTCGTGGCGGTTTGGGCTAAAGTTTTAATTTAGCCATTTTTATAATAAAGTTTGGGCTTTATGATCTATGGGTTGTCCTGGCATAATTTTTTTAATAGTAACATCTCTCGAAATTTTTGAAGTTGTTAAAAATAATATTATTTATAAATTTTATAACACACATAAATATTTTGCGATAACAACAATACGAGTTTGCGGTGGTGGTGTTTTTATATATTTTTTTTATTAAAACCACATGTTTGCTAAAATAAAATTAAAAGAAACAGAAACAAAAATTCTTGCAACACTCCGAGTCAGTATCAGCAAAAAGTAAAGTATGATGTGGCAATAACAGAAAACGCAACAAGTAACGAGCAACAGCAGTAGCAGCAAAGAAAAAAGCAACACATTCCTAATTGTAAGTGCAGGCATGCAACAATGAAAATTATTATTTTTTTTTTACATTTTGGATATTACAACATGATATAGACGAAGTATTTATGATGAATGTGTGTATGTTTGTAACTATACATATGTACATAAATATGTACATACATACGTTAATAATATATTTAATATATTTTTATGTAGAAATACTGAAATGAATGAATTATGATTGTAATACATGAAATGATTAGGTCTGCAATACAAATAAATATAACAAAAAATATATAAAAAAGTAATGTATGTTGACTTTTGCAACTAAGTATTTGTAAAAAAAACGAGTATTTTTCTATCGAATATAGACCGGATGCAAATTGGTATCGTGAATAACTTAGAATCAAGCTTAAGCTTGGTCGTGCTGAATTTTGTACGCCCATTAAAATCAAAGCTTTTAAAGATAATCTATAATGAAATTTACTTTTTTAGGTGCAAGCCATTGGTTGGACTCTATAAGGATTTTTACATATGCTTTGCTCATAGAACCATATCAATAGCTACGGGCTCAAAAATAGCGCACCTTGCCAGGAAGGTTCATAATTTAATGTGTAGAAACAGTTATTTTACTATAAATAAATACATTCTTTTGTTTTAGTGTAAAAACACCAAAGTACAAACTTTAAATGGAAGAACTCAATTTAATTTTCTATACAAATTTTATTTAGACACTAAAGTAGCAAGCAAACTTTTCTTCTGTTGCAAATATTAGTGATATTTATATGTGTGAAGTACTAAAGAACTGAACTAAAGTTCTGATATCAACAATTCTGTTTATTTTTTACATGCGAATAAAATTGCTCTATTTAAGTTCGCAACTCTAATTTTGATCATAATTATTGCTAAATGAAAACATCTTCGAAATACTTATTATAATTTTCTTTGTTACTATTTTATTTCATTGCAGATAACTTCACATTAATGACATAATCTTGGCAACAGTATTTTTGCAGAATATATTTATTAATCTTCAACACAATACCGTTCATTCATTCATTCTATTCGAACGATCATTAATGTGTACGAATTGCTGTACGGATTAAATGATGTAAGTACTCTTTTCAATACAGTTCTTATCAATACGCCAATACAAAGTGACAATCCTTTTATGTGAATTATGTACACTAGAGAGGTCGTGAAAAAATATAACTTGGATTTCCTCAAGTCTTCATTTGGGATAAATTTATATAAAAAAACTATCCTAAAATAATTTCACACCAATCAGTTAAGATTAAAGAGTGTCACAAGCCCACCCCACCGAAGTTTGTGCAAATGCCCTTTTTCAGTCTTAAACGTAATAAATAAAAATTTTAGCCTGAAAATTAAAAATTAAAAAAAAAATTTAATTTTTGAAAATTTTTATTATTTCGGCTTTCTAGTTCAATATTTTGAATTAATGTAAACTCAAATTATTTTAATTAAGAGTGGAGTGCTGGAATATTCAAATCAGATTAGCAGAACGTATCAGTACTACTGATTTCTTGCCCTGCATTTTTATTGTGACTCAACTTAGTTTTGCAGAAATTTTCCTATCTGATTAATAATCCAACACTCATAAACTTGTTGTTGTTGTCTCGCTCTGATGGGCATTTGACAACAATAAATAATGGCTCTACGTAGACTGAATATTCATCAGTCGATAATAAGCCTAGTCTGAAATCTACTAACCTATTGGGTTATTGTATCCACTCTGGGGCGGGCTACAATATGCAAGGTAGCAAACCGAGGTACTCCGCAGGGAGGGGCTCCGTCTCCTCTTCTGTGGAATCTCGCTTTAAACTCTCTGCTTATCGAACTTGATTCCAAGTTGTTTAAAACCGTGGCGTATGCCGACGACATAGCTGTGGCAGTTACTGGGAAATACCCGGATACCCTCTCACAGCGACTGCAGGATTCGCTGAGAGCTATCAGCAGGTGGACTACCGAAAGTGGTCTCAGTGTTAACCCTCAGAAAACGGATCTCATACTTTTTACAAAAAGATACAAGATACCATCTTTTCCACACCCGATTCTAAACGGAATAGAACTTAGGTTGTCTGACAGTGCGAAGTACCTGATTATATATCTGGACTGAAAAATGTCATGACACCGTAATGTCCAGTCAAGGGCAAATAAGGCGGCGGTGGCCATATATGCATACAGAAGGGCCATTGGAAGGAACTGGGGAATAAACCCTAAAAACTCAAAATGGATCTTCAACATGGTAATAAAGCCCATACTCACATATGGCGCGCTAGTATGGTGGACTGCATTAGATAAGATCACCTACTGTCCTTCAAAAGATCTCTTCACAATGATGCATTGGCTGCCAGCTGATCTCATGGTCAGACAACTGGCCATGAACTCTGCGCTCAGGCTTGAGGCAGCAGGTGCATGGAAAAAGGCACCCAAGGGACACGCCATCATTTGGAACTCCTAAACGGTCTGCCGGAAAACATTGGTTACTGCTCACCCATTCATCTACCTGATAACAGATTTGCCCTGATGCTCTCGGGCTCTCGGTCCTCCCCTTGTCAGGGGGACGTGCTGGAGATCTACACGGACGGATCTAAATCGGACTTTGGAGTGGGTGGCGGCGTCTTTATTCCCCGTTATCAACAGAGAATAAAGTTTAAGCTACAGGATTCATGTAGCGTGCTACAGGCCGAAATATCAGCCATACAAATAGCAGCTAACTGGATGAGGTACTATAGGATATACAACGAGGTTATCCAAATTTGTACGGACAGTAAAGCTGCGATCAAGTCTCTATCGGCTGTTTACACAACATCCACTTTGGTGTATGAATGCCGGATGTCTCTAAACGAGATAGCGAGACATTCAAACCTAGAGATACTCTGGGTCCCAGGGCACAGCAATGTGCCCGGAAATATTGCTGCGGACGAACTAGCCGAATCCAGGGCTCGAATGCACACTCGATACACGGATCAAATAGTTGGCGTACTGCTAAACTGCTGCAAATCTCATATTCAGCAGGAGCTATTTGAGATGGCGCAGACCAGATGGTCGAACGAGGTCACCTGCTGGACTTCGAGGTTAATATGGCCCCAATACGATTGTAGTAGATCTGCAATCCTGGAGGGGACACCTCGTTGGCAAATACGCACACTTGTAGCGGTAATTACAGGACACTGTTTTATTGGTGCGCATGCTAGGAGATTGGATTTGCCGTACAATGATTTCTATAGAAGTTGTCATAATGAGGAGGAGAAAGAAAATGTAGAGCACCTCCTCTGTCTATGCCCCGCTCTCTCTGAGCAAAGGGTGGTTTCACTGGGCAGCCCACTGCTTCAGGATCTAGCAGCCCTATCGAACTGCGACATTAGATGGATAAATTCTTTCATTCGATCGTCGGGTTGGCTCAGCACTGATCCGAATAGGGAAACGCAGAAAGGGGGTTCTACTTATCTTCACATTCCCGCTTCAGGTAACACAACGGGACCTATAAGGACCCAAGTGGGCTGGTTTGTAAATCTTTAAACTGGCAACCTATACAACCTAATCTAACCTATCGATAAAAAAAACAAGTCTAAACTGTCAAGAAAAGTCTAAAAATTTTAAACTTAAAATTGACATTTCGAGCTTAAAACAGCGACTTTAGCGCTAATTTTTCCAAACTAGCTATTTTTGCAGAATAAAAAGAGGCTGAATTGAAATTAAACAACAAAAACGTAGTAAACAAAATCATATATTACTTGAAAAAAAATTGTTGGTGTATTTTTATTTCTTATGGATTTTTAAAAACAAAAATGTAAAAGCTTTTTATAACATTTTTAATTTTCAGGTAAAATTTTTAATTTTCAGGCTATCTCTGAAACTAGTAGGCAGATTTGAAAACAATCTTTGCTCGGCTTACAGATAATTTTGTTGTCGAATTTTGGTATTTCTTTGTTACTGAATAGAATAAATGTTTCTTCAGTTATGCTAATATATGTCGTGCAAGTGCCTTCATTTTTGACCTAACGGTTTATCTCGAAAACCAGAGCTGATAAAAAAATAAGTGTGGATTTCTGTTAAGCGGCCCAAATAACTAAAGATATAACTATAAATTTGTAAAATTATGGACTTTTTGAGATTTAATAGTTATTGCCTATTTTCGATATTGCTGTTTACATATTTTGTTATATATTCGATTTAGATGAAAGTCCGTAGGGCTGTTGGAAACTGCACAGAGAACAATTTTGTAGAAGAAAATTTTTTTGTAAATACTGTATTTATTAAGGTATGAGATCTGAAAATCAGAGGAGAGCAAGAGAAAGTGGCGGTACTCTGTTCTGCTGTGTACGTTGAAAAATTAAGTTGATGTTAATTTTTCCATTGTTCCTTGGAATATTAATCATACCCAATTCTTTCTGAATATAACGTTACGAACCTTCGCCTAATAATCAATTTAGATTCACAAAGCAAGTACGTTCGAAATAATCATATTAATAGAGCATTTGCTCAAATTTCTTAGCTGATTGACCTGAACTTTTTTAGGATAGTTTTTTATAAATACCCAGCGAGTTGAAGAAATCAAAGTTTATCTTTTTAACGATCACTCTAATATACACACATATATGAATTTTATTTAACACTGAGCGATAAAAATGCATTAAATTGAGAATTTATTACTACACTTTTATTATAGAATACTTTTTTTTGTTTGATTTGATTTTTATGAGGATATAAAATGAATAATTATGTTTATTTTTATGAAGCGATTGCTAGTTAGTTTTGTATTAGCAATCATGAAGTGATTGGTTGGAAAACTTGTGTCAACTTTATTTTACTCACATATTACAAAGGCAGATAACAGGGGTTTTTTAAATCACTCGTATTAAATTTTAAGAAATTAATTTTTGTAGCTGCACTTCTTTAAGGTTTGTCTTTAAGGTGTTTCCTATTTAGCGTATATCTGAGGTCACAGGTGAAGACAAAATTTAATTTGTGTGTGATGGACTCCATTCGTGTCTAAATCAAATCGCTACCAATATTTTAAGTATATAACTTTTTTAAGACGACAATTATCTATAAATAAGTGAAAGAAAAGCAAACTGACGACTCCTTGGATGCGAGTTTTGAATACTTTGAACAGCTCTCCCGAAAGATTTTGAAAACGACTTAAGCGGTTAAGGCTTGTGCCTGCAATAGGTAATTTGTTCGGTAAATCCCGTGTTTACTTTTTCGGAATATATTTTTTAATTTCCTGTTAATTAATACTGTGACAGCTACAATCTTCTTTCTATTCTTATTCGATTTTTTTTTTACTTTTAATTAAAACTTAATAAAATATCATTTTTATTTGTCTTATCAATTTAACCAACATTTTTTCTTTGGACGTGCTTTTGCAATTTCAACGCGAATAAATAAAGTCAAATAAAACTGATAAGAATATGTTAAACAAAAGCAAATGTATAAATAAAAATAAGAAAAATAAATTATATATTTAATTGTTGTTGCTCACCATCACCGGTAATTCCTTGACTTTTGAAGATCGTTGAGCTGTGGGTGAAGGTGATTTATCACCTTTAGTGTAAAATACCTGTGAAATGCTGCGGAAGATTGTGCGCACACCGGCCGTATCGTAAACAGATTCAGTACTTGTCATATTTTTTTTTTTCACTTTTCGTTACTAACAAGTTTCTTAATTTAATTTTAATTATTATATGTAAACTATTTTTAATAATTCTTTTTAGAATACACTCACTAGCTTACATATAGTTACTTGCACATGTGTAGTTTAGGATCACTTTTATTTTAACTAAACATAAATAGTTATTTTTTTAATATTTTAAGTTTTTTTCTTAAATTATTTTCTGTTGCGCAAATTTGTTTTGCAATTTTCAGTATTTCAATATTTTTATTCTTTCTAATTTTTCATTGTTTTACCATCAGTTAGCCATGTGTTACTATCAGTGCTCGTATTTATGGGTTTTAATTTTTACACTAGTTAAATAACTAAATTGTTAGTTTTCTGTTCTGCGTTTTTCAATTAAATTTAGCTTATTTTCTTGTTTGTTATCTTTGTATTTGTTATCATCGTTTTTTCTTCGTAGTAAACCAAGTCGTCAAATCAAACCAAAATGTTCAACACTTTCAATCTGCCAGTGTGTAGAAGGTGTAGTATTTATTGCGCCTTCAACAGCATTTTCTGATTGTCGATAAATATCTGATAGCGAAAGAAAAAGAATAATTATAAGCATTTGCAAAACGCACACGCTACACTAGAAACTAGGGCATATTTAAGCAATTGAAATGTTGGATTTTGTAAAAAATAAAATAAGAAGCAGGGTGAAATTTACCTCACCCTCTCCCATTTTAATGGAAATTGGTAAGGACTTTTTTAATTTAACAAAAACACGGATATATAAACTTAGCCTCCTGTTTCATTTAGTTATGGAGATATACATATATACCGCCATCAAGATTTAAAAAATAAATCTAAGAAAGTTGCCTTTACCTACATAATTACAGCTTTAAGAAATTTATTATTTGACATATTGTAATAATTTTATTTGAAATGAAATTTCTTTGCTGGTGTTTAAGCATTGTCTATATGCAGCATTTCATTGGTGCTTTACCAAATCGTCAATAGAGTTCAAGCACACTTTTGAACATTTACAAACCTTTTATCTTATGTACAAACTTTCAAAAACCATTTGAGAATTTACAAATATATAAATGATTTTCAAAATAAGCATAGTAGGCTTTGAAACTTTTACAAAACCCAGCAAATAATTTTTTTATTCGATGTGAATCTATTATATATATATATATATATATATATATATATATATATATATATATATATATATATATATATATATATATATATATATATATATATATATATATATATATATATATATATATATATATATATATATATATATATATATATATATATATATATATATATATATATATATATATATATATATATATATATATATATATATATATATATATATATATATATATATATATATATATATATATATATATATATATATATATATATATATATATATATATATATATATATATATATATATATATATATATATATATATATATATATATATATATATATATATATATATATATATATATATATATATATATATATATATATATATATATATATATATATATATATATATATATATATATATATATCGTTTAAAAGGTAATAAGACCCTTTTCATAATGATGTAATAAAAAAGTAAAAATATTATACAAATTGATTATTAGTCTAAGGTTCGTAACGTTATATTCAGAAAGAATCGGGCATGATTAAAATTCCACGGAACAAGGGAAAAATCAACATCAACTTAATTTTTCAACGTACACAGCAGAACATAGCAGCGCTACTTTCGTATGTGTGCGTGTTCGTATTTTGCTTATCACCACTTGTCAGGTGGCTCTGTTGAATGTGATTTCAATTCTTAAGTCAAACTTTTTGTACCACTATAGGACTGAAAAGTCTATGTAGATATAAAAGTGAACAAACACATATACATATTTTAAAATTTTAAAAGTAAACATATTTTAAATTTTTATAATATTAAAAGCGATTTTAGTTTTCAGATATATTAAGTTTTTGTATTAATATGATTATTTCGAACGTTTTACATTAAAAAATTAAGTTAATGTTAATTTTTCCCTTGTTCCTTGGAATATTAATCATGCCCGATTCTTTCTGAATATAACGTTATGAACCTTAGACGACTAATAATCAATTTTGATTCACAAGCAAATACGTACGAAATAATCAAATTAATAAAAAAAGTTAATATATAAAAAAAAAGTGGTAAAATTTTTATATAAAAAGTTATAGACAAAATTACGGAAAAAGATCGAAATTTACAGAATCTTCAATTACAGTAGCTTCCATTAAAAATTAGGCTCAACGTAAAAGTGGTTTATTAGTTAATTTTGGACCGCTGAGCCCAAATCTGAAACTCACTTATTTTTTGATACGAGCCGTTTGCGAAAAATTTTAGTTTTTTAATTGATGCAGTTTTTCGCGAATATATCGGAAACGGTTCGTAGGATAAGGGATGGATAAAGGATGAATTTCAGTTTCGGGTTCAGCGATCCATGAATAAGAACCATGTTTGTTTTAAGCTTCATTTTCATTTCAAACTACCGCAATGGAAGATTCTATTGGTATACGTGATTGCCTACTGCACGCAAGCAATCAAGTAAAATCAATAAGATTCCGTTTTGACAATATCAAAAGAAGGCTCTATTCATTTTTCCAATTTTTTCGACATTCTTGCCTATAACTTTAGATATAATAATTTTGCCACTTTGGGGCTAAATAGTCTCGGTAGACATGAAAGTGGAGCAAAACATATATTTGTTCGAAAATTTTAAAATTCACGTGTAAGATATAGTGATTTTATCTTTCGGTAATCTAAAAATATTTTTAACATACTGTTTCGAGAAAATTTAAAGTTACGTTATTGTGGAGGGGGTCTTATAAACTTTCAAATAATATGTTGCTGAGATCTGTAACTTAAGCACTTTTGGTGACATTGACAGTTTGTTAAGTAGGCTTAACTTTAATAGATACATTTTTTTAATTTTATGAAGTCATATCTCTACAACCGAAAGAGATAGAAATCCAAAATTGTATATTCATTACTCTAATATACTAAAAAAACTATACACTAAGTTTTATCTAACTCATATCATACATGGTATAGAGGTTTTTCAATAGCAATTAGAAGCTACACAGAAATTATTTGCTACTTAGATCCACACGATCAATATGATACCACTTTTAATACTCGATAAAAAATTCTTCGAACCCAAGATTTGAGTTAAGCAAAAGAATTAAAACCGAATTTGTTCATGTGATAAAGTAAATATGAATAAGTAATACATATTGTATTCCATATTTTTAAATAGCCCATAAAGTTCTGACAGAAAGTTAAAAGGTGGAATAAAACAACTACACATGTTGTGATCAGGGTTGTGGCAGACTTTGAAAACAATATCTTGTGTCATTCTGCTTTAGATTTCTCAAAATGAACTACCTTTTTCTGTATTCCTTTCTTAATGAAAATAAAAGATCTCAAGCTATATATATATATATATATATATATATATATATATATATATTAACTTTTAATTAAACCAATACAGTTCGAAAAAACCTTGTAAAATAATTAAGTATTTGTAAAACTATAAATATATAGTGTAGGGTAATGGCACAAAAGATCCACTAGGTGTCGCAGTGCCGGTCCTTACACCAGATTTTTCCCCTATTCTATTCTAGTGTAAGGTACATTTAAGTATCAAATACTTATTAGTTACTTTTGAAACTAATGATTTAATACTTTATTTATATTGCAATGTTATCAAGTACATAATGTGTTTTTATTAAAAATTATTTCTTAGTCATCATACCGTAACATAAAAATACACAATAGACGATACTAGTAAACGTCTTCAACAGAAATACAAAAGCTTAAAGATGCGATTTGTACTAGAACCCAAGAACATTTTTATTAAAAGTTATTAATCCAGAAAGTTGTTTTTTATTGTAAACAGGGCACAGTTAGGACTTTCGCAAAGTAAATTGTAATCCTGATTGGATTAGGCTGACATATTGAACATCTTTAGAGGAGGGGTCAGGCTCTATACAGCACTTTGCTATCTTATTTCAAAAATATAAAATGTTAGAAAATAAGAAGAAATAATGTCCGGGCATTCGTATCCGTATGTTTCATAGATTAAAAACTCAAAATAAAAATTGGGGGAGGGGCAAAATTTTTAACATTTGTCAGAAAGCATTAAAATCGATTGACAAATGTCGATTCTATTTATTATTAAGTGAAGGAACTATGTTGCTAAAAATCACAATATACTACAATATTTTATATTGCATAGGACACACATTAGCTCATATTCGTTTTTCGTTGGCCAAAATTCTGTAACGGACAGATAACCCTCTGAACTCTTGCCAGCTTTTAATTTGACTAAAATCGGTTCAGCAGTTATTGAAAAATTCAATCCGAAATTTGAACTTTTGACTTATTTTTACTTATTCAAAAAAAGGCAATATGTGGATAAACAAATCATTTTATTAATAACTGGGATAAGTTTTTGATCGAGTTCTGATAGGTTATATATAAAAACTGTAGTCCAATAGATCAATAAATTGCAAAGATATTGGAGGGATGAGTACCCGTTCCCCTGCATGTACCTTTTTTTGCCCAACTTCCTATCTTGTATTCAAATTAGTTCATACTAAGTTTGAAGACTCTTATCTCTCCAATTATATATTTCTAGTTAGCAGGTAATTATTGATTAGTTTCTTACTAAAATTTGTATCTTGACTTCAAAGCAAATTCAAAGACTCTTCCCATTATAGCTTTCCAGATATCAATCAGGTAATTATTAATTATTTTGTATGGGGAGTACACCTTCCCATACATCTACTCCGTCAGTTTGTTAGCTTACCTCGCATCTTGTATTTAAGTTAGTTCCTACCAAATTTGAAAGTTCTTATTGTTATATCATTCTAGTTACGAAGCAATTATTGAATACTATGTATAAGGAGTGCCATTTCTCTCGCACGTACCCCGTAAATTTTTACCTAACTTCGTATCTTGTATTCAAATCTAGGAAAGCTAAATTTGAAAATTCATACTTTTATAGCTTTCCAGATAGCGCACTATTACTAATTATTTTGTAATGGGAGCACCTCTATCCTCGTTCCTATACTGGCAATTTTCGGATATACATACTCCGCATTTCTCTTAAAATAACCCATACCATATATGAATACTCCGACTGATATAGCTTTTATGATATAATATATTTACTTAGCATAGGGGTGGCACTGCGATCGGACGTCTTGAAGTTGGTGAACATTTATCGGACCATTTTGTACCAGTAGGGATAAAATCAGTGGTATATGAATAATAATTTTTGTGTAATTTCATTAAAATTAAAAAGTGTTCTACGGACGGGTCCGGACGGGTTAACGAAAGCTCTTTAACTTTTCTTTGGGTGACCTACTTTTTTGATCCCTTTTGATCTTTAAAAGTTCTATTGCTATAAAATTTTAATTTTCCAAAATATAGCATATATAATAATAATATATTTTAACACCTTAAATATAAGCAGTACAGTGGCCACACACCACTTATTAGAGAATACACTCCTACTAACTTCGCAAAAAAGACCGCATGCCATTATCTGCAATAGTTTGCGAGAAATTATAATTTATTTCTGATCAAACATGAATAAATCACTTTTTTATAAAATGATTAAAAATATTTGTACATATCTAACAGCAGCCACGCCCACAAATACAAATATTTTGTCTTAGTTTTTTGGGTATATTAGCTTAGACATGTTTATTATTGAATTGCGTTAAAATTTTGAAAATCGGTGACAACAACAAAAATTAGGTTTTTACCAGCGAGCCACAGTGGGGCGTATACGTATACGCAATATGGTATCATAGACATCAAACTATTTTTAATGCGTTAAGTTTTAACAGCATTTAACAGACATAACTCTCCCTCATTAACAGCAATTATGCACTACGCTTTGCTCTTTTCTTTTACGCAAAATTCTTAGCATTACTTCACTTTAATTGTTGCTAAATTTGCAATAGCAACAAAATTAAAAGTAATTTAACGTTTGTTTATGCTCTAGTTAATTTTTGTAAGCAAAATAATATGAAACATTTTGGTTTAGTAAGCAGAAGTAAATAATCAAATTATACTATAATTAAGATTATGTATAAAGGATTTTCTTTTTGTCTGCTGTTCTAAGCTTTGTCCTTATAGTTAAAGTTTTTTGTTTAAGATTTTCAAAAAAAAATAGACATTAAGGCACTGCAAAACCTTGTTAATTATTTTATTTCACTGTGTGGATTGCTGACGAAAATCCCTTAATTGAGTTTGATACGAATTTGTTGAATTTTTATTAAATATATAATCGATAATAAAAACAAATGTTAACAACAACAAATAAAGAAAAAGAACAATAACTGCAGGTTAGTACAACATATCATGTTCTATTGTTTCTGCTCAGTAGACACTAACAAAAGCAACCTTCAGCAACCAAGGGAACCATTTACAACAACAGCAACAACTGCAAACAAATTATGAGGGCTACAGTGAATGGACAAAATATTGAATCACGAAGTTGTGTTGTTATTTCAGACAATTGAAATTATTGAATTAAAACTTTTATAATATGTGTTTTAACGTAAAGGAAAAACACAATTATTTCAATAATTTATTCCGTTGGAACTCCAAGAGTATAAAATGTTTATAATAATTTTATGTAAAATAAAAACCTCTAATTCTAGGGAGAAACCCCTAAACTAGCCACATTCGTCTGCACATCGGTTGTCATTATGCCATCTTATCAGAAGACCTTCAACCATTATCGTTCCTTCATTGCAACGTAGTCATATCTCAAAAGCCCAAAATTTTGAAGTTACTTAAGAATAAGGCCTTCTTTATATGGGCATTTCCATGAAAATGACACCCACGACTGAATAAATGAAAATCCCTAAAACTTTTTTTGAAATATGGTAAAGAGGGGAAAACAATAAAGATTTACCTTACTACAATTTTTAAATATCAAAAATAACAGATTAAACTGAATATCTCTTTGACTAATTGTAAGACATTAAAATGAACTATTTTCGCATTTCTACCGACTAAATTCAGTTATTTGCAACATTGTAATTATACTTTAAAATTAATGTTCCAACATAAAAGAACAAGGTTCGTGAGGAAAGATAAAAGATAGAGTTCGATTAGCTGTATAGTTTTTATTTTCTTTGGGCGCTATTCTAATGTCACGTACGTAGTGCAAAAACATTAGTTGTCTGCGTCATTTGAATTTGACCGGTCGCTGCTGTTTCAAAATAAAAGTTTAAAGCAAGATATTTGTCGCAAGCAAATATTGATCGACATTTTTTTAAATTTGGAGTAATAAAAATTTTACAAGCATTTAAAGTTCTTCACGTACGCTATGGTAGTACTACAAATGCAACAAAATGCAAATGAAAAATTGCAAAATTTCATTAAATATCGTTAAAGTCAGCATATAAATAATTTTCGAACTACGTATTCATTAAGCTAAAAAATTTCAAATTAATTAGTATGTACTACTTTGTAGTAGGCTAAGGTGGCGCCATAAACTCAGCGGCCAAGTACATAGTATGCAGTATCAAATGAACTTGAATCTTGATCGTTTTTATTGCTATTATCACCAAATACATATTTTTTATTTGTTTTTAAGTTATTGTTTACATATATATCATCACTTAAGAATACTATAAGAAAAGAATCTGTCACGTACGCTATGTCACGTACGTTAATAAACTTTGCTCATTAGAAAATCATCCAATAGTTTTTTTATATGAAATTTACAGATAATAAAGGAAAAATAGTTGGGTTATTGTAAGAAATTAAAAAAAAAAACTTCACAATTCGCAGACTTTTGCATATTTTTACATGCACATTAACATGATTTCCGTTTTAAGTCATATACGATATAGCCTTATTTCTCTCGATATTTTGGACAACAGAGTTCCAAAGGTGATAAGGTGATTTTTTTCGCATATAGTACCCTCAGAATGGATCATAACAGCAAAACTTTTTTAAGTTACTCCTATTTTTGCAAAATCTATTCCACTTTGTAAGCGTACAAATGTCACGTACGGTAACATGGACACTCCCATATGTAAACAAGTTTTCAGAAACATATCTTAATCTAAACCGAAGTTATAACTACTAAAAAGCTAACACCGCCCATATTATACTTGCTAACATTTTTAAAACTTTAAACGCGTTTGCCAAGTTTAACTTTTTTTTTTTTAATATGACTACGTTGCAATAAAGGAGCGATATGTATATGAAAATTTTTAAACTCGTAGCTTTTATAAAAACTCGCAAAGAAGAAATGAGAATTACAAAGATATCGACATGGTAAGCTAGAATATGTATACAAAAAACTGTGCTTGTGTTTTTGCAATTCTGATTTCTTCTTTGAGAGTTTTTATATAAACATACGAAGTTGAAATCTTATCAAATATATAATTGAAGGTATAAAAATGAGTTGGCTAAGCAACAACGAAATGCAGGCTTATAGACTGGCTAATATAAAACAGATTTTTTCACTTAATTAGGAGAATAGACAAAACGAATAAATTTTGAAAATAATTATTTCACGATAGAATACGTTCATTCGATTAAATGATTAAATAAATGATCTTATAAATAAAAGAGCTCCTAAGTGGGACAATGCGAACAAAAATCAGGAGTTTTGAAAGCGTTCTTCGAAGTAGGAGGCAAGATAGATTCGGGAGAAGCAGTTGTTTTTGCTGGGAAAGAATTGAAAAAACGAGCATATAAAGCAAAGAATGCTTAAAAAAATTATATAAAAAATGGTATGACAAAATTATAGTCTATACATATTTTATACATATGTATATTATCTTTTAAGTACCTTCAAAGAAATCACTCCT
Source organism: Panzeria rudis (assembly GCA_956483635.1). NCBI lineage: Eukaryota > Metazoa > Arthropoda > Insecta > Diptera > Tachinidae > Panzeria > Panzeria rudis. The sequence goes on along the minus strand of OY101448.1, from coordinate 43,717,505 downwards.
TACATAAAACTATTTGTTTATACAAATTAACTCTTTTATACTAATTTGTTTGCTCATTAAAAAATTAACAAATTTTATACACAACTTCTGCCAAAATTGGAGAATAGTGTAGGTGGTACAGTTGTATACTGTAGGCATTTAACGAAAGATATTACCATTTGTGCTTAATACAAAGGAACGTATTATAAAGAAATAAAAAAAGAAATTTTTGATCTTTATTATTCAGTCATCTATAGTAAACACTTTTTAAATTTTTTGTTAATATTAAACTCTTCATCGCTTAGCCGTATAGATCGTGAAAAAATATAAAGAAATGATATATTAGTTCTTGCGATCGTTAAAAAAGTTAACTTTTGAGTATAAAAAAAGTAAAATTAATTCTTAGTATTTTGTATTTTCTTAAAACTATAGCTATATATTATTGTTACTAGAGTCCGGCCGAGAGCCGTTTTTGAGTCCAAACCCACACACAGAAATAAAAAGGAATGTAAAATCTACATGGCGCAATTTTGATTGGAAATCATATTAAATTTACAAGAAATAATTTGTCCTTTAAGTGTGCTAGTGTTTATTTGCTTTGTTCATTGCTATAGTTCACTGTTGTGCTTAGTTGTTTATTCTTACATGTGTCGGCTATGTACACGACAAAAAACGAATTGCTAGCGAAAATTTACTGCTGCTGGCTCAAAATTACCATAGTTTCATATTAATTTTTAAACAAAAATTATTAATCTAACCTTAAATCTTTTAGATTTAAAATTTTTCACTGTTAAAACAACTTTAAACTTCATTTTTAATCAACATGACTGTAAGTTTAATTTCAAATAAGTTTTATGATAAATAATCATTTAAATCACGTTGAATTAAAATGAGATTCATTTTACATACGATAGTATTTATTTGGTGTATAGCGCGTGGCACGAGTTCAAATCTTGTCTGGGGCAGCCAACTACAACACAAAATTTTCTGATGCATATGCTAATACACATTACGTAAGTAAAATAAATTATAAAATAGATACATTAAAGTCATGTTCTTTCAGCTTGATATAACTTTAATTCAACATGATTCTTCGTGTAGTTTCAATATCAAATTTACGTTATTTCAACATGAAATTACTTTGATTCAACATGATTCTTCGTGGTCTTCCAATATCAAATTCACGTTGTTTCAACTCGAAATAACTTTGATTCAACATGAGTTTTCATATTATTTCAATATCAACTTCATTTTGATTTAATTGTACTGGAATATTAAATCAACATGAAATGTAGTTAATTCAAAAGGATGAATGTTCCTTCAAGATTATTGTAAATCATATGAAGCAAAATCACTACTGAAAAATGTTACATATTACAATCGAACTTTTTTAATAAAGCTATCTATGTTTTACAATGTTCTATAACTGTGGTGTAACATTTAATTTCGCCGTGACTGTTTGTACTAGAAGCACTTGCATAGATTTGTATGTATGTATTGTAATTGCTCAGAAATTATTTAATTGTACGTATAATTTCTTTCTCTTTGTTTTGCTATAATCAGCTGACTTTTAAGACCCATAAAAATAAACAATTGTATTGTTTATGTGCTTTAGACAACACTATTCATTTATTTAATAATTGCAATAAACATTGCAATTATTTTGCTTTATGTGATGATGGTCAAAAATAAATTTATTCACTGCACTTGCCATTGAATATTTTACATTCATATATTAAAAAATTAAACTTTTTATATATTTTTTGAATGTATGTGTGTATGTATTTACTATTTAAACGATTTTATTATTTTCACTTTAACACTAAAACTTGAATCACAAGTTTCTTCTCACCATTTGTTAACGAAAACGTTATTTTTTTGCAAGCAGCCATTCAATTCAATTAATTTAATTAATTTCCGATGCAAGCAGTAATGTTCTTCGTTACATTCGATTATTCCATTTAATGTAAAATACCTATAAAGAACGAAATAACAACAATCGATAAATAAAAGCACGTTGTGAACTATTCGGTTGCCCGTTTGTCACTCAACTGAAAAACAAGAGTGTTTCGAATTGAAAAAAAAAAACACTAGAAACGCGATGATTTTCTGCTTGTGATGATTTTGGTTTCATTTGGTTGGTTGCTAAATAATAATTTTATTTAACTTTTGTTTAAATTTTTTTTCTTGCTGTGTTCACGCAGTTGTTGTTGGCGGTAGGTAGTATTGGTGTTGATGTTACCTGTAAGCCAACAATCTAAGCCAACAAAAAATAACTTACAACTAGAAACAGAAGAGGTGCAATACAGCAAGCAGACAGCAGCAGCATTCGGCACCAAAATAAACCAAGTTTTACTATAAATTTTAGTAAGATTTCGAATTGTTAAATTATGTTAATATTTAACAAACATACAATAGAACACATATTCATATGAGCACTGTTAATCTGTCTGCTACAGAGAGGCAGCAAGAAACACAACCACAGAAACTCCTCAACGTGATACACAAAGTTACTCTGCAACTTAATCAACAAAAGATATACTTACGTACGTATAAGCAATAAAGAACCCAAAAAAATAAAATAAAAGAAAGAAGTTACAATCAACTAAATTTAAACACAAAAATAATAAAATAACAAAAAATCGATAAACAATAACAACAAATAAATTAGTCAGTGAGATATCAAAGAAAAATGCAAGAAAAGAAACAAAAACAAAAAATTAGACTTGTTTTGATTTTTAAAAAAAGTCTGAGATTTTTTTTGTATTCGTACACTAGGAATATAAACAAATCACGATTTTTGTCTTAGCCAAAATCGAATTTGAATTGAGCTATTTAAACCTGAAATGTCAATAATATTTTTAAATGTTAATAAAAGAAGTCAAAAGTGCCCTTTTTCAGGTTTTTCATTATGTAACTTTTTAAAAATTAATATTTTTCAAAAAGTATCGTTTGAAAAAAGTACCTGTTCAAAAAAAACTTTCGTAGTCATGAAAAATTAAATGGTTTTGAAATGTATTTTAAGAACAATTTGTATATTTTTTATTTAATGAATACATTAGATTATGTTTTGGGAAGTTACTGATTTCACCCCGATCTTCGAGTTTTCACGATGAGCTCCGAATGGCTGTATCTGTGTGTGTGTGTGTGTGTGTGTGTGTGTAAGCTTGTAAATCACTCATAACTTTTAAATTTATTAAGCAATTAAGCTATGGACTTTAGTCGAACTGAACGGGTTCATATCGAAAGAAATTTTATTATTTTGGCTTGAGTTCGGTTCTAATTTAATTTTTCAATTAAATTATAAATTTATTTGGAAATAAATGCGCGGAGGGTTGAACTGACATGTTTCGATAGCTCCCGCTATTCTCGTCAGAGCTCTTTACCACGTAGACCACTCGACCAAAGTCGCTGGTTTGCAGTCAAGAGCTGAATATGTCATACCTTCAATTAATTCATGCTGCCACTCTTAGAGCTGTATTTTATTTGATAATTATTGATATTCACTTTTTTTCTCTATATCTTGTGTTAAGCTTCTTGTTATTTCTCTATTCTAGTATGAATTACCATTGATAATTACAATTATCAAGCAATCTTAACAAAATTTTCGTCATTCTTAAGATAATTACATGAGGGTGATTCTTAGCTATATGGCGAATTTGTTTGCCAACTTTCTTTTCAAGTAAGCTTCTTTTGACAATGCGCAACACAATATTAACTAAAACTAGTAAAAGAAAGGATGTACTCAAAAAATAAGTACGTCAAGATATAAACAAAAATTAAGTGCTGGTAAAAAGCAATGATTTGAAAAGCAATTACAGCGCAATTGCATTTGCTGCCAAACTATTGCCAACGTGCATATTAACACACTTGTGAACAAAACTTGCTGAAAATGTAGGAAAACACAAATGCATGTACTTGTGTTGTATCGTATTGCATTCATTGTCTACTTTGGTTGTATTTATTCTCATTTGATCGCATGTGGCCCAGTTTTAAAACTTTTTTCCAAACTCAGCTTGAAAACTTACAACAATCGGCAGCAAGCAATAAACGCAAATGGAAGCAGACTTTTTTCAAAGATCATTTTGAATCTGCCGCAGTTAGCTTTAATGATGATGACGAAAGTCTTTCGTTTATTTTGGCCAATTTAACTAAACTATTGCTTTTGCTGATGTTCTTGTGATTCCTAATGATTTTATGATGATCTTATATGTATAATGATTTTCGAGTGATTATTTTCTTCAAGTACTTTTTTAACCGCATTCCGAAATTTTGTTCGATGTGTCGAAAAATATGTATGTTGGAGAAATGAAAGCAATCCATAAACGGAATGTCTTATATCTCAGTCCTTTCCCTGGATTTCTCTAAATATATAAAATCTTTCATTAAGCCATTATTTTCATTTTTTCAAAATCCTTCTAACACTAATTAATTCTTTCAAAAGATTGCTTGTATTACTACGATAGTTTCTTCTATTATCAGGTCATCATCTAACTCATCCTGGTAAAGCTCAGCACCGAACATTCAGCAAAAAAACATTTTTTCGAATTCCCTACTTTCTGCTTTTGTGCTGTATTTTAAAACATTGTTGCTAGAAGGAAATATTCCTGAGTGGAGGTATAAAATAATTGTATTTAAAACTTGAATTTGTTTTTTATTAACCAAATACTTAATAATTCCCTCAATTTTTTGTATATCTGACGAAACAAATAATTAAACACACAACAACATATGTTATATGTAATGCTACAAAAAAATGAAAAATATTGTTGCATCGGTTAATCGACTTAAATTAGACCGGTTAAATTAAGTCGATTGTTAATCGAAAAGAGACAATTTTAAATTAAACGATCAGTTGATTGTGTAATAATTAACCGGTTAACCCACTAACGGTTAAACGATTGAATACCCTAATACATATGTAATGAATATTAGGGTGTCCGTTATTTTTTCAAGTGGAAATATATTTGGTCTCACACAAAATTAAATTTCGGCAACAAAACTATCTTTAAGAGATATCGTAAAAGTTTAAACCTAAAAATTAAAAATTTCATAAAAAATTAACAAAAATGTTTTTATTGTTTAATTAAAGTGCGAATTTGGCTCGCACACGAAGGGTTCCGCACGAATACACATATGTATATCCCTTTTCGTTTTTGCCCCTTTTTTGATTTTGGTTGTTTTTTCGTTGTGCTTTTTTGTTTAATTTTAGTATTTTTCGTTGTTTTTTGCGCTTTTTTAATTTTCGTAATGTTTTCGTTTTTTTCTGGCGATTTCTCGTTTTTTGAATTTTTTGCCGATTTTTTAAATTTTGGTGATTTTTTGGTTTTTGTGTTATTTCACTTTTTGACCATATTTTTTGATTGAGCGATCTATTTTAGTTGTAGCGATTTTTTTCAGCTTCGGCGCTTTTTTCGGTTTTGAGGACTTTTTCGATTTTTGGTGAATTTTAAGTTTTAGCGATTTTTTTGGTTATGACACTTTTTTTCGTTCTGGCGATTTTTCGTTTTTTGGCGATTTTTGGTTTTTTGCATTTTCTTATATTTTTATTTTTTTGTTTTGCCGATTGTTTTATTTGTGGCGTTTTTTTAAAGGTTTTTTTTTGCTTTTTAACGATATTTTTAGTTGTAGCGATTTATTTTAGTTTTGCCGCTTTTTTTCAGTTTTGGCGGTTTTTTCGATTTTGGGGATTTTTTCGGTTTTTTGTAATTTTTTATATTTTTATTGATTTTTTTTACACTTTTTCGTTCTTGCGATTTTTTTGGTTTTTTGCGATTTTTTAGTTTTGGCGCTTTTTTCGTTTCGGTGATTTTTTTCATTTGTGGCGATTTTTTCGTTTTTTGATTATATATTTAATTGTAGCGATTGTTTTAAGTTGTAGTGTTTTTTTTTATTTTTGTTTTGACGACTTTTTTCGGTTTTTGGCGTTTTTGTTTAGTTTTTTGGCGATCTTTTTAATTTTGGTGATATTTTGCGTTTAGTGATTTTTTTAATGTTGGTGATTTTTTCCTTTTAGCGCATTTTTAATTTTAGCGATTTTAGGTTTTGACATTTTTTAATTTTGGAATTTTTTTAGTTTTAGCGTTTTTCAAAATTGCAAGAGTTTACCTCTTATGGTTTCCAGATACAGCATATTATCTAAACTACATAGTAAAATTACATTCCCCCTTATTCCGTATCTATTTGTCGACGTCACGTCAAGACAATACCAAAAAATTGGCACTGGTATATTCGCTGTGGACAAAAATGTGCTACTATTAACAGCCTCTTCCCATTTTCTATGCCTTAGAGAATAGTAAGTGGCTGTCAGTAATAATAAATTGTTGTCGATGACGAGTAGAAATGTGCCAGTTTTTGGTATTGTCTTGACGTGACTTTGACAAATAATTACGGAATAAGGGGGATTGATTGATAGAACACCCTTTAATTTTTATTGTTTTAAATATCAGTGTTAATTGGTGTAGTCTCTTCTACAGAGTACACCAATTAACACTAACTTTGAATATTTAAAGTGTCTATTACATTAGTCTGTATATTTCATTATTATTTCAACATGTTTCGTTGCTCGCCTTAGAACACCCTTTAATTTTTAACTGTAATATATTTGTTGTTATAGCGGCAAAAGTTTTACATATTCTGTAGCTCTTATGGTTCCCGAGAAAACAGCCTGTGACAGACAGACGGACAGACAGACAGACAGATGGACAGCGTAGCGAAAACAATAGGGTTCCTTAGCAATTTTGGTGTACGGAACACTAAAAATTTGCATATGTATATTCATATATATAAATTAATTTATAGGAAAATATCTTTTTATGGATTGTTTGGAAAAAATTAATAAAGATTTTATAGAGCGCATTTGACATATTTTTCATTAAATTCGAGTTCAGTATTTTTTGTTATTACTAGTACACTTGCAATTAACACAGAGCAGTATATCGAGTAATTTAAGAGTTGTTGCTGTTTTCGGTCGCTTTATATAAAATTCGTGTACAAAATCATGGTAATGAAGTCTGCGTAATTCGAGGGTTATCTGTTTTTTTTTTATTTTATAAAATTATTACATATTTAATTACTCAATACCAAAAGCCTGGTTCATGAGCATACTAAATCAATGTTCCAACACACCTCAAACTGTTTTGTGTATGGTAAGAAGGGAAACTAAATATTAATAACAACAATTGCTCCAAAACTTATATTTATAGTTTACTTTTCCCCCATCAAAAAATAATTTCGTTATAGCATATTACTTAGCAAATACAAGAGCCATAATAAGCACAGCATTAAAATATGTAAAAATATAATAGTACAGTGAAATTTCGGTATTATATGCGCATAACAACCCACGACAAAAAACTTGACAAAAAATCTCTCCATGACGTGACAACTTTTTTGTTTTTAGCAACAAGGTTAATGCTATAATTAGTTTTGTACGCAAAAAAAGCAGTGAAATTACTTTAATTTTGTGTATGTAACAAATAGAAAAGAATGAATGAATGAAAGATTGAAAGAATGAACACGTTGTAACAGTACAATACTCGTGAAATCGACTTAATGAGCCTTGTAGTTCTAGTTTTGCCATTTTGTCATTTAAAAAATTGTAATACACCCTCAAAATCAAAACTTATCGATAAGAAACGCCTTTTCAATCATTCATTACAATCATGCACACTCTCGATCAGATGATTAAAACTAGGAATGTAACCGATTCCGATACCGATTATGTAAAAATGTAAAAATGTTTGTGAAGAATTATTTTAAAAGACAGAAATTTTTTACTTTTCCATGTGAACCCAGTCAAAATTAAAAAAGTGAACCCAGTCAAAATTAAAAAAGTGGTCATAACTTTTAATTTCGTCCTTCGATTATTATAATTTTTTGTTTTTAGATAGTAGATGTGTATAGTGCTTTTTCACACCCTATTCTTACTTTTTGTGGTGTGTTTTTTTTTTTTGTTGTAGTTGCAGAAATCATTCCCAGAACAAACGAAAAAGCAAATGTAACCCTCAATACACAAAAATTAAAAATAAACAAAAATTTTATTTTATGTCGGGATCCATTGAATTAATTAGACGAAAACTATAATATGAATCCTACCTTCTCATATTTCTATTAGTTAATTTCTATTAGTTAATTTCTATTAGTTACAAAAAAAACACCAAATGAACACTTAAAATGAGAGTCATCCACATATTAGTGTAAATCAGTGAGAGATGACATATCTGTGTTCACCAGCCTTAAGCGCTTAAGTTGAGTTAGAATAAAGTTGAAAATGTTGAGCGATCGTGTCCGTTACGTATAAATCTTTTTGTTAAAAAAAAAACTATTCGGTGGTCCATAAAATTTGAATTGAATACTAAAACTAATTTTGAAAAATTTATGAATTTGGCACTTAAAATTCAAACACCTTAGACTTTTGGTATAAAAAAGAACAACAAAAAGTTTCAAAGTTTTCAATTACATTAAGTTTTTTATTAGTATCTTCTTATGCTATAAATAATATTCTTATGTTAAGATTCAAATAATATTGCACTAATTAAATATAAAAATTAATAGCTAATTTAAACGACATCACACTGTACAATCAATCCAAATTTAGGAAGCCAATTATACATGGTATCTGTAAAGAAAAATAATGCAAAAATAAGGAAACTGTGAATAATAAAATTAATAAAAAGTAATAAAAATGTTTAACAACTAAAATGTTTGTTAACAATGATTATAATTTACATGCGCTAAAGGTGAGGGTATAATTAAAAAAATTTAAATGTTTAATTTATAAAATCATGATAAATATGTTTCAATAAAATTAATTTGAAGCGCATTGAAATTATGCTGTTTGAGTTGTCTGTTTTGCATTGTAAACAGCTGCTGGGGGCCTGTTTAAAATTTTAAAAGTTCTCATTTTATATTTTTTCAATTAAAGGTAGAGTGCCCTGAACCTAAACTTAAGAAGTTGAAATATAAATTTAATGAATTTATTATAAATTTATTTATGTATGTAATTGAAATTCATAATAGTAATTTTATTTTTATCAATTATGATTTTTAGATACAACTTTATTATGTATGTATGTACATTAGAGTAGTCGTTAAAAATTATAAGTTGGATTTTTTCAAGTCTCATACCCAAAATCGATGGGTATTTATAAATTAAGATTAAGGCATGTCTCACGCCCACCAAAGTTTGTGAAAATTCACTTTTTTCTATATGTTATGTCTCATAACTTAATAAATATAGTATTTATATAAAAATTATCTTCTACAAAGTTCTTGTCTGTGAAGTTTCCAACAGCTTTTCCCTTAGAGTAATTCCATGTCAAATCGAAAGCAATTTGGTTCGACCCTGTCCAATTTCAATGAAATTCACCACAAATAGTGTATGCCGGAAAAGATTTGACGTAAAAAATTTTTAAATACTAAGATCAGTTGGCTTACGAAATGTGACGTCATGAAAATGGAACGAATCACCAAAATATGAGAAAAGTATCTTTACCAAGTTAAGTATAACTTCTAAACTATAAAAGTGAAAAAAGTTGTACATGATGTTATTTTGCAGGTACACATAAGGTTTTTGTTATGGTGTACATTTAAATTTTTTCCCCGTGAATTTCAAAGGTCATATGAGCTCAAAAGGGCTATAACTCAAAAAACTGGTTTTTTTTAATCTGAAAAAAAATTTATGTTAGTTATATAATTCATTCGTATACAATCGGGAAGTTTCAAGGTGGTGCCATTTCTAGTTTCGGAGCTATAGAGCTAAAGATGGCCCAAAGTTTGATTTAAGTTTATTAAATACTGATTTCCAATTTTTTTTTATTTTCGGAAAGTTTACATTTTTTTAATGTATTTATTTAAACCAATTCGAATGTGCTAAGCACAGTAAAAATATTTTCTTTTTCATTTAGGCCATTGTCCAGATAACGGTAAATTCGTGATTTTCGATCTACACTTGTCTTTAAAGCGCCATATTGAGTCAAACCCTAATTCGATTAAAATGAATTACATCCCGTTTGAAAGGCTGCGAAATTTAGCTTTGAATAGTGAATCCCGAAGTGAACAAGAATGCTGATGAGACGGTGTAGCGACTAAGGATGCCAAATGGGGCGGGTTTTTGTTAATTCTGGGATTAGGGATTTTAGAATTTCAAATCCCGGAATTTTTTGGGATCCCTGGATTTTTCGAGATCCCGGGATTTTTCGGGATTCCAGGATTTATCGGGATTTCGGGTTTTTCGGGATTTTGGGATTTTCTTTTTTAATAAAACACTCAATTTATAAAGTAAAATATCTTCATTATGTGTATTCTTAATAACAACTATAAAAAATTAAGAAAGAAAAGCTAATTTTAATGTATTTAATAGTGAAATATAAATTTGGGAAAGAGGACGTTACAAAATTAAAATTTAATTCATTGAACTAGGATTTTAGAAAACTAATTAGATACAACAATATTTGATCATATTGCTCCCTTCGCGAGCGAAATTTCCTTTCCCTCTATTACTGAGTTCTCTGTTTACCAAATGACGGCACACAAATGATCTGAGTCCACTATAACCAGGTATTCAGTAAATCAAAATTTTGCTACCTATTTATAGCTTTTGTAGTTAGTCAAAGCATTCTAGCACAAGCTCGGATGATAATTTCTGTGAAAGAAGAGATTTCAGAGCTGCTGAGCTATCCGTATAGATAGCTTAATGTGAGCCTTAAAATAATGACGGTACATGTTTCAATTGTCTCAATTTCCGCCTGAAATACCGTAGGCCATTTGCACATGGAAATAGATATTTTAGGTTTAAAGAATCATGCAGCAGCACGGGGTTTTGGATCTATCTGCAAACCACCGTATGTTTCTGGAATCCACAGCCTCACACGTAGCCTTGAGCGCTCTAACTGAAAAGGTGACATAATATTTTGCCAAAACTCAGTTCATGGCTTATGATGTCATTCGGCATATATTATAGTTCTCTTTAAGATATTGTACTCAATATCGATGAATGCTTGTTGCCAAAACAATGAAACTCTGTTCAAGACCCATCCTGTAAGCAGCCACTGAAGCAGAGGATATTATGAAGATCTGAATTGGGGTTGGACTAATTAAGGCCTGAATGGCAAAGTTAGCAAGAAGATGTGCCAACATCTTGGCCTTGCTTCTACAATCAGCCGAGTCATCGGTCACCATACAATCGTGATAGTCAGTGTGATATTCTGGCATGTTCCATATTCCGTGCGGAACAAAAGTGTTCGGAATTGTCATAGCATTGTTGTTATAAATAATAATTTGCAGCAACAAAGCTTTGATAATTTCGAACATTTTCATTCCTCATGGAATACAGAATATACCCGTATAATTTCATAAATCCACATTCTAATTTTAGGGCTCATACTTCATCCAGGTGCATCCAGCACAACTCTAGAGGCTTTTTGTGTAAATAGTTCTACATAGGTATTCCAAGTCAGCCTTCTGCCGAGAAAATCACATAAATACATGACATCCATAGAATGAGGAATATTGTATCCATTTAACGATACTATACCAAAATCAAGTTTTCTCTTGTGAGTGAAGTAGAGCCTGACGTCTGAGAGAACACTACCGGATTTTCCAGCTATCATAATCGGCGTATCCAGTTAGTTCATGCCCACTTTCACTACGAACGTGGAGAAGTTTGCCTATCACCACCGAACAGGGGGGATGGAGGATACCCTTTGACAACCATAATACATTTAGGCCCTTATTATGATTCACAACTCAACTAGGTTGAGTCGTCAATGCTACGACCCAATTCAACCATTTTTTCGTATTATGATTCCCAACTAATTTTAGGTGTCTTCGAAAAAATTTTCGAAAAAAGGTTCTTATCTATACTCTCTGTTTTTTGAAACCATAGTAGCCATCACAAAATATTTTAAATATTTTTAGTTTTGGCCTCACTATTTTTTCTTGAGATTTTATATTTTACCGATATGGCAGCAATATGGGTTGACAAATGGGATAGATTGGCGCCTAAAAGTACCATTTTAAAAGTAATTAAAAGTAACACAATAGTCGAAATAAAAACCAAAACACAACTGGTAAGAAACTGTGACAACTGCTTTGATGAAGTTGTATTCCATAATAAGAATTTGACAACTACGAGTCAACTATCAATTTAGTTGTGAATTATAATAAGGGCCTTAAATTCATAAATTAGTGTTACAATTGTTACTTTTCATTAAGATTTTTTTTGTATAAGAACTTTACTTAAAAAAAGTAATTTAAATATTTCGGGACTCCGCGGAATTTTTTTTTACGAATTCCGGGATTTGGAATTCGTCACATTTCCGGGATCGGGATTTCGGGATTGGCATTCCTAGTAGCGACCTGTCGAAATCTGTAGTACTGATTCGTTCTGTTAATCTGATTTGAGTATTCAAACACTCCACTCTTAACAAAAGAAGTTGAATTTACATTAATTCAAATATTGAACTAAAAAGCCGAAATAATAAAATTTCAGACTAATTTCATAAAACTTTAAATATGAATATGTGGCTTTTGTGGACAATAGCTTAAGACCATTTTTGTAGATTTTCCTTTATTTTGAACGCTCTTTACATTAGCTTCAAACTTTTAACAAAAGCATGATGCAATTTGTTTACTAATAATTCTTGCAAAGTCCAAGACATAAAGATGGTCGTACAGGCAGACAGACGAACAACTACCCGTCGTCTGCAATTAATAAAATTAAAAAACGTTTATGTTAAACACCACGGAAAGATTTTTGTAGAACATTTTAACTCTCTAACTCTTCGTTGTATGGGTCTTTTTGACTCTTTCTTAAAAATTGGCTGAAATGATGTACAAAAATATTTGCCATAAAACTCTACAATAACTCTTCAAATATGCCCAAGCTCCAGGCTCAACTTGAACGCCAGCAATCGTTCAGAAGTTAAAATGTCTTTAAGGTATAATTTTCTACTTACTTATTCAATAGGGTTTTTTGTTTATTTCTTAAAAACAACGATAAAATACAAAAATGAAATATATAGATAATTTTTATATCAATATTTTACGTGTTACTTCTATAAACTCAAGTATGCATATAACACAGACGAAGTATCATTTAATTTAGGAGAGTGTAATATAACATGTGACAAACTGGCTGTACCAATAATTAAGTTTAAAAGCTCTAAAAATCAAATTTGAAAAATAGCACGTAATATTTGAAATTGCTAGATGTTGTCTTTAATATCTATAATTAAAATTTTTGCCAATATAATAAATATAAATGAAATTCTAAAGGGTTTGACTCAAATAAATATAAATTTCATTTTTTTATAACGAGTAACTGCAAAGCATATTGTGTAGTTCATAAAATCTTATGGTTGGTTAAATATATTAACGAATGTCTAGTACTACAACCAGGCGCAGATACAAATGGGACGGGGGGTGGGGGTACGGGATATTCGCCACCCTCCGCCCCTCCCCCAAACGAGTAAAGTATTCCCAATTTCCATTGAGTTTCTAAAAAAAGTTTTACAAAACAGTATGTTTCAGTTAGAAGTTCCCCCATCCCCCCCACCCCCCTTAAAAGCTCAAGCTGAATCCGCGTCTGACTACAACATGTATTTTGAAGTCAACTCGTATTTAATTGTAAACACACAAATAATATTTAAAAAACACTATTATTTAAGCATCAACATTACAAGTTTATTGTTTGTACCTAAAAATACATTAGTTATATGATAAGAGTAGCGAAACACAAGTAATAGGGATGGTTAAACTAACACAACATACATATCGAGCCATAACCGCCAAAAAGACCTAAGAGACATGGTTATCGATTTGTGTTTTTTGATAAAAATCTATCATTTTTGGGTCATTCGCATCATCTTACCAAAAATCGGACAAATTTTGACTCATGTATAATTCTTTGTTTGTTTACATTTGTTGTTACCATGAATGAAGTGGCGCTAGTGCTTTCTGTTTCTTAGTATAGGATTTTTAGTTTTCATCCGGTTTCGCTTCATTATGGCTTAAAATTTCTACAATCGAGTTTTTGTATACGAAAATAGTTGAAGAAGTGAAAAAATTAACACTGAAAGTTGATTTTTAATAAAATCATTATGGCTGAGTGGTACCGATGCTTGCTTGCCAGTCCAGAGGTCGTGGATGTTTTCCGCAGACAAGCTAATCGCTTCGCGGATTGTGCTTGTTATAAAAAAAGTACCAGCCCAGCACAACAGCAAAAAAGACGTAAACGACATAAATAAATACCCGTTGTATTGGAAATTAAATTAACTAAATGCGGTTTATAGCATAGAAGTAACAGTACTTACATACTCACTTACACGGTAATACTTAGACCTGAACCAAAGGCTTTTAATAAAAACCTTCCTCTCTAAAATTTCGGTTTTGGCGTTTACGTCTTTTTGGCAGTTATGCTTCGTAATGTACGAATTTTGTTATATATTAATAGATTAAAAAAACAAATACTTCAGTATATGAATAAGCTCTATATATTGTACATTAAAAATTCTCAAAAACTTCTTTTCAAAATAACTACGCAAAAAATCACAACGCTTACAATACCCACAAAAAGGTGAATGAACTAACGTTGTGCGGCAAATAGTTTGTTTTTATTTTGAAAGCTTAACTAACAATAACTTAAGGAGTGAGATAGAAAAATATATGTATCTGACTTTTATTTTTTGTATGCAATTACAGTGAGGATTTTGAAAAGCCCAAAATGTTAAAAAATATTTAAGCACTTTCTAAAAACTTTTAACATGGTCCTAGCAACTGATTCTGTTAGATAGCACCAAAATAATATACACGTTACGTTTATCGGCGTTTTGAAAGTTTGCATGTGGGATTTATTTTACGGGGAGTAAAATTTCGCCCGAAAATGAATCCCACTTCAGCACTTTTAGGTAAAACACCACGAGAAACATATTTGAAGAATATTTTAACCCTCTGACTGTTCGTTGTATAGGGGTTTTACTCCCTTTCTTAAAAAAGGGCAGAAAACTTCCCTTCAACACAAGGCTGCCTGTATTCATGCCAACCGTTAAAAAAATTTATACATTTAAAGGTCCAGTCAAATAGATTTATATTTAGATGGCCCTATAATTTCCAAAATTTTCAATATAACCGTCGCACAGTGGCGCGAGGACTCAATTCGTTGTCCAAAACCAAATTTTTGTTGTTGTCGTTGATTTTAGAAATTTTAACTCCATTTGATAGCGAACATATCTAAACTAAGATAGCCAAAAATTTGGTCAAATATTTGTAACTGTGGGCTTGGCATGCTGTTAAATATAAATATTTTATATGATTTTAGAAAAAAGGTGATTTATTTAAAAAATTTTGTTACGAATTAGATAATTTATACTGAAAATTTAGTAAAAACTCTAAAACTAGAGTTACGTTATATGTGAATATCCCATAAGTAAATATCTTATATCATGAAAGCTATATTAGTCAGAGTATTCATGGTGTGGGTTACTATTACGGCAAAATGCGAAATATGTCCAAAAATTGGCAGTAAAAGACCGCGTCAAGGGGTACTCCCCATGCAAAGTAATTATTAATAATGTGTTAATGGAAAGCTATAAAAGTATGAATCTTCGAATTTGATATTAGCTAATTTGAATACAATATACCAAGCAAGCTATAAAAATGATGGAGTAAATGCGAAGGAAAGGGTACTCCCCATACAAAGTAATCAATAATAATTGTGTGCAGCCGACATGCAAGCTATTGCAATAGTAATAAAAATGCTGCCGTAGTTACACCAATCTGCTTCAACACCGTGAATGGCTAGCGTAAATAAACTTTTTTCGAAAAAAAGTATTTCCAAATGATGGTTTTTGATCGCAGGACTTTGATTATTGCACAATTACTGAATTGACGAATGTACCCTAAGTCTTTACATTTTGTTTGAAATAATATGAAGATATGATACGAAGTAAGATACAAAACTGACGGGGTAGCTTTGAGGGAAGGGGTACTCCCCATACAAAGTAATAACTGCTATCTGGAAAGCTATAATAGTCATACCCTATACGCAAAAAAAAGTGTGCTGGAAATGTACATTAGAGATGGGCAAGTGAAAAAATATATCGATATATATCGATAATATCTACATATTTTTAAACATCAATCGGCATCGATATATATTTCGAATAAAAAATATCGAAATATCGATATTTTTTCAACAATGATAATTCATACTTAGTCCACAAATTTTTTTTAAATAAAACCAAAAAAGTGCCTTTCTTATAAATAATTAAGCTGGAAAGAGCTAATTTCCAAGATCCTTACTGTTCCACCAATATTTCATGGAACATAGATCAACAAAATTACACTCAAAGAATAATAATTTTTCGAATAGACAAAATATTATAAATAAAACAAAAAATTTTGTTAGTAATATTCTATTTGATGAAGACTGTGCCGAAATGTTTTTAAAAATTGCACGAAAAACAAAATCAAAAATCGAATTTGATACTGTCGATATATTTGGAAAAAATATCGATATATCGAAGTTAAAAATATCGACGATATATATCAATATATTTTTAAGAAAATATCGATTTATCGATATTTTTGCCCATCCCTAGTGTACATTAAAACAAAATTTCCATAGAAAACCCGGTTTTAACGTACACTTCAAGCACACTTTATTTTTTTCATATGGGGGATAGTCTTCAAATTTGCTATGAATTAATTTGAACAGAAGCTACGAAGCTAGGTAAAACACTGACGGAGTGGGTGCGAGGGAAGGGCTGCTCCCCAAACGATGCAATATATAACTACCGGCTAACTAGAAAGTTATAACAGTAAGAATCTTCAAATCTCGTATGAACTAATTTTAACACAAAATAAAATGTTTGGGGAAAAACTGGCAGGGTAGGAGCTACGAAAGGGATAATACAGTAACAGCCTTGTAAAATTTTATATTTACATATACATATTTGGACTGGTCTAATCTACACATATAAAATTAATACATTAATTAATATTATAAAAAAGCCCTTATAAAATCAACGAAATATGCCAAAATGAATATATTTGTAAAGAAAACGCGTTTTTAGTTTTGTTTGATGTCACTGTTTATAGTTTTTTGTTTTTTTATACTTTAAACTTGTTATACTTTATACATTTAATTAAATGATAATTATTCTTTTTTTTTAATTAATAACAAAGTCTTTCTTTAGAGCTTCTGTATTATTATTTGAGCACTAAGAATTCTCATAAGAACTCTTTTTAAATCGTCATACACATTTTTGTGACAAACACAGTCTTGACTGCAAAGTTCATATGACCTTGAATTTGTTTCGCGTAACTCGTCTTAGTGGCAGCTTAGAAGTTTAATATATCTTAACTTTTTTTTCATGCCACTATGTGACGTTCTTCTTTTTGAATTTAATAAAAATTATGTTAAACAATTGTTCATTTTGTTTGAATTTTAATTTTAATAATGAATACGAAATCATCTAATTTAATTTATTCTTTGTTTTATGAAATTGTCTTCCGTGTTTAAAATGTGACCGTTATTTTTTACGTTTTCTATTTTCTATTTATTTTTTATTTTTTTATTCTATTGAATTTTTGCGTAACAAACAAACAAACAAACAAAAATAAATAAAAACATATCTAACAGATTTATCATAATATTAAAACTAAAATGAATATCAATCAATAATGAGCAATTATGGTCAAGGCCTTATCGATATATTTACTCTTAAAACTACTCAGTCGTATTTCTATTGAATGGCAAAGATTAGTATTATTTATTTATTTGATTTTTTTTCAATTAAACGATTAAGTTTCATTAAGCATAAATGAAAAGATATTATTTCCTGCTTAAATCGAATAGTATTGGAAACAAATTACCGGTTGCTGAAAATTACTCATGACAATGAATAAATTTTTCTTCTACTGTATATGAGAAAATCATACCATTTATAATTTAAAATACATTCTAATGATGCTTAAGCAACCAAAAATTGTCACATTTGTGCTTGATGGAATTCTTCAATTGTAATATATTACAAAACTCTTGTAGGCGTAGGGAAAAAATTATTTTTTGCTAATATTAGCAATTTTAGAAGTAACTGTGAACAAGCACGAATTTTATCCTTAAACGCATTTCAAGTTTTGAATCATTTGTGCCGTTCAAGCTGAGTTTGGAGTTTTGTTGTCTTTGAAAACTTAAATATAGTAGTATTTTACGATAAATATTTTTGTAGGACATTTCAGACCTCTACACTAACGCTTCACAGTGGGGCAGAATCGAAATATTTGAAACACAAATCAGGCATTTCTAAATGGATATCGAAACAAAATTACACATGAACATAGGAGAGGAATATTTCGATATATGTTTTTAATATCAGCTCTCTTACTTGCTCAAGAGCGGAGCTCTCTCAAATCAGGGCACTTCGGCCATATAAAATTTTTTACTGCTTGCCATTCTTTTGTTTCTCATTCACTTTCAAAACTTTTTGTATTATAGCCTTTAATTAAATTCAAAAAATACATGCTTGATTGTATACTTATCTCTTATAGCTAGTGAGTTATACTCTTTCGAAAATTGAAATTTCTCAATTTTTCAAAACTTGGGTGGAGTATTTTCCAAATATCATCCGATTTATAAAGTTTTTCTTCGTTAGTTAAAGAAAAAAAATTCAAAGAATTTAAAAAGTATTAAATTTTTAAATTGAAATTCGAAAATGTTTGCCAAAAAAAAGCACCATCACACTCTCAAAACAAAATTTAAAAGCATATCAAAAAAATTTAAGAATATATGAGTTGAAAAATATATAATTTTATTTTAAATGAAATTTATTTGCTGCAGTTTAAGCATTGTCTATATGCAGCACTTCATTGGTGCTTTACTAAATCGTCAGTAGACTTCAAACACAATTTTGAATAGTTACAAACCTTTTATCCTATATACATACTTTCAAAAACCATCTGAGAATTTACAAATATATAAATGATTTCCAAAAATAAGCATAGCAGGCCTTAAAACTTATACAAAACCCAGCAAAAATGTTTTATTCGATATGAATCTATTTTATTTTTCTACACCTTCATACAATTAGAACTCCATTGGATAACAATAAAAGTATTTATAAGGCAAAATGAAAAATAAAATTAAAATTAAGCCTTTACGAAATTTATTGTTTGACATATTGTCATAATATTTTTGTTATCCAATGGATTTCTAATTGTATAAAGGTGTAGAAAAATAAAATATATTCATATCGAATAAAAAATTATTTGCTGGGTTTTGTATAAGTTGTAAGGCCTGCTATGCTTATTTTTGGAAATCATTTCTCAGATGGTTTTTGAAAGTATGTATATAGGATAAAAGGTTTGTAACTGTTCAAAATTGTGTTTAAAGTCTATTGACGATTTGGTAAAGCACCAATGAAATGCTGCATATAGACAATGCTTGCACTTCAGCAAATAAATTTCATTTAAAATAAAATTATGACAATATGTCAAACAATAAATTTCTTAAAGATACAATTTTAAAGTAAAAAATTTTGAATTTTCTTTTGGTATGTTCCAAAATATCAAAGCTTGAACTCAAAAACAATTAACACTTTTTAAAACTCTTACACAAAGCAAAAAGCCCGATGTAAAATCAACATTTCGCAATTTCGATTGGATATTGTATTAAATTTATGAGAAATATCCAAAAAAATTTGATTATTTTGGCTTGAGTTCGGTTTTAATTTAATTTTTCAATTAAATTACATTTTTATTTACAGATAAATGTGAAGCACGTAGACAAAGAAAAATTTGACTGACTAAATCAATTTGAATGAAAAAATAAAAATTTAAAAATTAAATTAAGACCGAACTCAAGCTAAAATAATGAAATTCCTTTGGATATAAACCCATACAGTTCGATTAAAACTCATAACTTAATTTTAGATGAAATTTATTTGCTGGTGTTTAAGAATTGCCTATATGCATTTCATTGGTGCATTGCCAAATCGTCAGTAGACTTCAAACGCAATTTTGAACAGTTACAAACCCCTTATTATACATATGTACAAACTGTCAAACACCATTTGAGAATTCACAGATATGTAAATGATTTTCAAAATTAAGCATAGTAGGCTTTGAAAACTGTTCAAAACCCAGCAAATAATTTATATTCTATATGAATCTATTTTATTTTTCTACACCTTTATACAATTAGAAATCCATTATAAATCCATTATAATCCACAATAAAAGTATTTATAAGTCAAAATGAAAAATAAAATCCAAATTTAACCTTTAAGAAACTTATTATTTGACATAATGTCATAATTTTATTTTAGATGAAATGTATTTGCTGGTGTTTAAGCATGTTAAAATTTAGAAA
The DNA here is from genome assembly GCA_956483635.1 of Panzeria rudis. Taxonomy (NCBI): domain Eukaryota; kingdom Metazoa; phylum Arthropoda; class Insecta; order Diptera; family Tachinidae; genus Panzeria; species Panzeria rudis. The sequence goes on along the minus strand of OY101448.1, from coordinate 43,697,156 downwards.
AATAAAATATGCAGGAAAACAGCGAAATATGCCACAAAAAATCAAAAAAATTCTCTAAATATGCGACTAAGTTCAAAATATGCAAAAACATGCTGTTAAGGTTAAAATATACAAAAAAATGCTTTAAAAAATCGATGACAAAATCCTTAAGAATTTCTGAAACATATAAATATATGCCTATATACATCGCACAGGAAAAAACATGCAATTGCATATTTGCGGTTTTCCTGGTTATCAAGGACTACTTTCCCGATGGGACTTCACATTACCAGCGAAAAATTTTTGCTGCTGATTTAAATCTACCACCTCTTCATATTAATATTAAACGTAAGATGATTAATCAAACATTAAATTTCTTTGATTTAATGCTTGTCACTATGAAAATAACATTGTTATTAACGTTACATTTCATTTTAAATCAACATGACTACAACTTTAATTTCAAATAAGTTTTATGCTAAATAACACATCGGAACAGACTTTACCTCAATACTATGTTATACCAGTTTTTTTCAATCAGCTCGCGTTTTCGAAATATCGCGGCTTTTTTTATTCACGTGATATGCCCTATTTTTTGGAGTTTTTCATTTAAATTTTGACTACACAGAAAAAAAATAGACAAGAATTATATTCAATAACACCATGTTATTAAAAAAAAATATGAATTTCAATAACATTTATCTTTAACATAATAAAATATTTCGTTGTAAGTATTTCTTTTCCATGCCGGTTATTTCTTTTCTTTTTATACATAAGTACTTAAAACAAGTTGTATCCCATAAAAAAATAAATGGGATATGGCTCAGCTATAGAGTGTATGCTTTACGTCCGGAAAGCCCGGGTTCGTATTCCAGCCATGTCAACATTTTTTTAAATTTATATATATATATATATATATATATATATATATATATATATATATATATATATATATATATATATATATATATATATATATATATATATATATATATATATATATATATATATATATATATATATATATATATATATATATATATATATATATATATATATATATATATATATATATATATATATATATATATATATATTTATTTTGAAATAATTTTGTTATCAATATAGGGGAATTCTTTATCACAGGAAATTAAAAAAAAAATTATTGAATACCGGGATTTTTGTTATCAAAAACGAAACTTATTTTTTTCTGTGTACTACGCCTTAAAATGAGAAATTTTTTGGAACAAACTTGTCTACGTAAACGTATGTTTCTTTCGAGTACAATAATTCCAGAGGTTGTTTCGGGCTATCTCTGTCTGCTATTTCAAGGATGTTGAAATATAGCTATTTCAGTCTTAATTCTCAATAAAATTGTTTATCTCAAAAGTTCGCAAAAAAAATTAAACAGCATACACAAGGCGATACATACAGGGAACAAAGTTCTTAATTAAGATAAAAAATTAGTTCAAAATATAAGCAACTATTTAAAGATTAGCTCGAAAGTTTAGTTTATTTTCCACATTCTAAAGACTCAAATGAGTTAATATTCTTTTTTTAAGTTAAGTACAAATAAATGAAATTTATTTGCTGGTGTTTAAGCATTTTATTGGTGCTTTACCAAATCATCAGTAGACTTCAAACACAATTCTGAACAGTTACAAACCCTTTATATTATGTACAGACTTTCAAAACCCATTTTAGAATTCACAGATAAGTAAATGATTTTCTAAAATAAGCAAAGTAGGCTTTGAAAATTTTACAAAACCCAGCAAATAATTTTTTATTCGATATAAATCTATTTAATGAAATGCTGCATATAGACGATGCTTAAGCACCAGCAAATAAATTTCATTTAAAATAAAATTATGACAATATGTCAAATAGATTTCATTAATTAAAAATATTTTAAAATTTTTGTCAATTGTAAGATTTATAAGAATAAAACTGAAAAAAGTTAACTTTCAATATCCTTGCAGTTTCACCAAAATATCCTGGAACGTACACAACAAAATTACACAGAAAAAACTAAACTTCATTTTCTGTAAAGGAATTCAATAAAATAGTAAATATTTTGTCTAGGAACGGACCTACAAACAAATTTGTAAATATAGACAAAAACATCTCAACAATTTTATTGAAAAAAAATCGTATTTTTTAAATCTATAAAACAATTTGTCTAAAATTATTTACAAATTGTCAACAAAACAATTTACTAAATCAAACAAAAAGATTTACTGGGTTTTCTGAAAAAATTAAACAATATTTTTGTCTGAATCTATAAAACAATTAGTCTAAAAATACTATCAAATATTAAACCAAATAGTTTACTTAATCAAACAAAAATATTTATAGGGTTTTTTGTAATACATCAAACAAAATTTTTGTCTGGATCATCATCATTATCCATTAAGCAAGTCTGAATCTATATCTAAAGACTCTAAAAAATTAATGAGAATTAACGCAACGACATTTGCGAATTGATTCACTCAAAAATCTTCAGTAAAGAAACTTTGTACAATCGCACTCCTTTTGCTATCATTGTTGTTGTTGTTGTGGGGTGTGCTGTAAAACGCGCGATTTGAAATCAAGCGATTTCCCAAAACGAAAAACCGTATTCTGTTAAGCCGACAGTTTAGTGCATTCGAAGTTTGTATGAAACATCTTAAAAATCTGAAAGATTAAACCCAATTAAAAAGCTGCAATAAGTCAGCTTTTGAGTTGAACTTTTTCATGGAAACTAGGCGATTTCAAAACGTGCGTTTTACGGCACACCCCCGGTTATTTGTGTATGTCATCATCGGGGCTGTTTTTTTACGACACAGTTTTTCTTGTTGTTTTGGTGTTTGCGTCCTAAATAAAAGTCAAACAAACAATTCATTGATTATGTAAAGAACATTTACTGAAAACTAAATTTATTTTTACAAAAACGTTTGTTTGAAAATTTTTTGGTGTTTATTTTTTCTGTGTATACATAAAATAAAGATAATTTTGTGTAGATTAATAATCTAAAACGACTTATTTAGTTTTAAAGTCCTCTTTGGAAAAATTAGGCGAAAAAGCATAAAAGAGAAAAGTCTTGTCAAAACGGAATCTTATTGATGCTACTTGATTGCTTGCGTGCAGTAGGCAGCCGCGTATACACAGAAAAAAATAAGTTTCGTTTTTGATAACAAAAATCCCGGTATTCAATTTTTTTTTTCAAATTTCCTGTGATAAAGAATTCCCCTATATTGATAACAAAATTATTTCAAAATTAAAATATATATATATATATATTAAAAAAATGTTGACATGGCTGGAATACGAACCCGGGCTTTCCGGACGTAAAGCATACTCTCTATAGCTGAGCCATATCCCATTTATTTTTTTATGGGATACAACTTGTTTTAAGTACTTATGTATAAAAAGAAAAGAAATAACCGGCATGGAAAAGAAATACTTACAACGAAATATTTTATTATGTTAAAGATAAATGTTATTGAAATTCATATTTTTTTTAATAACATGGTTTTATTGAATATAATTCTTGTCTATTTTTTTCTGTGTACCAACCAGCATGACTAAAAAAATAAAAACCGCTATATTTCAAAAACTAGAGCTGACCGAAAAAAAATCAAATAAGATTTAAAAATGTTATGTCCCATGTATTTTTTATCAATTATAGTTTTCGATGCACCAAACCAAAATGTCCATTTTGTTCCCCTATGTAATCAGTTAAATCATGTTGAATTAAAATGAAATTCATGTTGCTTATGATGGTATTTATTTATCTAAAGTAAAGTTTGAAGTTGTTGTGGCTGCGGCAGCCAACTACAACACAAATTTTTCTGCTGCCTATGCTACCTAAATTTTATTTAAGTAAAATAATTAATAAAATCGCCACTTTAAATTCATGTTGTTTCAACTTTAAATAACTTTAATTAGTGTTTTTTTAATATCAAATTCACGTTGTTTCAGCATGAAATAACTTTGATTCAATAAGTTTCTTCGTGTTATTTGAGTATCAAATTCACGTTGTTTCAAGTTGAAGTAACTTTGATTCAATATGATTATTCGCATTATTTCGGTAACAATTTCATTTTCATTTAACTCTACTGGAATATTAAATCAACATTAAATATATTATTTGCAAAGAAAAAAAGTTCTTTGAAGGTTATTGTGAAATCATGGGAAATTAACATTAAACACCTACGAAACAAAATCACTACCGAAAAATGTTAAATTAGCCTGTTTTCGACGATTTTAATATGCCCACTTTCAGTGAGTATGTGTATGCATTTATTCGCCACAGTATAAAATGGTCCTTAGACCAAGCATAGACTTTATGGGCGAAACCATAAAAATTCCATTTTTGGAATTTTTCAGAACTTGTTTAGGAATCCTGAGACTCCCATATTAGTTGTTTTCTTGCTTTATATATAAAAGAGTGATGGACGTTTTTTGGCAAAATTTTCGAAAGCTTAGAATTTTTGCAATTTTCAATTTTAAAGTTGAATATTTTTCAACTCAGTCAACACAATTTTATAAAAAAATTTTAAATTCATTTAAGTTTTGTTTTTTTTTTTAGCAAATTATTAAAATTTTTAAAAATATATTGATATAAGATATCTGCAAAATACTGGAGCAAACTTTAAAAAAAAATGAGAAATTTGAGTTATGAATTTTTAGTCGAACTGTATGTTTTTTATCCAAAGTTATTTAATTAGTTTGGCTTAAGTTCATTTTTAATTTAATCTTTCGATCAAACTATTTTTTTTTATTTAAGAAAGACATTCTAAAGCATGTGAATATTGCACATTCAAAGAAAAATTTTGATGTTATTGAGGGTTGAACTTAGGCAAAATAAACATTTTAAAAATCCCAGCATTGAGAATATCGATGATATTCCACGCTGTTAAGACCGAAATGAAAAAGCTTAAAATAGTTGAACATGCTAAGAAAAGACAGTTAGTGAAGTTCCGAACATTTAGGAAAAAAAAACATTAATAGGTGCGACTCGCCACAAGATGGCGACAGTCTGTTAATTGAGCTTACTAAAATTAGTAGAATTTTCGCTACAGTGTTTTTGCCACTGTCGGTGGTAGTGTATGTAAAGGACTCTGACAAGTAGACTTGGTAGTCACGAAGCAGCTGTCAGTTCAACCTCCGTACATCCAAATTTTTCTTTGAATGTTCAATATTTACATGCTTTAGAATTTCTTTCTTAAATAAAAACAATAGTTTGATCGAAAGATTAAATTAAAAATGAACTTAAGCCAAACTAATTAAATAACTTTGGATAAAAATGAGAAATTTCAATTTTTCAAATGAACAAGATTAGTGCAAAACCAAACATGTGTCTTTTAAATCCAATTAGGGGGTATAGGGAAAAAGGATAAGAAACAAAAAATATGGCAAGCTTTCAAAAATTGTACATGGTCGAAGTGACCCACCCAATTGGGTACTTCATAGCTCCGCTCTTGAGCAATTTGAAGAGCTGGTATTCAAAACATAAACGGGAATACTTCTCTACTATGTTCTTGTGGAATGTTATTTCGATAGGAAAATCCGCTTAGAATTGTCTGATTTATTTGCAAAATATTTTGATTCTGCCCCACTGTGCAGCGGGCTAATACGATGTTGTGTGTAATAAAACTTATTAGCAATTAACACTTTTAAGTTTATAACCCCGGTTGCATATTCAAAGTTTAAGTTGAATAACTTGTTTGTATCTTGATTATTTTAAATTTTAAATAATTTTAAATCATTTCGAACCTGACACAAACCCACCTTTGATACAAGATCCTCTTCGGTATCGTCAAATTGATAATTAAATAATAAAGGAAGCATTGAAGATTTTTTTTGTTCTTTGTATTTGGAAAATATGAATTAGTTTTCTTGTACTTTTTTTTGAAATTAAGTAATTTGTAATGCTTGTTTTTTATTTATTTTGTCTTTTAGTTACACACTAAAATAATTTGCACAATTATGGCGTAAATGGTCATGTTTAGAACTTTTAATTGTTTTACGTTTCAACTTTGAAAAAATTGTTTTAAAATAACAAAAATTCTTTTTTTAAGCTTTAGTTGTGACCGCCTCGTCGAATCTTAACCAATATGTTCATGTTCCGTGAACAACGTCAGAACAATGACTAACTTTAAAGCCAAGTTTAACACTGAAATTAAACAACAGTCAACTAGAAAAAAATTAAACAACAAATAAAAAAGAAAATCAAAACAGAATTATTATATTTTTGTCCATGCTTGTATTGTGTATGTTTGTGTATTTCACTCAAGTTTTATATTCAAGTTTAGATCAGCTTTAATTCTGAGCTGAATTTGTTTTCATATCATTGTATTTTCTAAAGCAAAAGAATATGTAAACAATATAATTCATATTCACAGTAAAGATGATAAAACTAGCACTGGCTTAAAATTAGTTTCGTAGTAAAACGGTATAAAAGTTATCTTTTTAATACTAAAGTGTCTTCTAGACTCTAGAATCTAGAGTGTCTTCGCATACGTTTTCCTTTTTAAGCATTGAATAGCTACACAGAACATAATATTTTCGAAAAATTATCAAACAAACGTTTGTTGGAAATAAAATTAATTTTCAGTAAATATTTTTTACTGCTCCATTCAGTGCATTTATTGTTTGATTTTTATTCAAGACACAAACAACAAGGTTAATTTAGCATTTTTCGGTAGTGGCTTTCCTTCATAGATGTTTCATGTTACTTCAACATAATTTTACAATAACCTTTGGAGAACATTTTTCCTTTTAAAATCACTATATTTCATGTTGATTTAATATTGCAGTACAGTTAAATCAAAATTCATTCGATACTGAAATAATGTGAAGAATCATATTGAATCAAAGATATTTCGAGTTGAAACCACTTGAATCAAAGTTATGTCAAGTTGAAACAATGTAAATTTGATACTGAAATAATACGAAGAATCATGTTAAATCTAAGTTATTTCAAGTTGAAACAACGTAAATTTAATACTGAAACCATACGAAGAGTCATGTTGAATCAAATTTATTTCGAGTTGAAACAACATGAAATTAATATAGTCATTTTATTAATTATTGTACGTGTGTGATGTGCATTCGGACAGGCTTCAGAAAATTTGTGTTGTAGTTGGCTACCCCGTTCAAGATTTGAACTCGGGCTTGTCGTTTGGTAATCAGCGCGCTAGCCGCTGCAGCTACAACAGCCGCAAATATACTTTAGATATATACTAAATAAATATCATCATAAGTAATATGAATTTCGTTTTAATTCCACACAATTTAATTGATGATTTAACATAAAAATAAGAGCACAACACTGCGTTGTAGCTATCGACAAAGCAAATAAACACCTACACATTATTTAAAAAACATTTAAACAACAAATTATTTTTCGTTTTAAATTAATATGAAACAATAGTAATTTTAAATAAAGTCTGTACTTTTGCACAAACTGAATATGATTTCCAATCAAAATTCCGTCCTGTTGATTTTACAATAATATTTTTTCAGTGTGTTTGTAAAAGAAAAAAACTGAAAACGTATTTGAATTTAGTGCTACAAAGTTTATAGTTTTCACATATTTTTATATAAAGTCTCAAAAAAAGTAAATTTCTTGCAGACCAGTGTTGTTGGAAATTGTTGTACATAACTTTTAAGATTGACGGTCGATTTTGTTAAAATCAATGAAACTTTTTAAAAAATTATTAAAAAAGATACGAAATATTAAGTAACCCAAATCAATAATACGATTATTTAAAATTTTTTTTTATAGACTAGATATGCTTTGAAGTCCTATACTCAGTTTTTGTGGAGTATTTTTTGCGTAAAAATCACTCCAAGAGCAAATGTGAGCAAAATGTTATTACAAATACTTTTGGAGGACATTTTAACCCTCCATGTCATTTTTTAAAGGTAGTTTTAGCATACTTTATGAAAGGGACGAAAAAACAAATATTGTAAGGACTTAGACGGGTAAAATGTTCCACAAAAGTGTTATTTGTAGTATTTTACATAAATCTAATATGGTCCTAATGTATCCGATATTAAAATCAGACCATTTCAAAATGGAAATAGTGTCTATGGACATTTTTTCCCTTTTAACATGGAACGTTATGTTCATGGACATTATTTCCATGAACATTATTTCATGCCACCAAAAAATACGTGTGACAATTACTGGCAACAAGTACGTGTATTGAATACGGGTAACGACAATTTAAAACGAAGGCAACAGGACGGCTAAGTTCTAGGTTATATTCTTTAAAACCCCTGTCTTGCCGCTTTGGTATTTTCGCGGTTGCTGGTACTGTCGTTGTTTCCGGGGAACTGCTTGGACTTTGGGGAGATTTTCTTCCTAGTTTTGTGATTTTTTGCAGATTTTTGTTTAAGTTATTTTGGGAATCCGGGGAACTTCTAGAATTTTTGGGAGATTTTTGTACTAGTTATTGGGAATCCTTAGACCAAGTTTGTGTCTTGGCTAATGGTTGATTTCCTTGCTAAGTAAAGGTGTCTCGCATAAACAGCATGTGCTCGGCTAAATTCTTGAGAAGCATCCCCTAAGTATCTTCCAGGCGATAGTGGTTTTTTGTTGACGAATTGACTAATTTCTCTTTTAATCCAGGGGTTGAAACTACTATATTTATGTACTTGGTGTGCTCAAGGTAGATTAAATTTTTGTTTTTGAATTATAATTTTGCCATATGTTCTTTTTGTCATTATGTTATTAAGTCTATGTCCATACGAGTCAACTTTTGCTGCGCAACTTTTGAGTTTATGGGAGAGAGAGGTGAGAAGATTGGGAAGTCTATGTCCATATGAATCAACTTTTGCTGCGCAACTTTTGAGCTTATGGGATAGCGAGGTGAGAAGATTGGGAAGGGGTAGACTGCTTCATGCACATGCAAGTCTCTTTTGCTTTCCTCTTCGTAATATTAAGCAACAACAAATTCGATGTAAAAAAAAACAAAAGTTGCACAACAAGAATTTCATTATATGGGCACGAATGCAATTTCAAAAGAAAATTTATGAAAATTGCAGAAGCAAAAGTTGACTCATATGGACAGCGACTAAGTATGTATATATATTTTGAATTTTGTAGAAAAAAGTATAATCTCCGATATCACTTTCAATAAGCAAAAAGGAAACTCCTTAGGAACATGTCAAAAGCCTGCTTAAATTCTGATCACAATGAAATTTATACTTCAACTCTTTAGTACGACAAATTGATACTGTATTCTTCTTTTCGATGTTTGTTTTCTATGTGAAACTGGTTTTTATTAAAGAAAATAAAACAGTTCTCTACACATTTTAGTTTAAGCCAAGAAATTATAGTGGCTTGAGATTAACTCAAGCGGAAAAATCCACTCAGAACTTTTAGATGCCGGTGAGTTTTAAACTTGTATCTTTCATCTATTAAGTGACTTATTTTAAAGAAATAAAAAAAGTAAAAAACAATATCTTGAAGTTTTTCTTAACTTGTTTTGTTCGAGAGTGCTTTAATTAACTATAAGACAAAATGCATTAAAAGAATCTTTTTTTTTTTGTTTTGTCTTTGTATTTGTACGGATATTTATTTTAGTAGATTCTCTATTGAGATTTTACAGTTAAGTTTATGGTCAAGGCTTAACTTGAATTTAATTAATTTGTAACTTTTGTGCTTTGTTGTGATAAACTATTTGTTAAAAAAAATAATTTATATATGTTTTCATTAAGAACAACCTTGTTAACATTTTTCGCTCGATATTTGATAGTGGCCTTCAAAAGAATTAGTTGGAAAATTTTTTCTTGAATTTTAATAAATTCAAAAGTAATTGCTTGTTATACGTGTCTGTCATGAGTTTCAGATCCGTGTGAAAGTGAATCTTTTCCGAATGTTTTGGTGTCCTGACATTCACTTCCGATCAATTTTTTTCGTTTTACTTCCGAACGCATAAAGCTAGTGAAAGCAAATAGAATTAGCTTTTTACCCATAAAAATACATTTAATTAAAAAATATGTGTGTTTGGTATAAGTGGTTTGATATCTTATGTATAGGAATCTAATTTGAAATTTTAAAAAAATATTTATTTAAAATTAATATAGGAAAACTGAGATATAAAAAGCTTCGCCATATTAACCACCAATCTTGCAAAAATGCGATGCAGCGCTTTGGAAAGCACTTTTGCAAATATATTTTATGCATGGAAATAAAACTAACAGTAGGATGTTAATATGAAACATATACATATTATATTTTTCGAAAATATGAGGTTTGGTGACACCACTTGAGATTTGACATTTTGCACTCTAATTGAATTAGTTCCAAAGTCATGACAGACACGACAATCACATAACATTCGCATTAAGTCTAATTTCAGTGGCCACAAACTAAACTAACTCGAGTTAAGAAGTCTTTTTAGGTTTTGATACCATCCTGTTTATTCCTGTCTTAATCAATTTGTTATAAACTTTTCATGTTTGTATATTTTTCAGGATGACAAGTAGCTGTAAGAAAGCTAAACCAAAATGAACCGACTACTACAGATTTGTAAAAAAAAAAACTCGCAAGTTGCGAAAACTGCTAAAAATGTATTGAAGAAATCAGTAAAATTGTAGAGAATAACAAAATTTGTTTGAAAAAACATAAATCGCAAAAATCGCCAAAAATTTGCAAGAAAGTTCTTACATCGTGGTAATTGCAATGTCTAGTAAATTTTTTAGTAGTTTCGTTTTCATATTCTAATAAAACCATATCATTGTAACACATGATACAAGGAGGTTGTGAATTAAACATATACTACCCAGCAAAAAAACTCGGAAGTTGCTCCAAAAGTTTACAATTTTCATTGCATAGCAATCACGCAGAAAAATCGAAAACCAGGTTAATTTAACATTTTTAGGCAATGATTCTACTTCATTGGCGATTCATATTAATTTAACATGATTTACAATAACCTTGAAAGAACATTTATCCTTTTGAATTAACTATATTTCATGTTGATTTAATATTGCAATACAGTTAAATCAAAATGAAGTACATACTGAAATAATACGAAAAATTATGTTGAATCAAAGTTATTTCGAGATGAAACAACGTGAATTTGATATTGGAACAACACGAAGAATCATGTTGAATCAAAGTTAAAATCAATATGAAAATTAATATGAAAGAATGCTAATTTTTAAACAGCAGCAGTAAATTTTCGCTGCTAATTTGTTTTTTGTCGCCTACATAGCCGACACATGTAAGAACAAACAACAACAAGTCACACAACTAAGCACATCAGTGAGTGAACTGTAGCAATGAACAAAGCAAATAAACACTAACACACTTAAACAAAAAGTTATTTCTTGTAAATTTAATAGGATTTCAAATCACAATTGCGTCATGTTGATTTTACGTTCCGGTTTTTCTGTGTGTAGTGAATTTAATATTCAAAAGCTGTTATTTATATCAAAAATTGTTCTAGACAACATTTTAAGCGTTTGCTATTCAGCTCTTTTTTGGTCACTTCCGTCCTATGATAACTACACAGAAAAAAGAGATTTGCAAATACAATTAATTTTTTTGTTATATCAATTAAATAATTAATTGATTTTGAACCTACAACGATTTTTGTAAATAGAATTACAAAATTGTAAGTTAAAGGATAATCAGAAAAATATTTTCAATTAAACATATCAACAAATAATTTGCTGACAGACAAATTTTTTTAAAAATTGTTTTGTAGATTTTAAAATTATTTCCATTAAGATTATTGTTAAATCAACAATGTGATTTGTTGATCTTCGAACAAATGTTAACTATCATAATTGTTGTATTAACAATATTTTTTTTGTACACAATCACAACCCTCGAAGCGACTTTCTGCTTGTCTACGAAAAACACTAAATGTCTTTGGGCGGAATCGAACCGGCTACCGCTGGACTAATAGACTAACGTTCTTACCTCCCACCTACAGAACAATTCGTTATTAAAGGTGCAAATAATGAATACACAAAAACTTGATTTGCTTTGCTTCATTTACGTTTGTGCATTCATTTGTTATATCAACAATGGTGATTGTTCTTTTTTTCACAATACATAACAAAAAATATGGTTAGTTCAGTTTGTTGAAAAAAATTTGTGTATTTGTCGTATCAACAACTCAATTTGTTATATTAACTAAATATATGTTTGAATTTAAATTACATATTAACAATTCAAATTGGCAGCTGCAGTTTGATGATATTTTTTCTGTGTACGTGCTAAATTCATTGATGTTACACCAGAAATATAATTACTGATTACTAATGATTTGTATATTATGTTTTTTCTGGGTAATTCATTTACTCTTTCATAATTTTTTTTTTTTTTGTGAAAGCAGAATTTTGTTTCCTTTTACATCATTTCATTTTGAACTGAATAGTTATAAGTCTGAAATTTATTATTTCAGCTTCTTAGTTCAATATTTGAATTAATGTAAATTCAAATTATTTTATTAAGAGTGGAGTGTTGGAATATTCAAATAAGATTAGCAGAACGGATCAGTACTACTGATTTCGACAGGCCGCTACACCGTCTCATCAGCGTTCTTGTTCACCTTTACCACTTATGAAGGTGGATGCTTTTTACAAGGAAACATCAGCTATTTAACTAATTTTTGCTGCGAAATATAATACAAGACTTTTTTCATGTAAATTCTTGGACTCATGTTTATTGCGACTCAACTTAGTTAGCCGAAACTTCCCTATTTGATTTAATAATCCAACACTCACAAGCTCGGTGCGAATGCATAGAAATTGTATGTTTCAAACTATAATGTACTTACACAGAAAAAAATAAGTTTCGCTTTTGATAACAAAAATCCCGGTATTCAATAATTTTTTTTTCAAATTTCCTGTGATAAAGGATTCCCCTATATTGATAACAAAATTATTTCAAAATAAAAATATATGTATATAAATTAAAAAAATGTTGACATGGCTGGAATACGAACCCGGGCTTTCCGGACGTAAAGCTGAGCCATATCCCATTTATTTTTTTATGGGATACAACTTGTTTTAAGTACTTATGTATAAAAAGAAAAGAAATAACCGGCATGGAAAATAAATACTTACAACGAAATATTTTATTATGTTAAAGATAAATGTTATTGAAATTCATATTTTTTTTAATAACATGGTTTTATTGAATATAATTCTTATCTATTTTTTTCTGTGTAAGAAAAGGCTTCGTCAAGTTCTCTCAATTGTCATTTGCTTCAGCAAGGAAAACATCAATTTTAAATACAGAAAACAAGTATAAACGTCATTATATGTTAGAGATCTTGCAGATAATTAATGTACCACCAGATGTAAGAATTAATTTTAAAGCTGATACTGATAGTGTAGCATTTAGTATATAAAGCGAAAGAAGCAAATTGACTATAAAAGATGAGTAAATTAAAAAATTTATAAAAATGAATGTTAAATAATATTACTCATATCGATAAATAAGTAAATGTTTTCAAGCTTTTAAACATTTTTTCATTTCCTCAATTTTTAAACTAAAAGTTTTTTCAATTAACTTTTAATATTTGAAATATAAAAAAATAAATAAAATTTGAAATATTTGATAAATTAAATTGAAAACAATTTTTGCTGTTATTATTGAAACTTTATTATTGTTAATTATTATTGTTAATATAATTTAATTTGTTATCCTGAGGAAGCTACACAAGGAGTAGCGAAATATCGATGCATTAAAAATTAAAATTTATAAAGTTTTTTTTTTTTTTTAAAAAGAGACCTCAAGCTCATTAATTAAATAAATAAAAATTAAACTAAAAAGAAATAAAAATAAATTGTAAAAATCAAAAAAGTGGAGGCGGGATGTAAATAAAACAAGTACACAGAAAAGATATTTATTATTTCATTTGAATCGAATGTTCCTGATTCTAAATATTTAAAAGTTTTTGAACTTATCAAATATGAAAAAGGTTTTATCCAAGGTTGTTTAATTTATCAGGCAAACTTGGTTTAACAACAAATACAATATTAGATAAAAATTAATTTAAAAAATTAAAAAACCAGACTGCGTAAAAAAACTAAAAAGTAATAAAAATAAATTTATTAAATCAAAAAAAGTGTATCTCAATTCACGATACCAATGGGGGGAGGGTGGTGTAAATTAAACAAGTGCCCAGAAAAAATATTTAGTAATTCATTTGAAACGTATGTTCGTGATTCTAAATTTTTAAAATTTTTTGAACTTATCAAATATGAAAAAGGTTTTATCCAAGGTTGCTTAATTTATCAGACAAAATTGGTTCTACAACAAACATAACATTAAATAAAAGGAAATTCAAAAGTTCAAAAAACCCACTACGTAAAAAAAAACTAAAAAATAAGTAAAAATAAATTTAAAAAGTTGAAAAAGTGTTTTAAAGTTCATAGTTCATGATACAAGGGTGTTGTAAATTAAACAAGTGTCCAGAAAAAATATTTACTAATTCCCTTGATTCTAAATATTAAAAATTTGTTGAATTTGTCAAATACCAGCTAAAGCTCGTGTGCTTCGCTACACAATATCACCTTTGTGATGAAAAGAAAAAGAAAAATAAATATTTAATCTATTTGGGAGGTTGACTCCTTTCTATAATACTATTCTCGTTATTGACGTTAATACTCATGAAAAAAAAATTCAAAATTATGACTGTCTTCTCTTCCAAGATATTTTATGGTAAATGTTGCTTCTATATGGGAAGTGCCAAACCCAACTTGAGACGTTAAAAAATTAATAGGTTCTTTATAGACCATCAGTAATACGCTGTAAACATTTCAGAAAGATCAGGCCACCGGTAGTAGTTTTGAAAATATCTCAAAGTATATATTTGCTATATATGAGAGGCATCACGCCCTCTTGTCCAATTTAGAGTTTTTTCAGAGACAATGCACAATATTAGCAGATTTATTTCTACAAAATTTCAAGGCGCTCCCTACATTAGTTTTTAAGATATCTCAAAATAAATATTTGCTCTTTATAGGAGGTGCCACACACCCACATGTCCAATCCGGACTTATTTTTGAACGACAGCGCACACTATAGAGAGCTTTACTCACACTAAATTGCAAGTTTCTTGCTGCATTAGCTCCAAAGGCTTTAAAAAATATATATGGGAGGTGCCACGCCCACTAATTTTTGCTGATTATTTTCTCTAGAACAATGCCTAAAAACAATGGAGTAACTCTTTTACAAAATCTAAGGTGTTTTACCGTATTAGTTTCCAGGATATATCAAAATATATATTTGCTATATATAGGGGGAGTGCCACGCCCATTTGTATACCGCTTAATAGCATCTCTTTAAAAAGTTATAAAAAGAGTTACTCGCTCAAATTTTGAAGTCTAAGATATAGTAGTTCCATAAGTAATCTAAAATAAAAATTTGTCTGTATGGGAAGTGCCACACCCACGTGCAGTATTTAAAAAATATATAGCCTTTTGTTCTTTCCGGACTATCAGTAATATACTGTGAAAATTTTAGCAGGATCGGTTTACTGGTTAATGAGTCCATGGCTTTCAAAACAGGCAAACATACAAACAAACAGATATTCATTTTTATACATATCGTCACCTAAAATGCAAAACAACGTATCGTCAAAAATTGCAAAATTGCGTTTTTGATTGGTTATGATTCGTTTGATGAAACTACATGTCTCCACAAAGTTTTATGCACATGGGTTGAAAAATAATAATTATATAATAAAAATTCAAAATAATGTATCATCAAGTACATGATTTTCATAAACCAAAAAGACGTATAATCGCACTTCTGTAGTGGTGTTTGTTATTTTTTTGACGAAGTAAGTAAGCCTAGGTCTTTCTTATTGTTTATTATGGACGGTTCATTTGGCTAGTGTGCAAAACAAGATCAAAATGTTTAATAAATAGCAGCAATTTTTAACCGTACAAATTTTTTCAGTAAAAACCAATAAGCATGAACATGTGAAGAAAATCAAAAAAAAAATCGCATTCAAAATGTTTATATTTACTTAAACACACTAAATAAAGCAATTATAGAAGAAGCTAATAATAATTTTGTAGATCTTATTGGACTACAAAATATTGTAATTATGTGTCCTGTAGAATTAAATGTTCTATTATGAAGCGGACATTTACGCAGGAGAAGTAAAATAGAAATATTCCACCGTTCTTAAATGTATTAGTGCTTGAGTTGCATCAGAATAACAAATTTCTTTTACCATGCCGATGCAAACATATTGATGCTATTGCTAGTGTGATTGTTATTTTTATTTATGCATTTAAACATATTTAAATTCACTGTTGCTCCGCAGTACTGCATTTATGGGGTGTCTCTTAATAGTTTATTGGACCTGCAATTTGATTTTAAAAAATTTATTGTTTCATATTTGAAATGTTTGTTTCACTTAATACTAGTATACTTTCATTCATGATACGTCTTTTTGTTTCAGAAATTTACAATTCAGAATAACGTAATACACATAATTTAAAAAATAATAAAAATAATATTTTTTCTTTAAAAATAGCTCGGTTATGACATTTTTAGTTCTTATATAAAAAATAGCTTTTATATCTCTAATATTTTCCATTTTACAAAGCTTTTTGCTTCTCCTGTAAACTTATGAAAAGTGATGTTACGTTAGTTTCCATTTTGTGTGACGATAGATAGAATATAGAATATTATTATTGCAAAAGGTTTTATCCAAGGTTGCTTTATTTATCAGGCAAACTTGGTTCTACCACAATACAACATTAAAAAAATCTAAACCCTCGATTGCGTAAGAAAACTAAAAACAAAACGACAAAACATCAATGTAGTAGTGATTTAATTCTCGTATGCAATTTTCATAACTATTTATAGAAACTTATACCCTGTTCAGACATAAGCCTTAATTGCACAATTTAGGAAATTTACGCATTAATTGAGCTCAATTTACCATACAAGGCTTCAATTAATAAATTGAGCAATTAGTACTTAATTGTTTCATAAATTTTATTGTTACGATACTTTTTTAGATGTTTTATTAGTGAAAGCAATGCCGCCTCAGCTAGCTCTGCATCGGCGTGGGAACTCAACCCGCATATGCTCTCACAAGCACGTCACAACAACAAAAAATGCAAACCTTTGGGACAAGAATGTTTACTGCGAAGTATGTTCATTGAAAAGCAAAAATTTTATACAGTGGCAAGCCCATGGCGTAATAAGTATACAGATGGCATTATAACTTCAGATTATTATTTTTTGCTCTGGTAATTTTGTGCATAAGCTACGTCAAATACGTGTATTTTTTTTTTTTTTTTTTTTGCAACCATTATCTATCATTACCCTTATGTGGCCACCGGTATACTTATTACACCATTGGCAAGTCAAATGCTAATTGAGTAAACTTAATTTACTACATGTGAACACTAAATTTAATAACTCAATTAAAATTAAATTGTCTCAATTAAAAGTACATGTCTGAACAGGGTATTATAGAAAACCCAGCAAATAATTTGTATTCGATATGAATATATTTTATTTTTCTACTGACGATTTGGTAAAGCGCCAATGAAATGCATATAGACAATGCTTAACGGGCACAAATGTGTATCAAGGCAGGCGTCAGCAACTTGGTGGATATCATATTTTCCACTTAACAGAAAAAATTTTGAAAGTACAAATAAAGATTTCCATGAGTCAAAAAAACATTTTTTTAATAAGTAAAAAAGTTATTCCAAAACAAAATTGTATATAAACAATATAATCAGTTTACAAAAGGTATTTTTGAGTACTTTTCAAGTAATGTATATCCAGTAACTTTTGGATAAATAGTAAGAAATCGTTTGTATTAAAAAGTAAACGATCACAATCCGCAAAATGTACAAAATACTACAAATTATCCAGTACTCAAACACAGCACATGCATAAATAAAATGTGTATACTATGTGTGATGTAAATATTTCTATTAAAAGAAACTAGCTGTAAAAGTTTATGTTGAATTTCTTCTTTAATTAATGAATAAAACTAATTAATATGTGATACTTCTAAAAACTATATGTACTGATTTTTATTTTTATTCTTATGGTTAATCAAAAATTAATTCCGGGCGAGCAGCACCGCGGGCACAGATAGTTTCTTATAAATCAGATTTAGTGACTTTTTAAAACGCAGTCAACAACAGTGGGAGCGATGCGATCCAGTATCTTAGTGGCTTCATCAATAGCATTTTGAGAACACGTGGAGTAATCAGCAGGATTGGTAGCAGCACATTGCTTTTTAGCTCTTTCCGTGGCGGTAAGGATCACCACAATAAACTTATCATTATAATCTTTTACACATTTAAGGTTCTTAGCGCGAGGCTCGGGAGCACCGAGCGCGAGCTTCACGGCCACCATCCACATGGCGACAATTAAAAAAATTAATTTCATTTTTTTTTATTTAAATGGAGTATTTAAAGTAGGGATGTAACGATACGCCGTTTTGCCGATCCGATACCGATACCGATATTTAAAAATAAATATCGCCGATACCGATTCCGATACCGATACGAATATTGAAATTGAGTTCAAGTTTAGATTAACAAAACTCAAGTGTAATTTTTTTATTATGCAAAATTACATTATAAGAGAGAATATTTAAAATTGATAAAACATTGGAAGTAATTTTTAAGGAGCTACATTTTCTTTGCTGCCAAAAAATTTATGTTAAAAATATGCAGATAATTATTAGAAGAGCAAGAAAAATGTTTGATTCCTTTATAATTTTAAAAAAAACTCGCCATGCTTTTTAAAAAACCGATTTTTTAAGGACATTTATCAACTAATATTCTTCTAAATAGCTTAATAGCTTAATTATTAAAAGACTTCTAAGTTTATATTTATTCACTTAAATTTACATGAAATGCAGTTCTGAGTTTAAATTCGCATAAAAAAAATGTTGAAAATGGGTAATTTTTTATCCTTTTTCCTTGAGGAAAAATCATTATAGAATACCGAAAAAGAAATTGGTCCTAGCATCGCTTCCAATTCGGTGATTGGTAATCGAAAAACAGAACTTTTTTGCAATGGCAAGGATATGTAAAACTAATTAGAAATTATCCAAATTTGCAATGCTTCCAGATCGCGAATTCTACATTTTCATGACTTCTTTGGAATAAGATTTAAAAAACAACGACTTGAATTTGAATTCATGATAAAATTAACAAAAAATAAATAATTTTTTTTACAAAATAACAGCATAAAATGTTATTAATTTTTAAAATTGATATTAATAAGATTTAAAAGATAACGAAGTGAATTTAATTCATGGTAAAATCGAACAAAAATAAATTACTTGTTAAAAAAACTCGAAAAAAATTTTTAAAAGTATCGTCGTATCGACAGTAAAATATCGCCGATACCGATGTATCGGGAAATCTGAAGTATCGCCGATATATCGGTATCGGTATTCGTTACTCCCTAATTTAAAGTATTACTGTCAATTTAGCACTGTTCAAATTTTCAAAAATTTCCATTATTTTATAGTTTGAAAAAAAATAGAAATACTGATAAGTTTTTTATTAGCAACTAAGACTTTTAGCATTTACTTCAGCTGTTTCGGTCTACGATGTAAGGTTTTTGATATTTTTTTAATTTTTTGATAACTTATCTACTGGAGCATTTTATTGTCTCACTAAAATATTAAAAGCTGTTTGTAAAAAACTAAAACTCATTGAAACTTTACTAGGATTTACGAGAGATATTCAATAATTCGCGCAAAATTATAAAGTGCGCCCTGATATGTAGTTTAAAACACAAAGTTGGTTTCTCAAAGTTTATCAAGTTTTATAATATGACTGGAAATTTTTAAGGTTCTTTATTTAGTTTTTTTTTATATGTAAATAATTGGATGATATAATACAACTTTTCAGTTTTCTCAAAAAAAAAATTATTATAATTTTTCAGCTATCAGCAAGAACTTTTTCTTGAAATATATGCACACAGAAAAAAAAGGAATGTAAAATCAACATGACGCGATTTTGATTGGGAATCATATTAAATTTAAAAGAAATAATTTGTCTTTTACGTTTATTTGCTTTGTTCATGTTCGGCCAGTCTAGGGACATCCTAGGCGCTGCGAGGGCCAAACTATTTGAATAAACCGCCATATATATATATATATATATATATATTTGGGAACCCCCTAAGGGAGGGGCAAGTATGTTTTGATATGTTAGGGCCAAAAAGCTAATGGAGGTCGGTCATAAATTTTTTATTTTTTTTTTTTGCTGTACATTGTAATCCATCTAATTTGAAGTTTATATGTGTTTGCAAAAATTTAAGTTAATACAAAAATATATTGAACGTTACTTTGACAAAATTGTTAAATATGATATGGTTTTGATTTTTTGGAAGGTTAAAAAAGTTGTATAATTAAAGAATAAAGTAAATTTATTATACTACATATTTATGTTAAAAAATGTTTTCTGCCTTTTACAGCTGTTTTGAAATGCTGTAAACACTTTCCTTAGGGTTAGTTTTAACTGTCTTGTACTAGAAAAACGATCTTATGTTTTTGACAGAAATACATATATTTTTATAGAACAAAAAAAACACTTTAAAAAACGTTTATTTCTTATAAATCAGATTTATTGAGTTTGTGAAATGCACTTAACAATAGCGGCAGAGATATGACTAACTTTCTCATTGGCATTAGCAATAGCATTTTGAAAACATGGCAAGTGATCAGCAGGACTTTTAGTAGCACAATCTTTTTTAGCATTTTCCATGGCGTTAAGGATTTCCACAATATCGTTATCATTATAATCGTCTACACAAGCACTTTGCTTATCGCGAGCTTCGAAAATGCTTTGCAAGACAGTTTGAACTTTTGCTACAACATTAGCTTTAGCAGTCTTTAAAGCCTCATTATCAGCTTGAAGCACAACGGGAAGTTTAACATTAGCAATGCAGTCTTTAATACTGCTATGAATATGAGTCAATAACATAAGGGCAAGAAGAGCACCATCTTGAGAACAGTAATCAGGAGTTTGTTGGCTGTAATCACTCAAATCAGTCCTAATAACGGTTGAAGCTCTGTCAGCTTTACTATCACAGTCTGCTAAAGCTTTGTGTATGCCAGAATAAGCTTTCACATCTTCACCAACGACACATGCAGGGTACTCTTTACGCAAAGCATCAATGCTTTGCATTGCATCTGTAGCACTTTGCAAAATCTTTGAAATAGTTTCTTTGGCATTCACGGCCACCAGCCACAAGGCAAATATTACAAAAATAAATTTCATTTTTTTATATTTAAGTGGAATATATTTAAAGTATTACTTTCAATTTAGCACTATACGAATTTTCCAAAGTTTCCATTCTTTTATACTTTGAAAAAAAAAGATAATTTTTTTTATTAACAACTAAGATTTTATCATTTAACTTTAATTTCGCTTGTTTCATACTTAAAAAAAAATACTGATAAGAATTTTTATTAACAACTAAGATTTTTTATCACTTACTTCTTACGCGTTTGTCTTTAAGGTTGCACAGTGGGGCAGGATCAAAATATTTGGAACATAAATCATGCATTTCTAAACGGATAGATCCATTAGAATAAAGTTTCACACGGACATAGCAGAGGAGTATTTCTATTTACGTTTTAAATAGCAGCTCTCTTACTTGCGCAGGAGCAGAGCTACATATGAAACCTCAAAATAGGGCACTTCGGCCAAGTAAAATTTTTTTTGCTTGCCATTTTTTTGTTTCTCATCCAATTTCAAACCTTTTTTGCTGTATTATAAGACCTATACATGTTTGGTTGTATACTTATCTCTTATAATTATTGAGTTATACTAATTTGAAAATTCAAATTTCTCAATTTTTCAAAACTAAGGTCCAATATTTTCCAGATATCGGATCCAAATATCATCCGATTTATAAAATTTTTTTCTTCACTAGTTAAAGAACAAAATTTCATGAAATTCTGCCATCTGAGTTGAAAAATATTCAATTTTTAAATTGAAATTTGAAGACATGTGTAATTAAGTTATGATTTTAGCCGACTTTGGTCGAGTGGTCTAAGCGGTAAAGAACTCTGATGAGATTGGCGGGAGCTATCGAAACGTCAGTTCAACCCTCCGCGCAGTCAAAATTTTCTTTGTCTACATGCTTCACATTTATCTCTAAACAAAAATATAATTTAATTAAAAAATTAAATTAAAACCGAACTCAAGCCAAAAATAATTAAATTTCTTTGGATATAAAATGTGTAATTTTCGACAAATTTTTCCAAAAAAAAAAGCACCATCACTCTTTCACATATGTATATGGCTTATTCTCATTTCAAATGCTTTTTACGTGTCCTTTGAAAGTATAGTAAAATATTTCGTAAACTAAACGCGTAAATTTTAAATGTACATAAGTTTTTTTTGTAAGACTGTCCATTATGTGTTAAAAACGAAAAACAAAAATACTGTTTTTCCCCTCTTCATACAAAATGGCTTGTCCGTAATGGATGCTGTTGATTTTCCACATTAAGAAACTACGCATTTTTTTAAAACGAGATTAAATTTAAAACGTTTTTAGAATATTTGCATTTGCTTCTCTTATTTCATACATCAATTTTTTAAAAATATTAGAAATTATAATTTTTTTTAATTGTTAGTGTCCGCAGCCATGTGTGTATTGGCTTCACGAGTTTTTAGTACGCTTCATTACTCACTTTAATTATTAAAATTACACAATTTTGTATTTTTGTTCGCAAATTTTCTCTTTTTGCGATTTACACATCTACCGATTTTTAATCAGTATCTGACTGTGACATCTTTTTGATATTGGCAATTTTTGGAGAATTTTCGTCATTTTCGCGATTTTTTCCGAGTTTTTGGCATACCTCCCAATTTTAGATATGTTTAACCAACTTTAGGGCTTGCTTGCAAATCTGCAATATTTCGCAAATTTTCGCTATTTTCTCAATACAAGTGATTTTTTGCTATTTTTTTGGCTTCTTTACAGTTTTGCCGATTTTTAATCAATATCGGACTCTGATATATTTTTGATCTTGGCAAGGTTTTGCAAACTTTCGTTGTTCTCGCGATTTTTTCCAAGTTTTTGGCATTCCTTACAACTTTAAGGATGTTAAATTAATGTTACTACATGTTTGCAATTTAGCATATTTTCGCGAATTTTCTCTCTTTTTGCGATAAAAGTGATGTTTGGCGACTTTTGGCTTCGTATTCACCCATGATAGTTAGATCCGCAGATATAATGTTACTGTTAACTGTATATGATAGATAAGAAGACCGAAAAAAATAAAAATCTTATATAAAAGTCTCGAGAAGACCTAAAAAATAAAAATCTTTCATAACTGTTATTTAAAGACCTAAAAAATAAAAGTCTCTCATAACTGTTATAAGCAGACCTAAAAATTATAAATTTTTTTAATAGTTATGGAAGGAGAAATATTTTTTTTTAGGTTTTTTATAACTGTTACTACAGGACCGATATATTTGTAGCTTGTTTTTCTGTGACAAATTAGATATGTATTAAAAAAAATAACAGTTATTTCGGGTCCCTGCTAGGAACTATTGCTACAGTTACACCATACAGCATATGTTTCGTACAGTACATTTATAAAATTTTGCACGGCTGGTGCCAAATATTCAACGCAGCGTTCTTAATTCTTTGACAACATCCGTTTTCAAATCTAGAGCAAAATGTTGTCAAATCAAGAACGAAACAATAAAAAAAATACCAATCGTTGTCAAATCAAGAACGAAATTGAGAACGAAATCATAAAAATGATACCGATATATCGGCGATACTTCAGATTCGCCAATACATTGGTATCGGCGATATGTCGATACGACGATACTTTCAAATTTTGTTTTTCAGAGCTTTTTTGAATAAACTATTTATTTTTTGTTAATTTCACCATGAATTCAAATTCAATTCGTTGTTTTTTTAAATCTGATTCCCATCAAAAAATACACTCCAAAGAAGTCATGAAAATGTAGAATTTTTCATCCGGAAGTAGTGCAAATTTGGATCATTTCTAATGATTTTTACATGTTCTTGTCATTGCAAGAAGTTTTTTCGATTACCAATCACCGAATCGGAAGCGATTTTAGGAAAAATTTCTTTTTTGGCGTTCTATAATGATATTTTCCTTTAAGAAACGTCTTTCTTTTTATGCGAATTTAATCGCAAAACAGTATTTTCATTTAAATTGAAGTGAATAAATATAAACTTTTAGAAGAATATTTATTCATAAATGTCCTTTAAAAAATAAATTTTTTTTAAAAAAGCATAGTGAGATCGAAGCCGTTGCAACGCTACGTCAATTGTGGCATCAAATCGCATATTTTCATTGCTAGCCACTTTCTAAAAAAACAAAAAACCACATATTAGCTGCGCCAGATCTAATATACATATACCCCCTTATTCATAATAAATTACTAAAGGCTTGCCAACCAAATGTTTATAAATCAAATTTCCATACAAAATTCGTTCCATAAATCTTTCATAAACTTTTGATAAGAATTATGAATATGGGTCATACTATGGTTATATAACATAAACTATATAGTTATATAAAAGCAGCTACCGGTAAATTTATTACAATAATTACTTTTTTCTTCAGTTCACTTAATCTACAGTAGTTTATTACACTTTTTAGTTACTCAAATAATAACTTATAAATGATATCATATAATAATAGTACGAGTATGTACAGTGAACAGTAGGACTAAACAGTTGATACGATTGATCCAAAATTTTGAGATATCGAAATCGGGAATTTTTTTCGAAGTATTACAAAAAATATTATTAAATAAGAGAGTCGCTTTAAAAATTTTGTCACTCCTAGCAGATGTACAAACTTTAAATTTTGAATTTATGTTTAACGTATAAACAGACAAATACTGAGGATTTCGGAATTTTTGTTAAATTTTAATAACAATAGAGAGTGGCCATTCCCATACACATTACCTATTTATTAATTTGAAAGATATTATTTCGGCTTAAATTCAGTATCCGCCGTCAAAAGTGATAAAAGTGTACAATGAACGGTGAAGATATGCTGTAACAGTCGAAATCAGTGGTAGTGATACGTTCCGCTAACAAAAAAAAAATTATTTCGTATTCTATTACTGCATTCATACACTCAAAATATTCTGATCTTAAAATTAACTGAAATTGCAATATAAAATAAATTAAAACTCAATTAGAAACCGGTCTACTTATTTTTCATTAGGTTTAACACAAATTTTATTAAACTTTAAATGTTAAAAAGTTAACAGACTTAAAACCATAAAAAATTACTAATTCCTTATTTGTTTGGATCAATTTAACTGTCAAAATAACTAATAGCAGCTTCCGTAAAAAATAAAAGGGGTTTCCTTCTTTCTGCTATTTTTACTGTTAACTAATGAGCCCCAGTTCCGTAAAAATAATTGATTTTTGAGTTATTTTTAAGTGTTAGAGGCTTATTATTTCGTATCTTTAATTATTATTTTATTAAATTTATATTTTTACTCACTGTTTGTTATGTTAACTTCTCCTGGGAATCGAACAAAGCTCGTTTAGGTTAGAAATACAACATACCAATCATTCGGCCAAAGCAAAGTATGTAAATTCGCTGCACGAAGACAACATATATGTTCAATTCACAAGCTCAGTCGTATGTCTTATCGTTTAAAAAAAGACGACACATGTTTATGTGCTTGTGAACAGACAAATTTGTTGTATCGTTATTTTGTCGTATCTTAAATGTCAATTTAATTATTACCAAGGCAAGGCGAGTTAATGCCGGTGGCCTCGAGAAATCAGGTGACTAAGAAAATGTTTCTATATTTGAACTATCAACAGTGTTAATATATCAGCTTTTTGACATTCCAAATATAAATTCGCCGTGCTGAATTTATATTTGGACTATCAAAAAAGCCGATACATTAACACAGTTGGCAGTTCAAATATGGTAAACAATTCATAGTCACCTGATCTCTCGAGGTCACCTGGTATTAATTCACCTTGATTTGATACCAATAAATGAAACCAGGCACGGGAGTTTTAATTTGACGCCAAATAGAATCACTTTTTTCGCGACAAGCAATTTTGATTAAAATAGTTTGAAAATTAAATTGAAATGAATCAATTATATATTTATTATTAAGAAGAACGTATTTTCTGGTGTTACTTATCAAATATATTGAAGATTTTTACAAATTAATCGAACAAATGGAATATTCCCAGACCTGGCCTAAATACAACTATTTGAAGAACATATAAAATTCCTTCGTATAATTATAACGCACTTTTGTATGAAAATTACTAACAACAAAAATACAATATTGTATAATTAGACGATTACACAACACATACGACGTTAATACGAGCTTGTGAATTGAACAATACTCAATTTTATGAATTTAACATTTTTCCCGGGCACTCTTCTCTTTCTGTGGCCTTTGTCCGGGGAAAAATTTTGCCTCCGGGAAAGTCCTACTTTTAGCCGACTTAAAAAGGGAGGTTATATTATATTATAAGGTTAGAATTAATTAATGTTAATTCTTTCCTTGTTTCTTGGAATATTGTCTCATGTCCAATTCTTTCTGAATAAAATCTTATGAAGTTCAGCCTAATAAAAATCACTTTGAGCAAACTCGTTTTATTTTTTCACATAACAATAATTTTCTGCAATAGTTTATATTTCCTAAATATTTATAGCAAAAATATTGGTTACTAAAACTGTTGTTGGAAATAGAAAAAACCATGTAATTTTTATTTAAACAAAAAAACATTATTTTGCAATCTATTTGTAAAAAAAACAAAGAAAAAACTTAAAAGAACTTGTTACAAATTTATAAAAAAAAAAACTAATAACAATTAGCTAAACCTATCTAAATAATTATAGTCTATAAAACCCATTGTTAACTTAATGGAAAACCTAAAACCATTTCCATTAAGTGGCCTTGGCTTAAGAATTTTACAAAAAAAGTCTTAGTTTTGGGTAATTATTGGAGTATAAACGCAGGCAGTTTGGCAAAATATAAATATGTACATAGTAAATAGATTGTTAGTAGAAACAACAAGTTTCCTAATTTCTTATTGTAGACTTCAGTTTCATTATTATTATTATTATTTTGTTTCTTTTTTTTTTTAAATCAAGTATTAAAAATATTGCAATTTGTTGTCAGTCAATATTTCAGTTGTTCAGTGATCTTACAATGAACTTAATATTCATTGTTGACTGTTGAAAACAACTATTCAGACCGCAAGTTGCTATAGCAAATTACCCCGTATATTATTTAATTATAACAACTTAATATCTGCTATTGTTGCACTCATACTTGCATGCGAATGCAAGTGTTGTGCTCATGCGTGAATCTTTTCATGGGTCTGTTAAAACTGCCAGTTTAGTGCATTCACGTCAAATTTAAGACATTTCATCATAACTGACTGACGGAGTGACTGGCAGACAATAAGAATGCAAATGAAAATACGAATTGCTGCCAAAAGAATTGTGTACAATTAAATTGTATTGAGCTTGAAAATTGAATTATGTTGTGAAATGTTTTAGATTAAATTGTGAAATCTTAAAGGAATCTATTAATATGTAATATGAGAATTTTAAGAAATAAAATATATTCGAAGATCAAATTGATACATTGTTTATTTTCTCCCCTCTAATTGAGGCAGCAACTTTTACAACGAGCGGCATCTTCATAGGCGTAGAAAGGCGATTGTCATCCCTGATATGAGTTTTACAACGTTGTCAACGGCAACAAAGGCATTCAAATTCGAAGGCCCATTACCAAGAATGCAATCGCAAAATATACCGCTTCTCTCTGTTTGGCGAAGTGAAAGCAGAGATCCTGGAATGTACACCAACACACACTTCAGCCGCATTTTTATTTTTGTCATCTATTGCAGTTATCGTTGAAACTTAAACACTAAAGCGTAGTATGCAGCTCTGCCTGAAATTCAGGCTGCGATAAGAAGTATGTGTAAAAAAAACAACCTGAAATTCAGGGTGGTAAATTTCTTAAAGAAATTTCTGTTTACTAGTACGCAGTTGCAAAAGAAAATTATACGGAATTTTGGCATTTATTGTCTATTACAGCCCTGTTATAACAATAAGTGGAGAATTTTTTGCGTCAACTATAACAAAAATTAATGTTCGGGCAATTGTTTGGTCACGGAATTTTTGACATTTCTAACTTTTCGTACATTGTATTTAATTTTTAGTGTTTTTGTGTGTTGTAAATTAAAAAAGATATAAATTTGTGTGTATGCAAACAGAATTCTGTATAGAAATAAATGCAAAACTCCAAACCTGAATTTCAGTGAGAACTGCATACTACGCTTAAGGGTGGATTTTTAATGTGAACATTTAATCTTAGTTTGAAACTATGATCATTTAATTTGAGAATAAATTTAATTAAGTGCTAATTCTGTATGCTGTTTTTAAGTAGAAGCTTAAACCTCTCAAAACTGCAATAGTAAATAATAAAATATGGCATCTGTGATCAGCTGGCCTTGCAAATTGCATAAAATAAAAGAAAAAGAAGAGAATAAAATAAAAAAGAAACAATAGAAAAACTTAGAAATAATTGTTATGTGCTGTGAAATAAAAGTATAGACGCATTTACAACATAAAAACAGAATTTATATCACATTTCGAATATGCACGGAAAAAATTATCACCAAAATATAATCAAACAAAAGTTTGTCTAAAAATAAATTTAATTTTCAGTAAATGTTCTGTACATAATCTATGAATTGTTTGTTTGACTCCTATTTAGAACGCAAACACCAAAAACAACAAAAAAAACTGTGCTGTAAAAAACCCCCCGATGACGACATACACACAAATAACAACAACAACAATGATAGCAAAAGGAATGCGATAGTACCAAGTTTGTTTACTGAAGATTTTTGAGTGAATCAATTCGTTAATGTTGTTGCATTAATTCTCATTCATTCTCTTAGAGTCTTTAGATAAACATTGAGAGTTGAACACATTTAACAAAGTGAAATTTCATAAATGCTTGGATGATGATGACCCAGACAAAAATTTTGTTTGATATATTTAAAAAAAATGCACTCAATATTTTTGTTTGATTAAGTAAACTATTTTGTTTAGTATTTATTAGTATTTTTAGACTGATTGTTTTATTAATTCAGGCAAAAATATTTTTTGATATTTTTCAGAAAATCCAGTAAATCTCTTTGTTTGATTTAGTAAATTGTTTTGTTTACAATTTGTAAATATTTTTAGACAAATTGTTTTATAGATTTAAACAATTTGTTTACTGAATAAACACTTTTTTTCAATGAAATTATTAAGATATGTTTGTCTATATTTACAAATTTGTTTGTAGGTCCGTTCCTAGACAAAATATTTACTATTTCATTGAATTCCTTTACAGAAAAAGAAATTTAGTTTTTTCTGTGTGGATATATATTAAAAAAGACTACAATCGAATGTGTGTGTTGATATACTTATTTTTTACAGCTTAAACCCCACCAACGTTGGCCGCTTAAGCTGGGCAATAAAAGCAGTTAATTATCGTCTTAAAAACAGAAAACAAAGATTAAAGATGACTAAAGCTCTAATGTGCACATTGAAAACCTACCCTAACAGTCACTTAATTCAAACAGCTGAATAAAGTTTAATCAAATAATTGTAGAAGATTAAAAACTTATTCTTTTCGAGTTCTGTTTGGCGCGCTTGATTTTTAACACATAAGACCTGACGTTATTTCTTGTTCAGCATGATTGCTCACTATTTACATTAACCGATTGGCTTTGAGAGTTTAAAATTGAAAATAGAATTGAAAAAATACAAATTAAAACACATTCTGCCTGCAACTTAAAATGATAGTCAAGGTAGTGTTAGCTTGAGTCTTGGCTCAAATAAAAAAAGACATTAAAATTGATGAGAAACCCGCAATGATTTCGCCAATAAGAATAAAAGCAAAAAACAAGGCAAAAGCTTCTTAGTGATAAGTTGCTCAACTTGAAGTAAATTGCTCTAGATAAGAAGGGTGTTTGCTTAAGCCGTTTGCCAAATTGGATTTTTAATAACCTCAACTTAATAACATTGTAATTATATATTTTGAATATCACATTATTGCATGTTTATTATTATGAAAATTGTCAGTGTTTGATGCACTAAGTATATGCAGGCATTTTATAAAATATTTCAAATATAAATATATTACTTATTGAGAATGCTTGTCTTTTAGTTGTTTGCATGAATATACTTTAAATATTAGACAAATACATGAGATTTTTCAATCCACGTTCATTCATATAACACAAGTTTCAAGATCATTTTCAAAACTCGTTTTACATTGGCACAAATAGCATGGCCTTGTCTGCTTTTCCTTTAAAAAATTTATTTTTAGTAAAATAAAAAAAATTATTTAAAAATTGCAAATTAAATTTGAAAAAAACTAGAATATTAAGAAGTAAAATTTGTTTACTTGCCTTCTGAAGTCTTGCTTAAACATTATTCTTTCACCTTTACCAAAACATCGAAATTTCACCAAAAATCTACGACTTCTGAATGCAAAACAAACATCGGTAAAATAGGAGGTTATTGGTATCACCCCGATTTTCAAAAATTGAGTTTTCATTATACAAGTATTCTGATAATTTTTACCATGTTATGTGTATTAGGGGATCGTCAGGATTTTTTTTTCAATTTTGTCGCTTTTTTTCGCAGATACTCGCACATTGGAAAAATAATGAAAAAAATATTGAACATACTTTTAGTCCTCTACCACATCATATGATGCAGCAGTAAAAAATATTTATAGCTTCTGTAACTCATAATCAAAGTATCCACTAGTTTTATACATAAAAGGTCAGATTTCAGACAAACTTAATATGAAGTTATAAGGCCAATGTTTGAATTCCCAAGTCTTTGATATATCTTAAAACAATATATTTTCTAAGCTAATTTGAGGTCACTGAATACGAATATAGAATAAATTTATTATTCTTAATGCGCGTTATTGCCATATGCGCGAAAAATAAGTATTTTTTATTGGCAAAATTCCGAGAATGGTTCATCTTAATACAATAGATTTTACACTGTTGCATAGACATTTCTCTCTCTCTCTCTCTCTTCTTTCACTAGTTTTCATACAAAACTAATTTAATACAGTTTGTATTACAAAAAAAATTTTGATTAAAAGAATTTTGTATGGGAAATAAAATCGCCTTTTTTTACTTAAGGCCGGGGCACATAGAATCCGTCATACGTCATCCGTTGCCTTTTTCAACTGACGTTAACGGAATGACGGATAATGTTGGCACAATGAGTACTTTGTTAACGGAGAGAAAATCAGCTGTTATTTATTTATTAACTTTAATTTCTTTAATTCTTTATTTTAATTCTTATTTCTTAATTCTTAATTTCTTTATTTTTTTATTTTTTTATAACAAAGCACCAAAACTTTGTACAATCGAATAAATTTTAATTTAAATTATTTTATTTTTGAGCGAAAAACAAACCCACAACAAAGAACAAATCAAACAATTGTTGTCAAAGTACTCAACGTACGTTAAAAGTTAAAAGTTGGCCAACTTTGTACTTTGCGTTGACGGAGAAGTACTGTATGTGATCAAGTTCATAAGAAAACATGTATTTTAACTTAGCTGTCAGTTGAAAAAGGCGACGTATAACGGATTCTATGTGTCTCGGCCTTTACTGTCATATAACTTTCTCTTTTTTTCAGATCTCCTCGATTTTAAGCTTATTTTATTCGATAAAAGTTGAGCCCTGAAATTGTGTAGTGTATGGTGGGCATTAAAACATTTGGATTTACTATCCCATTGTAGTTTACAGCTCTGACCACTAGAAATAAACAATGAAACATTAAAAAGCATACTTTTAGGCCTTGTCTTTTTACCTAAGTATTATTTAGGTACTAAAATTTATTTTTAAAAGCTGTCATAATGAAATGTTCTAATTATGAGGGTGAACGTTTGCGTTTGCATGAGTCACTTATTTTTGCATTCACTATCTTAGTAATATATAATCCATTGATTGTAGATTGTTCTAAAATTTCAACGAATAAAGGCTTTAGTTGACTTACGTGGCCTTGGAGTTGTTAGTGCCGAATTGATTTATACTGGCCCTTTTTACACGACTGCGCGACGCAAAGAAGAGTATTGTTATATTGTAAGTAGAAAGAAACTTGGAGTTCTGCGTTTGTAAATATATATGTTTAGTATTGAGATATGTCCGTGACTGATAGTTAGCTCACGATCACGCACACTCACGAAAATAGCATATTTTATCAAGCACGCTCACACACGACAAATTTTCAAATTCTCACGCAAAACAAAATAGGAAATTCGAATTATCGATGTTCGTCTGTCTGTACGTGAAATCGATTTTCGGACGCCCCCAGAAAAGTTACAGACATTGGATTTAGACTAATATATTAGGATTTATTAAAAATCAGCAAAAACGAAAAAATAACAATAAAAAAAAATTCCTCACTTGCTATTAGATTTGAGTCCATGGTGATTGATGAAGAGTATATAAGATTCGGCATAGCCAAATAGAACTCTTTGATTTGTTTTTTTTTTTTTTTATTAGTTCCAATATTTCTTTGAGCCAAAATATTTTTATATATTTAGTTTCTCATTGAAATTTTTGTTCTTCATAAAGAATTGAAAACGAATTGAACTGAAAAATTCTTAAAAAATTATATGCTTTAAATGTTGACCCAGCAAGATCTAATCGTAAGTACAAACTTGTTCTAAGCGAGCGAAATACATTTCTTGTGTAACGCTCCACTACTCATTTGAGTATTCTGATCTCTATCTGATCAGCTAAGATTTTTAAGATTTTAATTAATCTTAATGACGATCTCATTTAATAAAAATTTTTCATTACAAAAGTATGACATTATTAAAAATATTTTTAGCTTCCTAATTACAATGTTTAACAATAACAATACAGTGGTAAAACTAATAAAGACTCTCAAATTAACTCTTAGAAAAAGTACTTGTGGTCAAAGTAGTAAAACAAATTATAAAAAAAACATGTGTGGGATTAAAGCATAAAATGATGAACAATAACTTCCTAATTAGCATAATCAAATATTTGTTACATGGAACAATGATTGCTGGCCAAAACATCTACGAATATGAAGGAAAAATTATAAAGTTTAACCAACAGAAAGTAAAAATATCATGACTACACAGAAACAAATAGAAAATAAGTGCACCGCTACACAAAAAAATAAAAGTGCTGTGTAGATTTGACAAGACCTACATACATACCTACAAGTATTTTGACTAGCTGTTGACTCTCAAAATTATGAGTTAATTGGGAAATACTGTAGTTTTCGAGATTATTTGAGGGTGTATGAGCCAGACGGGCCTCAGATGCGGACTCAGGCCATTAGTAAAATGTACAGCACTCATACCTGCATGTATTTTACGTGCTGAATACGAATTTGAAGTCCGTTAAACTAAAAAATTTCGAGTAAATTGCGAAAAAAAAAACTGCAGTTTTCAAGATTTTCGGCGGTTTTTCGCAATTTACTCTAAATTTTGGATATGTACACTTATAGAAGCCATGTTAACATGGAACTAACAACGAAGAAACTAACAACGAAGAAGTTTGTTCTGTTAAAATATTTTCTACAAGTTTAGGAATAACATTCAGCTTAGCAATTCCTCAGTAGTTTGATATTTCAACTTTGCTGCCGCATTTGAACTCAGGAATTATAAGTAGGAAAATACTAACAAGGCAGCTCTGATCACCATCACTACTGCAGCTTTGTTCCATTAAAAAACTTTGAACTTTCAAAAGAAACTATTTTTACCCGACTATAGCATCGCCTGCAGAAAGAGTTACATATATGTCAAACAGGTTTTAATGTTTGCTAAACTTCTTATCTGCTCTGGATGAGTGAGGTGGCAATTTAACTTGTTACTATGGTCTGAGTGCTATAGACTGGGACCAAAAATTAAAGAGATCTCGACCTATCGTGATGGTTATCATATTAAAAGGCAAACAAGTACCAATCTAATGATATAGCTGAGTCGAAATGTCGGCCATGCGACAACGTACAGTTAGGGCCAAAAAATTTGTGTATGTACATTTGTACACTCATATGTATGTATGTACATTCATTCCTTAAAGTTTTCGCAGGAAATGCAAAAAAATATCGCATGAGACACATTTGTTAGGCATTTCCGTGACACTTGAACTTATGATATTGCTACCCATTAAATTTCCATAGCCGAATTATCATATGAAAACCGATTCTTAAAGAGAAAGCTCCAATAAACTCCAAAAAGGGTTAGGATATATAAGACTTGGAAATAAATGATATCCAAGTAAAGTCCGCAGACCACCAACACGAAGTTTTCATCTTCAATCACAAAAAAAAATCCTTACTTTGGGAACAAATTGTCATAACTGGGAGCACTGGTCACATTTGAAAAGAAAATCGAAAGAAAAAAATAAACAAACGGGCACAATTCTCCACACTTCACATCATCAATAAACAAACCAAAAATAAAAAATAAAATAAACAAAAAAGCTTCACCGAACAACAACACCAAACCAACAAATTACATGCATCACAGCAAAAACAATATCAAAACAAACAAAATTAAAGAAAGAAGAAAAGAAAGAAAGAAAGAAAGACTTTATGGAAAAATGGTAAGCAACTCACCTGACACAACACTTTGAGAAACGGTCGTGATAACAACTCATTTCACAAACGCTACACGCTGCAGCTTTTCTTTAAAACAAAAATCTGGTATTTTTCTAATAAATTTAACTTTATTTCTCTACAATTTCCAAACTTCAAATTATACAATTTACAATAACACAAATAAATGAACATGTGCAAAACAAGAAATCTACATAAAGTGCGAATATTTTCGAAATAATAATTTACATAAATAGTTAAAAACAAAAACAACAAAATGATCAATTTCTTTTGGAGAACAACTTAAACGAAACATTTTAAGCGCGCGCAAACGTGTTTTTGCTGATTTCAGTTCGTTTCTATCGATGTTGATCATGTGTGATTTTTTCTAAATGGTTTAATGTCCTCTTGTTAAAAAAAAACATAAATTGATTACATGCAAATTTATTTTGAAATACAAGAAAGTCATCAAAGAAAAATATGATTCGTAAATCATTTCAAATTGCTGAATTAAGAAATAAAATTTAAATATATATTAAAATTTAGGGTAAACTAAGTGATTTTGTATTTGTGGTTTTAGATGAACGTAATAATGGAATAATCTTCATCTAATGTTTTGGGAAAAGCTAGAGTTATTTATTGGAATTTATTGAAGTTAGTTGCTGCAATAAAAAGGATACTTTTTTAATACTCCAAATCTTCAAATGGTATGTAAAAAGAATGTGCATTAAAAATTAAGTAATAGTTTCTAAATATTGGCATCTTATCTTATGTTTTAATTTGCAAAATCTGCAATAGAAATTTCTTGTTTAGTGAAATAATAATAGTTTTTCAAAAACTTTGGTTGACCTCGAAAAGGGAAAAAATTGCTAAAATATGGCAAATTTATGTAAAATTTTCTTAAAGGTTGATTATGGTGAATTACTATTAATCCGACGTCATCCAGATTGGGTAAATTTTGCGCAGCAATCGTTTTTTCATACCTACATGTACATGCACTCTAAAACATTACTTAAAATTTAGGATCACATATTGTCTAAATTTGTGTTGAAAATTTGTCGTTGTCTAAAATTGCATCGACTTTGTAGATATTGTAGACATAATTTGTCTAATTTGACTTCACAAATTAAACATACATATTTAGTTCAAGTGGATAAAATGGCAGAAAAATTATAATATGCTTATGGCTGATAGGTAGATATGCCAGACTATCAGCCAAGAGGTCGCAGTTCGATGTTCCAGGCAGCCAACCGCTTCCGCGCTAATTTTTATTTGTTTAAGTAAACATATTTTGTTCAAAAATCAACAAAAAGAATGCGTATCTAGTTTCAAATCGATGATAATGAGTAAAATGTTGCCTACTATTACCGACCTAATTTTCAACAAAAGTGTTTTAGAGTGTATGGCCGATTTCATAAACGCCACAATACATTGCAGTGATGCAAAGTCGTATGTGCTTTGTTGTTGTAAACAATGTAAAGTCGCATCGCTGCAATGCATTGTGGAGTTTATGAAGTCGGCCGTATATATAATTAGTCGAAAATTCGGATAATGTAACTATAAACAAGGCGTATCTAGTTTTTTTCGAAATCGCCTTTTTAACGTTTTCTGGAAATTATCGTGTAATTATCATCTTGAAAATAATCCATGGAATATTTTACGAAAAAACTTTCGTAGTTGCTTTTTTCGTAGAATATACAATATTTTCGTACATATTTAGAAAAATATTTAGGAAGTATTTTTTTTTTAACTTACGAAAGCAACGAAAATCTTTCGTAAACCTATTTCCTTGTTCAAAAATATATTTGAAATAAGAAAATATATTAAACAATTTTTTTTTTGTAAATTGACATATTTTCCAGATGTAAGTAAATAAAACCAATTTTTAGCTCTTATAAAATAAGTAAAAAGTGGCTTAGTGAGTAGAGTACTTGTCTTGAAATATGAAGATAGCAAGTTCGTGCCCCGGTTGAGCCAAACTTGTTTTTTACTTTTATTTTTTAGCTATTTTCGTACATTTCGTATATTTTACGAAATAATTTCGTGGCGCGAAATTACGAAATATATCGTAATATAAACGATCGTTTTCGTGCATATGTGTCATGGATTTTTTTCGGTGTAGGTATGTAAATGCTTTAGTGTTTATTCAGATTTTTGTTTCCTTCTCCTGTAAAGTATCGAAAATTCGAGATAGGTCTTTTGTATATAAAACCATCGATACATATATTGTGATAAACATGTTAGACTGCTTTTGATCCTCCACCCTATCGGCGTAACATTTCACCATATTACAGATTGAAATCGCAAAAAATTGGAATAATTGAAAAATGGAAATTGGTCTGCTTCTTTAAAGAATACGAGTACCTATTTATTCGATTAACATTATGAAACCACTACATCACCACTGAAAACGCCAATGTCATATGTTGTCTACTTTCCCAGCTTCATAAGATTGTAAAATTTGTATTAAAATTAACTGCCTGTTCAACGATGTCGAAAAAAGATGTTCATGCGCATTCTAAGCGAAAGAACACCGATTTGCGTTCATGAACAAAGTCATAAATATGTCTCTATACGAACGATAACTCGAAAAACAAGTAGAAAGAAAACGTAAGTGGTTTCATACGATATCCGATTCAACAATGTCGAAGCAATACGAACGTAATCTCAAAATCACTCACTTACTGTGTTGCTTGTGACTGGTAAAAAAATTTTCATAAAAGCCCATTAAATTCTTAGAACTCGCAACATCTCTCTTTATTATAATATTTTTTATCATTCTTATTAATTTTTTTATTATTTATGCACATACTCATGATTTTTTTAAACAAAATAAAAGCCACTAACACATTCAAAACTTCTGTTTTCTTTACTGTGTAAGGCCCATCAAACAAGGTAGTCGCACCTGTACAACAAAACTAGAATTTGTATTAGAAAATTATACAAATTTCCTATACAACTGCGAGTACCTTACAATGGACTCTCTTGTCGTTATGTTTGGTTGTATTTTTCTTCAAACAATTTAGTAGTACTTTCAATGTTTTAATGAAAATCGCCAAATAAACTAGAAACTTACAATATGGCATTATTGTAAAATTTTAATACTTAAGAGAGAAAAATTGACATACGTAAGTGCAAGCAAACGATAGCTGTCGATATTGTTGAACCCAAATTGACTAGATTTCGAGGCAGTGGCTTTCGATCGCTCAGGTTTTCCTTCGACATCGTTGAACAGGCAGTAAATACGTAAGCTTCCGTATTCAGCTAAAATATTTTGCGTGTTGTTGCTCCAATGACTTATTTAAAATAGGGATGTAACGAATACCGATACCGATACCGATATATCGGCGATACTTCAGATTTTCCGATACATCGGTATCGGCGATATTTTACTGTCGATACGACGATACTTTAAAAATTTTTTTCAGAGTTTTTTTAAAAAATAATTTATTTTTTTTTCAATTTTACCATGAATTAAATTCACTTCGTAATTTTTTAAATCTTATTAATATCAATTTTAAAAACTAATAATATTTTATGCTGTTATTTTGTAAAAAAAAATATTTATTTTTTGTTAATTTTACTATGAATTCAAATTCAAGTCGTTGTTTTTTAAATCTTATTCCAGCAAAAAAAGACACTCCAAAGAAGTCATGAAAATGTACAATTCGCGATCCGGAAGTATTTGGATAATTTCTAATTAGTTTTACATATCCTTGCCATTGCAAGAAGTTCTGTTTTTCGATTACCAATCACCGAATCGGAAGCAATGCTAGAACAAATTTCTTTTTCGGTGTTCTATAATGATTTTTCCTCAAGGAAAAAGGATAAAAATTACCCATTTTCACAATTTTTTCTGCGAATTTAAACTCAAAACTTTATTTTCAATTAAATTTAGGTGAATAAATATAAACTTAAAAGACTTTTAATAATTAAGGTATTAAGTTATTTAGAAGAATATTAGTTGATAAATGTCCTTTAAAAAATCGATTTTTTAAAAAGCATGGCGAGTATTTTTTAAAATTATAAAGGAATTAAAAATTTTTTCTTGCTTTTATACTAATTATCTGCATATTTTTAATATAGATTTTTTGGAAGCAAAGAAAATGTAGCTCCTTAAAAATTACTTAAAATTTTTTATACTGGGTTAAAATCAATTTTAAATGTTCTCTCTTACAATGTAATTTTGTATAATAAAAAAATTGCACTTGAGTTTTGTTGATCTAAATATGTTGATCGAATATTGAACTCAATTTCAATATTCGTATCGGTATCGGAATCGGTATCGGCGATATTTATTTTTAAATATCGGTATCGGTATCGGATCGGCAAAACGGCGTATCGTTACCTCCCTAATTTAAAATATTGTAAACATAGCAACATAACTTCATTGATCCAATTTAATACTTTCGGTAACCTAATGATAATATTTCATTATTTCGACGAAATTATTTCATTATTTCAATGAAATTATTTCATTATTTTAATGAATTTATGTCATTATTTTATTGAAATTATTTCTTTGTTGTAATGAAATTATTGCATTATTAAATAGGCTCATTAGATTAAACTGT
This sequence comes from Panzeria rudis, assembly GCA_956483635.1. Taxonomy (NCBI): domain Eukaryota; kingdom Metazoa; phylum Arthropoda; class Insecta; order Diptera; family Tachinidae; genus Panzeria; species Panzeria rudis. The sequence goes on along the minus strand of OY101448.1, from coordinate 43,657,962 downwards.
TTGACTATTTACTATTTTCGTTTATTGACAATTCCATATACAAATACGTACGATAGATAATAATGCATATCAGAAACATTTTTAATGTTGATGACCGCTTACAGTATCGAACTTAAGACTCTTGATGTTCATTATTTGCTTTACATGCAACGCACAATGGGGAATTTGGGAAAAAATTTAAATAGATCTGTAGTTTCTAAACAAACCGTCCGATTCTTATAAAATACGGCATACGGCATTTAATTTTTGGATTTTATACCTTGAAAGGGGGCGGAGCCGCAAGACTCCAAAATGGATCACCTCGGCCTTATGGAAAATTCAAATCTATTCAAAGCAGATGTTTTTGATATGATAAAAAAGAGTTTTGCATACAGATTTTCCTATCCAAGAGGAAGAAAAAATTCCAATGCATTTATGTGTTTTCGCTTATAGTCTAGGAGATATTTGACTGAAAAAATTTACTTTTAACTTTTTCACCCACCTTGGTGGTCTACTGTTTTGCTAATGGGGAAGTCAAATCTTGTTTGCAAAAACTTTTTTTCGTTGACTTATAACAAACTTTGCTTAAAAAACACAATTCGGACAATAGTTATACGCAGTTTAAGTTAAAATTTTGAAAAAAGTAGATTTTTTCCCGTTTTTACCAGAAAAAATTGTGTTAATGATTTCATAACTATACACGCAAAGAAAAACCATGGTTGAGGCAAGCATAACCTAAGAGCAACATACTATGATTGAATTATATGGTTGTAGTCAAATCATACTATTATGAAAATAAATCTGTTGTAAATATAATATTGTTGTCTTATGTAACTCTAATATGATTCATACAACTATTTAAACTAATAATAATATATTTCTATATAATAATTGCATGGTTCTACATAACCATATAAAGGCTGTTTTCTTAATCATATTTTGATTAAAAATTGACAGCAGCTTAAAATGTATATGTTTTTGAAATTAAATATAAAATAAAATGTTTTGAATTGGAAATAAAAAGTATTATCTATTTGCACATAGATAATACATACATACATATTTGTTGACACATGTATTATTTGCAACCGAACATGCTCTGGAAACCATTTCGTTTTGAAATCGGCAACTTTCAGGGAAGAATTCAACTAAAAAGTTTATTTTTATGTTTCAGATGTTTCAGATAATTTATCCAAACTAAGCTACGAATGCACTAAATTCTCCGATTAGAAGAACATTGTTTTTTATTTTTGAAATTTCGCAATTTCAAAAAGAAATGGTTTTCAGAACATGGCCGAATATTATTTGCTAGTTTTTATCCGTTTTTGTTATTTTTAATAAATTTTTTTTTTCTATTTTTATTTATCAAGTGACACACAAAAACAAACCAACAGCTCTCAAGTAAAATAAGAAACTGATAAAAAAAAGTATTCAACCAAAAGATAGAACAAAAATTTGTTTGGAAGCAGAGAGCCATGTCTCTTTTGTAACCATAGCTTGATTGCAAACAAACTGTTTTAAAATAGCATGGACAAGAACCATATTTTATTGTAACAAAACCATACTGTTATTGAATTTTCAAATATACCATGATTGTAGGTAGTTTTTTTTAACAATAAATTCAACCATGTTGCAATCAATATGAATGCTAATAATATCAGGATTGAATGTAAGCATAAGTTTTTTTCCTAAAATAATTAATCTTCACAATTATTTAAAACAATAATAACTTATTTGCCACAACCATAAGATATAGCGGGAAACATGACATTGTTGACGGAACAATGCCACAACCATATATTTTCTCTGCGTGTATCTAAAGTATAAGGTATGTCGAAACAAAATATTTTTTTTAATGTTTTATTATTGAATGCACCAGAGGGTTTCAAAATAGGCCTATTTTCATTGTAAATGCTAGTCTTAAGGCGTTTTTTCTCAAATCGCAAAGCTGCAATCAAAAAGATTATCAAATCACCTTGGGGTTTCCTAATATGCCCTTAAATAATCCAAAAAAATAATTATTTCCCGCTGGCAAAATATAAAAAACTACACCAAATATACTGAAAATCCCACTTTTGTCTAGGTTGGTCTTAAGTAAAAAATTTTTGTGTAGGAAATTTTATCAGCTTTAACTTTTTTTATGCAGAAATTTTTTGCTAAAAGAAACATACTTTTGAGGGATATCTGTACTAAGGACCAACTGTGCAAATTTCTAAAACTTTGAGAGTTATTTCTTTCCAATTAATTGGCCTTTTTATGTCTTATTTGACTGGGCTAAATAAAGGTGCTTGAAATAGTTTAGTAGTTTTTGAATCCAAATTGATTATTAGGCTAAGGTTCGTAACTTTTAATCCAGGAAGAATTTGGCATGATTAATATTCCAAGGAACAAGGGTTTTGTTATCAATCATATTCAACTCACTTTTATGCATTTATTAAAATTGGTAAAACATTAAATTTGGTAAATCGTTGAATATGAAAAATTCACTTGATTCAGTGATAATAAATATATGGAAACATAGTTTGTTATTTTGTATTAACAGTACTCTCTCTAATAACATGACAAATGTATTTTAAGAACCAGTCAAAGCAATTATATACTAGGATGCAAAAAACATGTAAAACTGTATAAAAAAAACTTGAGTAAGCTACAAGAAAATTGATAGCAAATGTATTTATGTTTTAAATATAACATAACTAACAAAAATACCAAAATGTCAATTGATGACATTAAATGCTGCCTATCATTATCTTTAGCATACAATAAAAATAATTGTATAAACAAAATGCTATAAAAAACAAGCAAAACATTAATTTTAATATCTCAATTTAGAGATAATAAAGCTGTTTTAAATTTTTGTATTTCGCTAAGAAAACATTTGTTATTGTTCGCACATGATTTAGTTTATACACTCTGCAGTTGCTCATTAACTTAATTTTTCATAAAATTCACTAATATTTATTTACCAGGCCAACTTAATTGACGAATAATTTTTTTTAATAAACTTAATTTATTTAGTCATAAACAAAAGACTTAAGACACATACTTAAGATACAATAAAATTCTTTAAACGAAAAAAACTTAAAATGCACACAAGAATTTACTTTGCTATTCGCAGAAAAAGTTTTTTGCTTTTAGTTTAGCTCTTTTTATAGTTTTTTAATTGTTATTTGAAAACAAAAAGTGGTAACCTAGTTGTCTGAATTAAATTGAACATTACCTTTGTTTGTTTGTTTGTTTGTTTATTTATCTTTTTTTAAGTCAAGAAACGCCTTTAATTAATACATTTCAAAAATGTTTCAAAAAAGAAAAGCCATTTTAAATGCCAACAATTGAGGCAATTATGATTTATTTTGCAAATAAGTAGATCTTAAGTAAGAGAGCTTAAAAGTAAACGTTAATGTGGTATATTAGTTGTAAAAAATATTTTTTTCGGAAGTTAGAGATCTCGAATTTTTAGTTTATAAATAATAATGCATAAAAAAAATTTTCTGACTTATAACAGATCAAAAAAAACTTTTATACAAAACTTTGTTTTATAAGTCTCTTATTAATCAAAAAAGAATTTTGTGAATTAGGTTGCCAGAATTCAGTAAAGTGCGACTTTGACTCGCACACGCAGGGTTTCGTACGAATACCATATACATACATAAATTGCTTTTGCCTTTTTGGCGTTTTTTTAGTTTTAGCGCTTTTTTTCATTTTAGTGATTTTTTCGGGTTTTGGCTATTTTTTAGTTTTGACGATTTTTCGTTTTTAGCGATTTTGTTGTTTTATTGCGATTTTTCTTTTTTTCGATTTTTTTTTAGTTTTGACGATTTTTTAATTTTTTCGATTTTTTAGGTTTGGCTTTTTTCCTGTCAGCGATTTTTTTAGTTTTTGGCATTTCTTTTGTTTTTGTTGATTTTTGTTAGTTTTGGAGATTTTTATCGTTTTGGTGATTTTTTCGCTTTTTGACGATATTTTTAGATTTTAAATTTTTTTTAGTTATGGCACTTTTTCCCGTTTTGGTGATTTTTTTTAGTCTTAGCGTTTTGTTTCGTTTTTGTCGATTTTTTTAGTTTTTGTGATTTTTTCGGCTTTTAGCGTTTTTCAGTTTTGGCGTTTTTAGTTTTGGCGTTTTTTTTAGTTTTTGGAATATATTAATTTTTGTGATTTTTTTCATGTTTTGACGATATTTTAGTCTTGTTTCAGAAGATACAGCTAAATGTCAAAATTACACAGCCTGATGGAATACCCTTTAGTTTTAAGTTAGTTTTTCAGCATTCGCAAATGTTGCTTTTAAAATGCTGCTGTAGACATTTCAAGAGTTTGCCTCTTACGGTTTCCACGATGCAGCTAATTGTCAAAATTACATAGCCAAAATTACATTAACTAATAGAATACCCTTTAATTTTGATTTTTTTTTAATTTCAGTGTTAATTGGTGTAGCCTGGCTATTAAAGCACTAACTTTGAAAATTTTAAGTTTCTATATATAAAAGTCTGTATATTATATTAGCATTTCAACATATTTTATTGCTCGCTTTAGAATACCTTTTAATTTGTAAATATAATATATTTGTTATTGAAGCGGCCATAGTTATACATATTCTGTAAAAATTTCAGGTCTGTACCTCTTACCGTTCTCGAGAAAACAGCATTTGACAGACAGACGGACAGACAGACGAATGAACGGACAGCGTAGAGAAAACAATAGGGTTCCTTTACACTTTTGATGTACGGAGCCCTAAAAATAAATTTAAAAAACTAGAACCTGACTACTTAAAAATTGCGCTGTGAAAAGTGCAGAACAAATAATTCTGGCAAAAAAAAACCAACCACAGATTTGCGAAAAAAAATGTATGGGACCAAACTGCAGGCAAACCATTTCAAACAAAAATACAATTTTGAAAATCGATGAACAAATGACAGATTTATGGGTGGGGTGGAGCAAATTTTAACGCCGATTTTCGAGAAAAAATTGTGGGTCCAAAATGCAAGCATTTCTCCGAATTTGAAAATCGGTTCACAAATAACAGAGTTATGCGTGTAAAAAAGCCCTCCCCATGATCGCTCAAGCATGGCAGCACTGTTTATTTTGTATAACGGGAACTTTAAACAATATGTAAAGAACTTTATATTATTATATTCCATGAATACCTTATAACCATAAAATGAACTTTAAGCTCGCGAAGCAGCAGACACCTCTAGTATTAAAATAAAACAAATTGCATTAAATATCAGAATCAACTTACTCCTGTAAAATTTCGTTTATGCCATTTACTTCCTTTTTGCCGTTAAGACTGGATATATTTGGAATTGCTTTTACTTTACACAAAAAAATTGTAATAAATGGTTGTTACAAATTTTCTTTAATTATTTTCCAATCTTAAAAATACAAGGGCTTTTTCTATCTTTAATCATTTTAAGCGACATTAAGTCTCGTGTATTAGTTATGATCTTCTTTTAATTTATTTATTTAGATTATTTATTGTTTCAATCCATGTCTACAAGCCATATTTAGGTGAAAACTATAGATTAATTAATTAAAAAACACTTAATTATTTTATTATGTAAAAACATAACACGCTTGCATAATATTCAATCATGCTTGATGTTCACCAAACAATTACAATCGGTTATTTCCTTGTCAATATGGCTTAAAATTAAGCATACAGCCAACAGTAAGTAAACTACAGGCATTAATTAAAACAGCTTTACGTAAAACAGAAATTTTTCAAAAGAAAATGAAATTCAAAGCTAATAATGCAAAACAAGTCATAAATATAAATAATTGGCATAAAAACTGATATTAAATACTTGTTACCATTTAGTAACTATAAAATTTATAATTCGTTCAAAAATGAAAAGAGATATTATATATTTAAAAGAAATGAATATTGCAAAAAAAAAACTTTAAGATCGGTATTTAAGCACAAAAAGCAAAACTCTTTGCTTTGAAATAGTAAAAAATCAACAGTAAAAAAATTAGCACTTATGATGAAGAAAACAAATAAGAAAAAACGAAAAGTTTTGCAGAACAACAAAACAAATTGCAATATTGTTGTTTCGTCTTCTTAAGGAAAGCTAAAACACTAAATCGTATTACGAGCAAGAGAGCAAATAATTTAAGATCATCTAATTGTATACGAGTTCAGTTCCAGAATATTGGAAAGAAAACGTTTTTATGCATATATTTAAAAGATGCAAGTACAGAGGATCTTAAGGACTTAATTTCATTTTCAGTAAAGCAATTCAATAAATTGTTAAATATTTTGTCTAGAAACCTATTGGAAATACAAATAAAAATGTCTCAACAATTTCATTGAAGAAACCTGGTTTCTTTTTTTTAAACAAAATATTTTACCAAAACAAATAAATGATTTACTGATTTTTTCCCCCATTTTTAAACAAATTTTTTTTCTGAATCTGTAAAACAATTTATCTAAAAATTATTTCTAATATCAAACAAAAATATTTACTGAATCAGTCAACAACATCTTGCAAACGTTATTTTTTCATTTTAGAACAACTATAAATCATTTTGTATGCCATACTAGTTGCATAAAAACGACATATCTTGTCGAATCAAAATTATATCAGAATTTATTTATTTTACTTATACTCAAATTAATTATATAGTTTACTTATATTCAAATTGTTAATTTAAATAATTTTAATTATGAAATTATTCATATATATATATATATATATATATATATATATATATATATATATATATATATATATATATATATATATATATATATATATATATATATATATATATATATATATATATATATATATATATATATATTGTATATAGATTAATCAAGCTTTGGGCCACTTTTATTTATTATATAAAAAACGTATTTATTTGCAAAGTATTTAATTTGCTACAAATAAATAAATCTTTTGTATAAAAAATAAAACTGACCCAAAGAGAGGTCGAAAAAATTAAAGAATATTACCTAATTATGCAAGAAATACAGGAAAATTAAGAAAAGACGTAACTGTAGTATAGCTACGGCAATTATGTTATGGTTGTACTAACTAAGATGTTGCTGTTTTTAGTATTTTAAACTTCAACTAGCTCCTCCATAACAATTCCAAAGAACAGTCATTTGTGTTATCAAGACGCTAAAAAAGTGGGTGGTCATTGAGCTATCCAATATTAATCCTATTATGACAATACTATCCACAAAATTTTTTGCAAGCTACTGACTTACAAAAGTAAGACTACCACTTCACTATATGTAGCGTACACATTTGGGCACACTACCAGTTAACAATTCTCAGTCAGTTAATGTAGCAATTAAGATAAGTAGACGATATTTGACCATAAACAGGAAAAAGAATGCAAGGAAACCAAAGTTGCTATGTATTTCCTTCGGGTAACAGAGAACAGGAAAAGCGATGGCACAACGATTTTCCCAGCTAATGACGACAAGTCAATGACTGTAGTTAACCGATCAAGAGCCGAAGCATTTATCTTGTCGGATCGTAGTAATTGCTTGTCGTTATTGGACGAACGAAAGCTGAAGAGTTTATATCGACGTATTATACATTCTTACCAATAATCTTATTTAGCCGATCAAGAGCCGAAGAATTTATTTTGTCGTATTGTAGTATCCCAGCAAAAACTACAGCTTCGGCTGAAGCAGTTTTGTAAACGGGAGAAGCTGGTTGTTGTTTCTATTCCTGCTTCGAACAGACATGATTTTTGTTCGCCATGTCTCACATGGGAGCTCTTGTTTTTGACATAAAATAGCGCTTCTTTCGAAGTATCAAAAATGATCTACAACAAAGTTGTTCATTTCACCAAACAATTGTTTGTACTCTTTATTTCATTTCTTTTTATACTCTCTATTTAGTCGTTAATGCGAGAGCGACGAGTGTACGTGCATAGTAGCTTTGTTGGTATTTTGCCAACATACAGTGTGTAAAATAAATGATAATGATGAAAATAAAGTGCTTTTTATTAGGAATAAAAATATATTTTTGAAAAAACTAAGGGAATTGGGGCAAAATGTATTGAAAATTTCTCCATTTTACCAAGTAAAGAAATAGTAAATTCAGTGTGAACCGCATTATTATACATTTTTACGACCAATATATCTTGTGATAAAATTTTAATGAAAATCTTTGCGTTTGCTTTATCGTATTACTATAGTTCACAATTCTCACAGCAATGCAGCTGCAAAATATTTTTGATCACTAATGCTGTACAATCATGTCACCATGGAATAAGTGAGACATCTAAAAAGACAGCATGCTTTAAATGTGTTGGTGTTTATTTGAAACAATGCGTGAGACAAATCTTTAGAGCCAATTTTGTTGAAAGCCACAATGCCACTGAATAAGCTTTTGTTTATTTTGAAGTTCATGTTGAATAAATGTAAAGAGCCGACTAACTTCGTAATTTAAGCAATATGAACATTGAGAGATCTCTGCCTTCTCTTTGAGCATCCTCGGAAGTGTTTCAAAGCATGGCATATGAAAGGCATGAAAGTGTTTAACTGCTTCCAGAAACATAATATTTCTTTGCTTTTTTTAAAGGGAAGTAGCACACTCAGGCAATTAAGGCCTACTAGTTAGTTGTTTAATGTGCTACCTTGTTTGGGAAAGGAATAGTGTAGAGAGAACAGGTGGTGAAGTGGGAGAGATAGAAAGCTTAATTTGTTTACAACTCTGCTAATACGCGGTTTTTGTTAAATTTTGTATAGTAGTTTGGAGCGCCTCTGGTGTCAAATAGAGGTCTTAATTTGTTAAAGCTATGTAGCAATTGTATTAGTTCTTTTACTTCGTCAAGGGTCCTGATACAATACCGACGAAGGACGGTGCTGTGATGTACATTAGTATATATTAGTATTCATCACCTCTGGTACTGCTAAGTAGTCAGTGCTGTGCCTTAATCACTTTTATAGTCCAACAACAATCAACACACTGGCACACCAATGCAAACCAGAAAAATGTATGATGCTTGCCTGAAACTATTCTCGAACTCAAGACTTTAGGGTTGGTGATCAACGCGCTAACCACTTCAGCCAATAACGTAGTTAAACGAGAGTTGAAGAGTTTGCTTATCGTAATTAGACGATCGAGAGCTGATGAATCTAGCTCGACGTGTTACACGTTTTTCCCACTAAGCGAATTTCACTCATAAATACTCAATTTTAAATTCCATTTTATCAGTGCTGCAGTTCTTTTTAATTGGCGCTAACAATGCGGCACTTGGGTTAGTTCTAGCACCCCCTCCGTACTCAAACATTTAAAATATAAAATTTAATTGAAAGACAAAAAAGAAATAAAAAACAGAAAAAAAAGAAAATATGATTAAATTTATTAAGTGAAAAATTAATAGACCCTGAAGAGAATATATTATTTTCATTATTTTTATTTATATTACTTATTTAAAAATCAACTAAACAAAAAAAGAGAAGAAACAAACGCATAACTTTGTTAACATTTTATTAATTAAAAATTAAGTTTAAGTGCAACAACAAGAGCAACTAGTAGCAGCTCAATGTATCGTTTATGGTCAAATATAAACACTTTTTAAGAAAAATTTTACTAAAACCTGACAATTTATTTACTAATAAAGTTTTATTTTTAGTAAAATTATTGTATTTGTATAGAGATCATAAAAGGTGAATACATATCTGTTGTTAAGCTCAAGGAAATTGATTTGCAAGAAAAATGTGCTCAAACTTGTTTCTTATTTAAGACGTTTGATTATTATTACGTCTGTCAATTAATTGACAAGACAAATATGCATTTTTTGAATGCAGATACATATTTTGCATTTGCTAACACTTTTCATTTAGTTTTGTATCCTTAATTTTTAATCGATGTTGAGAGTGCAGTTAGCAAATACTGCTTGCTATGACAGCGGGTATGACATTTGGGGCATTACACATGAAGCGGACAAAAAAATTTAAATAACTCAGATTGTAGTAATACTCATTCTAATTATGTTTACAGTATAAAGTGTTAATGGGATATAGAAATTGAAAGATGTTACTAAATAGTAGGTAGGCACTACTTTGATTTTTATTTAGTGACTACAGAAAAAAATATTATTAATCGATCAATTAATCATATGACTACTCGACGATTTCTCTTATTTACATAAGCAAAGGAAAATACCAAAAGAACTAGAAAGAATTTATAATACTCGCGACAGAATGTATTAATAATACTCGCGATAGAAAGTATTAATAATACTCGCGACAGAAAGTATTAATAATACTCGCGATATCACCAGCATGTTATACTTTAGGCTGCGGCCACTACAGCATTTTAATAAGGCACATTTCTGCATTTTTAAAATGAATTTATGGTTTTGAAACAGTATCAACTAGTGTAGGATATTATATATATAAATATATATATATATATATATATATATATATATATATATATATATATATATATATATATATATATATATATATATATATATATATATATATATATATATATATATATATATATATATATATATATATATATATATATATATATATATATATATATATATATATATATGTATGTATATATATATATATATATATATATATATATATATATATATATATATATATATATATATATATATATATATATATATATATATATATGTATATATATATATATATATATATATATATATATATATATATATATATATATATATATATATATATATATATATTTATATTACGTTCAATACATATTATGATTCACCACTCAACAAGTTGAGTTGTCAGTGTTACGACTCAACCAAACCATATTTTTGTATTATGATTCACAACCAATTTTAGTTGTCTTCGAAAGAAAATTCGATAAAAAAATCTATGCTCTCAGTTTTTTGAAACCATGATAGCCATCACTAAATATTTGAAATATTTTTTGTTTTGACCTTACTAATTTTTCTTGAGATTGCAATATTGGTAGACAAATGGGACAGGTTGGCGTATAGAATAATGATCCACCCTTTAAAGTCACCATTTTAAAAGTAAGTAAATGTAATAAAATAGCCTAACAAGAATTTGACAACTACGAGTCAACTATCAATTTAATAATAGGAGTCTAAATTGCCTTAATAACTCTCGCCTTTGTATGAAAGGGTGTCTTCAGTGTCAAGTTTTATAAAAACGCAACAAAAAATCGTATAAAAAGCAAACAGCTCCATTCTATATAAATCGTAAAAGAGTATTTTATTTTAAGTTTGGCACACTTTTCTGAACATTGCATTATTTCATCAAAAGGTTGAAAACTCATATTCTTTGCATATGCGTGGCACTGCCCACTTTCTTGATCACTACGGGGCTATTCAGATATTACGTAACGCTCCAGAATGGAGGGGGTCTTCAAGATTTCTTACGAATTAGATTATTTATACTGAAAATTTTGTAAAAAGCGTTACGAAGGGAGGGGGTGGGGGGGGGGGTATAAAAACTCCAAAGATAGCGTTACGTAATATGTGAATATCCTCTAGATTGTATTGTCAGGTATACTCAGTCTCTATACAAAGTTTCGTAAGAGACGGCTAAGTGGAAATAGTGGAAAAAGAAATTTATTCAGTATGGGCATAGCCCTGCCCACTTTTCTAATTACATAATATATTGTCCATGCAACCTATAGAGTATCGAAAGTTTTGACTTGATCGGACGTCTTTATATTAGTTAAAATTACTTTGCAAGATTCAATTAAGTTCCTAGTTACAAGTAAAGCTAATAAAAGTGTATTAAAAAGGGTTTACCAAACGGCTCCATTCTTTACATACAGAGAAACCATATGGTTGTGACATGGTTGCGTCAATAATGTCATGTTTCCCGAAATATTTTATGATTGCGGGAAAGAAGTTATTATTATTTTAAATAATAGTGAGCCTTCACTAGTTTATGATAAACAAACTTATGTTTACATTTAAGCACCACATTATTAATATTCATAACAATTGAAACATGGTTAGATTTAACTATTTAATATTGCTAAGAAAAAAATTGACTACGGTCATAGTTTATTTTAAAATACTGCTCTGGGACGATTCTACGGCAATAAACTATAACAAGAACCATATTATTTTAAGGCAGTTTGTTTGCAATCAAACTATGGTTAAAAAAGGACATGGCCGTCAGCTTTTAAAACAGTTTTTCTTATAATTCTTGGTCAGAGCTGTGAAAGATTGCAATCAATTTAATTGCAATCACATGATTTCATGTTAATGATTGATTACAATCAAAATCGTAAATTTGATTTAATGATTTCAATTTGAAGTCATGAAATCATCTCCATGAAAATGATTTCAATCAATTTTTTTAAATTAATTGCTATATTAATCAATTGATTGGAATCAAATTCAATTACCAAGTCTGAGTACCAAGATCACAAATCTTCTCTTTTTCAGCCAGGTTTTTTTATTTTATGTTTTTTTATATTAATTGCACGTCGAAATATGCGAGTTTTTTATGCGTTCTCTTTTTACTCTTTGTACCCTTAGAAAGATTATTCGAGAGCAAAAGTTCATGAGTAATTCCTCTCTTTAAGATTATTTATCAAAACAAAAGGTGCAATAGAAATATCCAAATGAAAAAATTTGCGGTTTTGAGAATTTGCATTCTCATATCTCGAAATGGGTTATGCATAAATGTAAATTTCTCTTCTGGGTGGGCCTTTGGTGGAAATGCCCATATGTGAAAATAAATTGTATATTTTATATTGTATTAGTTTAAATCATATTATTTTTACATCCAATTAAACATTAGGTTGTATGGCATCATATCGACGGTGTTGCGTAAAAAGTTCCAAGCTGTTGTATAAAATGATGTGAGGTTGGCCCTTTTTACGCAACACCATCGATATTATTGTTACATAAGACTACAATATTATATTTAGAATAGACTTATTTTCATAATAGTATGATTTAGCTCCAACCATATAATTACATCCTAGTATATTGCTCTTAGATTATGGTTGTCTCAAACATGGTTTTTCTTTGCGTGTAGCTGCAAAAACAACTTATAAAGGTTTTACTGACTTTTTTCTAGATTAAGTGGTTATCAATTTATAAATTAATATTCTTTGAATTAAAATTTGTATAAAATTCTGAGATGAAATTTTTCAATATATTTTAAACAAAGAGGTCAGCCTCATCATTTACAAAAATGCCTAAAGAACAAAAGAAATGTCATAAAATAAAATAAACAAATATTTAATAAAAATATAAAATGTAACTAATTTTATGCTTTAATTAATTGCACAATGGGCCAAAAGAAATGTGTAAATAACATAATAAAAAATAGGAACATAAAAATTATAATATTCGTCTGCTTAAAATTTACGAAACGAGCTCAAAAATTGTTGGCGGTGTTGTGTTTTAATAACGTAGAAATTGTATCTTAAAAATAATAAAAATACCAAGTTATCAAACACAAAAAAAACACAAAATTAAATAATTAAAATTCTCTATTTCCTTAATAAAGTAGAAAAAACAACACAAAGACAAATTCATGGTTAATTAAAATGTATCATTAATAAAATTTAATTTAAAAAAAGAAAGGGCTCAATTTTGTTTCAATTCACCACTGACCGAGTAAAATTTAAAATTTGTAAGTTTCAAGCCAGGTGATAAAAAAAAATGTTTAAATATTTATCTCTTTAATAATACTGTATCTATTCCCTACCTAACAAATTCAGGTTGTTTCAGTTTTTTCTTTTGTATGTGTGTTGTTGTTTTTTTATTCTTTTTTTCTGTTATGAAAAGCGTAACCTTTCACTTTTAGGTATTCAAATTTGAATTGGACTGTATCTATTTTTAAATGCTTATAATTGCAATAAATAATTTTGTGTAAAAATAAAAACGAAATTTGCTGGTGAACGAAAATTATTTAATATTTTTGGCTGTTGGCTGTCTGTTGCAATATTGATTGGAAAGTTAGCAATTTTATATGAGTTTTAAATATATTTATTAACATCGTTCCAATGTATTCCAATGAGATCTATTGTGTTCTATTGGTGTTATTTCACTCCAGCAGGTCGTGCGTGCTATATCCACCTCTTTGCCAATTTCCTTTTGTATTCCTTTTTATGGATGCCACTCAATGGTTGTTCTTGTCAGGCTGGTTTGCGAAATGCGCGACCTAGCTAGTTCCATTTGCGTCTAAGACTTTCACTACGCAAAGGTGCTTGGTTTGTGTCTGCCTATAGGTCAGTGTTGGTTACCATGTTTGCCCAGAATATCTTCATTATTCTTTGTAGACATCTGTTGGCAAATATCTGCAGAGTGTTTAAATCGCGGGCATCTGGATTCCAAGTATGGCATCCATACAAAGAATTAAACAGATAGCTTTTTATTTTTCTGGATATATGTAACAGTGGTGAACAGTTTGTTCTCATCGACTTTAAAAATTTTACCTATCTAAACTAAGGAAGCCAAAAAATTAAGTCAAAATATTTGCAATAATGGGCGTGTCATGCTGTTAAACACACATATTTTATATAATTTTTGAAAAAAGGTGATTTATTTGTATTTGATCAGAAATAAATTATAATTTCTCGCAAATTAGCATCGATAATGGGATGCAGTTTTTTTCGACGTTAGCAGGATTGTAGATTTTAAGAAATGGTATGGGTGGCCATTTTACTTTTTATATTTAAGGTGTTATAAAATATTTTTTAAACTACTATATTTTTGGCAAATTTAAATTTTAGAGTAATAGAAATTTTGAAGGTCAAATGGGATCAAAAAAAAAAAAAAGAAACCACACAAAGAAAGGTAAAAGTGTTCTCTTTAATCCTATCTATACTTTTGTACCCGGCCGGACTCGTCCATAGAATACTTTTTTAATTTTAATGAAATTACTCAAAAATTATTTTGCAAATAATGCTAATTTTTTAACAATTAGTACAAAATGGTGTAATAAATTTTCCCCAACTTCCAGACGTCCGATCAACTAGAAATCTTGCACACATATTAGGTTTTCATAACAATACAATGTGATAGATATAAAAGTGGGCAGTGACACGCCTATAGTGAATAAATATTTCATATTATGAAAGCTACAGCAGTAAGAGTATTCATATGTGGGATATATTATTTTTTATTTTTTGGCAAAATGTGACAAAATATTGACAGTATAGGACCAAGGGAAGGGGAAATTCAGGCGGAACTGCATACTAGGCTTAAAATGTTAAATAAAATTAAAAGTCAACTTTGGGCTGGATTTTCTCAACAACTGCTGAACCGATTTTAATGAAAACAAAAGCTGCCAAAAGATCAATGCGTTATCTATCCGTTAAAAAAAAATATTAAAATATCTCAACCTATTAAAAAGTTACAGAATTTTGGCCAACGAAGAACGATTATGAGCCACTGTGCGTCAGCCATTTCTGTGGGTGCGAAATGCTGGATGCATGTGAGATTCCGGGCTCTGCTTCTGAATCTGACGGTAATAATTCAACCGCTATGCGATTTCCAATCGATAAGTAAGTCAGTAGCCTTCTGTTATAGGTGGAAACCTACTCCACTTGACCATGATTCAGATTCTGAACGCAAGTTCACTTGCAGTTTTAACCTGGCCAAATTCATGTCATCCAGCTTAAGTTATGCCTAGTATGAGCAGGTTGTTGTTGAAGAATTCATTGAACATTAAGTCTGGAAGGTTTCATAAGCTTCCGTATGTAACGTGATCCGATTTTTATCCGTTTTTTACGCCAATAGTCGTCATCATGCGAGCCATTTGTATTACATTTTGTTTGGCTTCTGTAATTGTTTATTTAAGATGGGCAACTGATTAGGACACCGCATTCGAGTATGGTGACGGGGCTACCAACTTAGCCTCCAGACAGGCCTTACCTAATGCCATTTCCCCCAACGTGGATGTTAAGGTTATATCGCCTATGATTGGTCTCTGCGAGAACATAGCGCATCAAGTTCACAAGGAACAATGGGTGAGTTTGCAACTAGAAGTGGACAAGCTATTTATATACACAATTCTGCATGTCAGCTTTGGTTTCGGCTAAATTTTGTATTACAAATTGATAATTAAAATTACAAAAAGAAACTAGTTCCCACATTAAGTTTCTATCAAAGGCAGAAAATTACTTGCTATGACTTTAACTCAATTTCTTACGAGTTCGAAAAAGTCTTCTTCTTTAGGCATATTTCTGCAGAAAGCTTTATTTTTATTAACTTCAGTATAAATATGTTTAATTTTAACTATTATATTACTCTATAATAAAAGTGTACATAATATTCAATCAGGGTTGAGTTTATTTTTCAAATTCGTTTTTTATCATGCAAATGAAAATAAAAATGCAGACTTCGTGAGTGCTATCTGCACTGACAGCGATAAGAACTACTTCCAAGACAAGTTAATTTAAATTTATGCTAATCACAGGTGAGATTATAAAAATGGGACCCATCATTTTGCTTTTAACAAATCATTTGAAAGATTTTTGAGGTGTTGAAATGTTTTTAATAATTATTTTTAACTAACAAGTTTAGCTCAAAGCTTTCAATATTTCAATATGCACATTTGTATGTATCTTGTTATTATTACCAATTTTTTTTAATCTAGATTTTTATTTCTCTTTTATTACTGTTGAGATTCGGGATTTGTCAGTGACTGAGCGTTTCAAAGCAAAAAAAATATTTATGTTTGTGTACTATGTCGATTATAACTGTCACGAAATCAGTAAAGCATTTCAAAAAAATAATAACAATGACTTTTAAACACAAACCAAGAGTAAAATGCAGCAAATTCGAAATAGGCATAACAATAATCAACTTAATTTAGTAAAAAGTATCAAACAGCAACTTTTTGTCACAGTCATAAAACTATACGATATAATTATTATAGTAATAGGAGTGCTTAAGATACACACATACTACTTATGTATATAACATACTTACATATACACAGACGAGGGCTAACTAAAAATTTATTCACACTTTCATTTTATTCCCTCGCCGGCCTGTCTTTTGAGAAGTCAGAAAAGCCTTATATGTGCTCAAAGAAAAAACATGGTTGACGCAATCACAATCTAAGAGCAACATAATCTGTTTGACTAATATGGTTGTAGTCAAATTATATTACATATTATCAAAATAAAGCGGTTCTAAATATTATATTAGTTTAACAATAATATTTTTGCCAACCATAATATTGGTTGAAATTATCATATGCTCGCTTTTTCTAATCAATTATATTGAAACACATAACCACGAAATTGCTAAAAAAAAATATCATATTTTGATTATATATAACCAAAATTTTGTGTGACTTATCACATCATATATTTATATAAGAATATTTAAGAAATATTTATTTGTTATGGGTTAAGCTTAATCTGAATGTGTGCATTTCGTTGGTGCTAATGCCAACTCATCATTAGATATCATATTTGAAAAGTATACATAATCCAGCATTATCTACCAACAAAAGTGTCGATTCGAAACTAAATATTAATAAGTTGGCTCTATAAAAAATTCATTGAATGGCATATAGTGGCGGAAGTGTAAAAAAGTGATTGGTGAAAAATTTTAAAATCATATCATTTATAAGAATTAAAAAGTAGCAAATCGTACATTTTCTTTTCTAGTTCTGCGGTCTGTTGCAGTTTAGAAGCATTTTTAGATCAGCCGCGTACACATATGCTTGAACATAAATACTAGGGTATTCATTTAATCGGGCTTCTGTTTTAATCGGTTAATCGCTCGATTAATTGATCGAGGTTTTTTCTTAATCGGTTAATAATCGGCTAATTTTGGTATTAACCGGTTAACCGATTAATAAAGTTTTTTCATATATCAAGAAAAAATTCAAAGGCAACAAAATAAAATACTCCGTACGATTACAGCAGCCCCATGGTATGTCAGAAACAAGCGAATTCATAAAGACCTAGATGTGCCGCCGGTTAAGACAGTGTTTTCTAAACACGTGACAAGCTACATAAAAAGACTTGAGTTGCACCCAAATCCCCTAGCCCAAAACATCATTAACTTTAGAGGCCACACTCGGCTGAGAAGGAGGGACACTCTTGCTCTCAGCCGAACACGAGAGACGTAAACAACCAAACAACCAACCGCTGAAACAAATATTTTTGTCTGGTACTGGCTGGACTTAAAAATTAAAATTTTAGAGTTAAGATTTGATTACTTATTGTTAGTTCAATTTTATTGAAGATACAATAAATAAATACATATAACCAAAAAAAATATATATATATATCAAGTAATTTCTACAAATAAAAATGCATAAACTATTTATGATTTTGAGTTTATTAGTAAAAAAAACAATAACATAACAAACATAACAATTTTTGAGCTAAATCAAGAAAAAAAAAATCATAAATACATATGTATTCATTAAAAAATTAACAAGTTTGTGAGATTATTATATCAGTTATTTCAATAGTTTTAGGAGATCTTCTAAAGCAATCTTTCAGAAAAATAATTTGGTTTAGGATTTAAAGGATTGTCTTCTTTAGTTTTGATAAAACTTAACTTGGGAAAATTCCTTTCACTTATCTTAGATGTTGAAGAAATAATACAATATCAAGTTTATCAGTCCTTTTCCTGGATTTCACGAAACATATAACATCTTATATTACGGTTAGTTCTTATATTACGGCAAAAAATTTCTTGTATTACCATCGCTAATTTCTTCTGTTGTTAGGTCTAACAACACTCTCACAGAGCTCAGCGACGAACAATCTGCAAAAAAGTTTATTTCCGAATTTCTTAGTTTTCGGTGTTGTGCTGTATTTTAAAACACTGTTGCTAGAAGGAAATATTCCTCAGTAGAGGTATAAAATAATTGAAGTTGCTTCTCATTAAATCTAATCCTTAGATTTTTAATTAAATCGTTGGCAACTGTATTATTGGCTTTTATTAAATCATTAAACAAAAACTTAATTCCCTCAATAAAATGAATGCAAGAATTTACATGAAAACAGTCTTGTATTCTATTTCGTGACAAAAATTAGCTTAAAAGCTGATGTTTCCTTGTAAAAGACATCCACCTTCATAAGTGGTAAAAGTGAACAAGAACGCTGATGAGACGTTGTACACAGAAAAAATTATCATCAAAATTTTTTCAAAAAAATGTTCTGTCCATATCTATGAATTGTTTGTTTGACCTTTATTTAGAACGCAAACACCAAAAACAACAATAAAAACTGTGGCAAAAAACACCGCGATGACGACATACACACAAATAACAACAACAACAATCATAGCAAGAGGAATGCAATTGTACCAAGTTTGTTTACAAAAGATTTTTGAGTGAATCGATTAGTTAATGTCGTTGCTTAATTCTCATTAATTTTTTTAGAGTATTTAGATAAACATTCTGACTTGGACACATTTAACAAAGTGAAATCTCATAAATGCTTAATGGGTGATGATGACACAGACAAATATTTTTTTTGTGTTTATTTTTTTTTTTGATTAAGTAAATTATTTTGCGTAATAATTGTTAGCATTTTTAGACTAATTATTTGTTAAATTCAGACAGAAATATTATTTGATATTTTTCAGAAAATCCAGTAAATATTTCTGTTTGATTTAGTAAATTGGTTTGTCTACAATTTGTAAGTATTTTTAGACAAATTGTTTTATAGATTTAAATTAGGGATGTAACGATACGCCGTTTTGCCGATCCGATACCGATACCGATATTTAAAAATAAATATCGCCGATACCGATTCCGATACCGATACGAATATTGAAATTGAGTTCAATATTCGATCAACATATTTAGATCAACAAAACTCAAGTGCAATTTTTTTATTATACAAAATTACATTGTAAGAGAGAACATTTAAAATTGATTTTAACCCAGTATAAAAAATTTTAAGTAATTTTTAAGGAGCTACATTTTCTTTGCTTCCAAAAAATCTATATTAAAAATATGCAGATAATTAGTATAAAAGCAAGAAAAAATTTTTAATTCCTTTATAATTTTAAAAAATACTCGCCATGCTTTTTAAAAAATCGATTTTTTAAAGGACATTTATCAACTAATATTCTTCTAAATAACTTAATACCTTAATTATTAAAAGTCTTTTAAGTTTATATTTATTCACCTAAATTTACTTGAAAATAAAGTTTTGAGTTTAAATTCGCAGAAAAAATTGTGAAAATGGGTAATTTTTATCCTTTTTCCTTGAGGAAAAATCATTATAGAACACCGAAAAAGAAATTTGTTCTAGCATTGCTTCCGATTCGGTGATTGGTAATCGAAAAACAGAACTTCTTGCAATGGCAAGGATATGTAAAACTAATTAGAAATTATCCAAATACTTCCGGATCGCGAATTGTACATTTTCATGACTTCTTTGGAGTGTCTTTTTTTGCTGGAATAAGATTTAAAAAACAACGACTTGAATTTGAATTCATAGTAAAATTAACAAAAAATAAATATTTTTTTTTACAAAATAACAGCATAAAATATTATTAGTTTTTAAAATTGATATTAATAAGATTTCAAAAATTACGAAGTGAATTTAATTCATGGTAAAATTGAAAAAAAAAATTCTTTTTTAAAAAAAACTCTGAAAAAAAATTTTAAAGTATCGTCGTATCGACAGTAAAATATCGCCGATACCGATGTATCGGAAAATCTGAAGTATCGCCGATATATCGGTATCGGTATCGGTATTCGTTACATCCCTAATTTAAATAATTTGTTCACTGAAAAAAACACGTTTTTTTAATAAAATTAAAGAGGTATTTTTGTCTATATTTACAAATTCGTTTGCAGGTCCGGTCCGTTCATAGACAAAATATTTACTATTTCATTGAATTCCTTTACAGAAAATGATATTTAGTTTTTTCTGTGTAGCGGGCTGTAGAAATTAGTAGGGCTGATTTGTTCTGCTAATCTAGGGCTGTCATACGTCCTGGTTTTCTAGGATCGTCCTGGTTTTAGACAAATTGTCCTGGTGTCCTAGTTCACTCTTAAATTGTCCTGGTTTTTTGATACAGGTCAATGCAGACAAAAATGTAATTTCTGTTGATTTTTGCTATGAACAGAGGTTAAGCTTTTTGTTATAGCGGTGTTTTATTTACCAGGATTTCGTCACCTTATTATTGGTTTGACTCATAAACATAGGAAAAAGCATTAAAAAGCAGAAACCAATAATAAGCTGACGATTTGTTGCCTGGGGCCAGGGCTGCCAAATGATTTTGATCAAAAATCTGCACTTATCTTGGAAAAAATCGGCATTTTCGGCACTTCAACTCGAAAAATCGGCATAAATAAAGCTAAGCATTTTTCGTGGTTTTATTAATTTTTATTAATAAGAAAACAAAATAATTGCAATCGCAAGTAATCTCATGTGGTTTATAAACATAAATGCATAACAAACAAAAAATTATTTTACAAGCTTAAATTTATACCATGGGATTACAATATGTGCGTTTGTTAAATTGACAGAGCTAAATATTTGTCCGATATTTGCAGACAAATATGGGAGACCCATTAATTTTTTTTTTAATTCTGCTAAAACTGGAAAAGCCTTTGTGGAATCGCCTCGCTTTATTTTAGAAATTGTTTGCCAAAAATTATATAAATCAATTTCAGTCTTTTTGAATATTTGTTCAAATACAAGAACTTTCAATCTATATAATTCTGAAATTTCTAATAATATCAAAAATAGTGGTGATTTTTTTCTTCATTACGATATTTTGATTTATTAAACTCAGTGATTTAAAGTTACCATCAAAATCAAAGTTTTCGTATGAAAGTGAGCATTTCTAATATATAAAAATTTACACAAAGCCTGGGGCTAACGTCTTTCAACTACTCTATGAAATAAACACAGGTCGCCTCGCCACCCCATGTGTTTATTTTCGCTCCTCGTAATTTTAAATTAATTTTTTATTTTTGTTTATTGTTTTTTATGTATGAATTACATGTTAAGTTTTGTATCTATTGTTTAATTGTTGGACTTCAATTTGAAATATATGGTTGATACATGTATCAAAATAAAAATTTGTTGCGTTTCATTTTTATATGACTAGTTCCTGGAATATATAAACTTTTGTTGTACATTCGTTTGTGATATGTATTATAAATGTCCTGGTCGACGGGCTCAGACTTGTGGCAGCCCTCTGCTAAACTGATTTGAATATTACAACACTCCATTCTTAATAAAAATAATCTGAATTTACGTTAATTCAAGTATTGAACTAAAAAGCCGAAATAATAAATTTCAGATTAATTCCATCCAGTTCAATTAGAGTAGCAGAGCCTTTACTAAACTCTTTTATAGCCCCGTCCAAAGATTTTAAAGTTTTACTTAAGTTAATATCACTGAACACACTTCTTTGAAAAATGATTTCTAGACAAATACCTCTTGTATATGAGACGAACACACAAAAAATATGTTATAATACTACAAAATATGAAAAATTTTGTTAAATCGGTTAATCGATTAATCGACTGAAATTGACGGGTCTAACCGCTAATCGAAAATAGCCAATTTTAAATTAACCGATCAGTTAATCGGGTAGTAATTAACCGGCTAATCGATTCGCGGTTAACCAGATGAATACCCTAATAAATGTACATTTATGGAATTTAAGGCATTATTATCACATAACTGGCAATGCCATTTCTATAGTATACGAGTAAATATGGAGGAATGATATTAAATACATACCTGTTAATATCAAGAGTATGTCCGCAGACTACGAGTTTACACCGCCAACCTGCTGAATGAAAATTGTTTATTCGCTGTTGTGCTTTTGCATCCACAGTAACATGTCTTAAATATGTAATTGTATAAAATCCAAAAAAAAAACAAAGAGATTGTATAGAAGGCAAAGCTTAAAATAAAAATAAAAGTATTAAGGGTGTTCAATTTAATGCACGTTATAGATATGTTACGGATTAAAGAATTTATACTAAGACCTCTTTGAAAAGCGTTGCGAAGGGGATTTAAAAACTGCAAAAATTGCGTTACGTAATATGTGAACAGCCCCTTATACCTAAAAAGTAAAAATACAAGACTTACTACGCCGATTCAATGTAACAATGGTAAACAGGGGGAATTTTAACTCCCCCTAAAATAAAGCCCAGGGTCTAATCGCCGCATACGGTATCGAGAAGAATTAATGGAAATTTTTTATTTTGGCATCATGGCATTCGATATCGAATAAAAAGTATCGTAATTTGAGATGATAGAAGTCGACATCGAGGAATCAAACAGATAAATCTATTTAGTTGTCATTCTACAAAATATCTATTCGACAAAAATATCTAAGAATTTCTAGTTTTCAAGTGTATTTTTTATAGAAAAGGAAAGAAATATATAATTTGAATTAATAAAGGATATGTAAAATAAAAAGAATGATAAATATTTTTACAATACAATGAAAAACGAAAAAAGGTCAGCGTTGGAATCAACCGTTGGTCTTGAACTTGGAAAAAAACGCAGAGTGCCATGGAACACCGGGTAGGAACGAAATTCCTGTCGCCTTCGCCCTTACCGGCCATCGGCCTTATGCCATCGCCCTGCCACTTTTGGCTTTATGCCATCGGCAGGCAGTCTTCGGTCGGCCACCTTCGCTTTGAGTGTCCAACATGATCGATAGTCTGTCTGGTCAGTCAAAATTGTCCTGATGAATTTTTTACTGTCACTCGAGTGAGTGTGCTGTTGGCTGAATGGTTAGTGCGTTAGACTAAAAACCTTGAGGTTTTGGATTCAAGATTAGTTTTAGGCAAGCCAACAAAATCATTAATTTTTCTGATGTGCATTGGTGTTGGTTGTTGTTGGACTGCTAAAGTGATGAAGGCATAGCACACTGATCACTTTGGCAGTACCGGCAGCGAAACTGGAAGCAGTAATTTTTCGCTAGTAATTTGTTTTTTGTTGTCTATATACACTCTAAAACATCACTTCAAATTTACGATCATATATTGTCTAAATTTGAGTTGAAAATTTCTCCTTGTCTAAAATTACATCGATTTTTTAGTTATTTTATTAAAGAAACAACCGTTCAAATTAAACATATTTAATCCAAGTGGAAAAAATTTAACATAAAATATAATACGGCTATGGCTGAATGGTAGATACGTCAGACTATCAGTCAGGAGGTCGCGGCTCAAACCTGCACGCAGCCAATCGCTTTTTTTAGTAAAAACATTTTGTTCAAAAATAATGCGTGTGTAATTTTAGGTCGATAATAATCTTTAAAGTGTTGCCGACTATTATCGACCTAATTTTCAACAAAAGTGTTTTAGAGTGTAGCCGACACATGGAAGAATAAACAACAACCAGTCGCACAACTAAGCACAACAGTGACCTGTAGCAATGAACAAAGCAAATAAACACTAACACACTGAAATGGCAAATTGTTTCTTGTAAATTTAATATGATCTCCAATCACAATTGCGTCATGTTGATTTTACATTCCTTTTTTTCTGTGTGTGTCTGTAATCATAGAACTGGAGTGTATTTACAACATCCCGCTTTCAAAAAGATATTGTTTTTAAATGCCGCTTTTTTATCATATTTTCTTCAAAATCCCGCTTTTCAATCGTTCTTGTCTCGCTCTTTGCTAAAACCTTCTGGTCACGTTATGAATACCCCTAATACGTACAAGAGTGCTTTGACATTTTCTCCTATTGAATGCATTTTTTTATATCACAATATTAACGGAATTTGAATTTTTATTCAAACATTCATTGAAATTCATTTTCATTAATAACATATTCATCTCAATATCTCTTTCGTAATAGTAAAATATCTTTTGTTTAAAATATAACATCAAACCAATTTTTGAGTGGTTGTGTTCAATGCATTTAATTCATAATTGCATTATTTGGTAGGTATTGTATGATAATTTTAGTTTCATTTTTATTTTTTTAATTTTCGATAAAGTGTTCGTTCAGTTTATAAAAAAAAACATAAAAATAAAACAGCAACGTGGATGAGTGGTTGAACAACAATGTTTGCTGCATCAAAGACGAAGGTTAGTGGAGGTTACCATGTTTGGTGGCAATTGAATGCATAATGAGATAATGTGATGCATGAACATCTTTGAGTTGAACTCGATAGAGAGAAAAAGTAAGTGGGTTTTCTTCATGGGATTTGTTTATATAAAATAAATTAAATTAAAAATATTAAGTATTTCAAAACGGTTAGGAGAAATTCTTTAATATTTTAAAAATTTCACCAATAAATGCAAATATAATGGAGATGGCCTCTGCTTAAATAAAAGGGAAATTCTGATGACACACTTTCCATTATCCATTATATGTCTAACAGAGTTATTTAAGTATCTCTTTTGAATTAAGAATATTAAATTCTATAGGCCATTGTGAATTGTATACAACTTCACCATTAATAACTGCTTTAAAGTAAAGTCGAATTAAAAATAAGAAACCTGTTGCTTTGTCCTTAATACAGAGTTAGAAAAAAATATTATTATAATCCCTCCGTATAAAAATATCTAGCATTCGAAATAACAACTTAACATTAATTCTAAATACAAAGAAAATAATTTTTGAAAAGTAATACCAACTACGGAATTTAAGGAGGCAAACGGGCATAAATCACATTGTCACAACACAAATATGGCTTTTTTCACATTCACATACACACGTCTGGTTGAACAATTGAATGACCTGGTGTTTGTTGATGTCGAGCCATCATGTCTCTTTCTGTTGTCTTAAGAGGAGTAACTTGTTATTAATATTTTTTCATCATCACATTGGAAAATATGTATAAATATTTATAAGCCATAGAAAAAAGGTTTATCGCCTTTTTTTCTGCAACATATTTATTTGCTATTACGAGGTAATATAAATATGATTACGTTAAGTTGAAGTGAATGGAAATAAGTCAAATAGCGAAGAGTCGTGGAAAAGTTGAATGTATTGAAAACATTTGTGGAAAATAAATGAATAAAATAAATTAAAATCGCGGTGTTAACTACTTATAGTCTCTGTTCGAATATATTTCTATTGTTGTTATTATTTAAAAAGTAGCTGCTGTATTGAGAACTTTCAAGTATGTAATTGGACACACGGTACAGATACAGCAGGTCAAGACACATACAAATATTGTAAACAAATTTGATTTTCGAATAATAAATGAGGAAAACTGATGGGCTTTTAAGACGGAATAATGAACTCTGTATTCATTCATCAGCGTGATTTTTAAGTTTTGAAATATTAATGGAAATGGTGAAGTATAGTCTGCAATTAAAAATATATGAGATTTATTGATAAAAATTTTTTTTATGTGATTATTGTTTCTGTCATTAAAGTTCATTTTCTGTTTCACTGTACAATCACTGTTGCCAATTCAGCTATTTTCTCGTTAAATCTAGCGATTTTCAAAAGCTTTTTGCGTGAAAAAATATGATTTACACCCAATTCATATGCTGATTTAAAAATCATGTTTTATTTTTAATTCTCTTTAAAAGTTGCTTCCAAAAACCTTTTGCATTCATACGATGATTTTTAGTTGCATGCCTTTTTTATAACTTACTCTCAAAATTTGCTAGATTTGCATTATCACAACAACAAAAATCTAACACAATCACTTAAGAGAGAGAGAGACAATGAGAGAAAATGCAAATAGAATTTTTTTCTTTACCCCGTTTGCTTCTCTACCCCGTTCGCCATCATACACCAAAAATCATGTTTTAAAAAATTTGGAATAATCATCGTATGAATTGCATGTTAGCAATTAGCGTGAAATCTAGCGATTTTTCCGTTAAATTTTTTTAATTTGTTCAAAGCAATTTTTAAGAATGTGTATATTTCTGCCAAGATTATTTAGGATTTGTTACTTTGCAATTTTTATTTGTGTTATTTGATGTAAATAGAACTGTTAATACATACATTATTTTTTTAATAAATTTTTATGTTATTGCAAATATAGCTCCAACTTAGTTGGTATCAATTTTAAAAGCTTTAAAATTATTAAACTAAAGTCCTGCAATTTCGAACAGCCTATTAAACAAATAAATATTTGTATTTACATCTGTATGTACATAGAATACACATAACCAAGTAAGTTCACCCGTTTTGTAACTTACATGCTGTCTATACCTGATACAAATTTATCATACCAAATAACATAACGTTGGCAGAGCCGTTGTAATTTTTTTTTTTTTTGTTAATGCTAGTATACATGCGAACATGTTGTGGTGTTTTGTTATGATAAATCACAATTTGTTTGCCGTCGTGAAGGTAGTTTGTCACAATTTATGAAATATTACACTTATTTCTTATTGAATTTCATTTATTTATTTGAAACATTCATATTTTTCTTTATTTGCATAAAGTATTTTGTAAAAACTTTAGTTTTTCGAAATAAATTAAAATGTCAATAAGAAAATTACAGTTTGTTGACGTTTTTTATCAAAAAAAATTTGTCTGATCTTGAGCTCTGCAAAAATGTTCAAGGCACTGCAATAACACTAATCGTTATCAACTGGGAAACCGCAAATATGCAATTGCATGTTTTTTCGTGTGCCCTGTATGTGGGCACAAATAAGATATTTATACGTTTCAGAAGCATTTTTTGCATATTTTACCTATTACAGTATGTTTTTGCATATTTTAAACTTAGTCGCATATTCAGGGCATTTTTTCTATTTTTTGTGGCATATTTGGCTGTTTTGCATATATGCATATTTACAAAAAAATCTGTTTTGCCATCGAAAATTTTGAAACTTTTCCCACATCTGAAAAATTTCTCTTTTACGATTTTAAATTTACTTTAATTTTTTCCCCCTAATTTGTTACAAATTTTTCTAATTCCACTGATTTATTCTTAGTTTATTCACAGCCTGAAACATTTTTAATTATGTAGTTTTGAGGATATTTTTTCGAATATTTAAGCTATTTATGCAATTTTGCTGACAAAATATGTTCCAATGTCTTGGTGCGCAACATTTTATATTCGGACAGACATTGTTGAATAGAGTCATGTACTCATAAGGTACTTGAATATATTGGTGACATGCAACATCATCTAATGAAATAGCGTCCATGGACGCTATTTCCACTTTGGAAAGGAAATAATTACCATAAAAAAATTAAAAAAAAAAAATGCATGCAAATAGTACTGCAGAGGGAAGATTGACTGCATAGCAGGGCTTTGGACGGGATTAAGTGTTTTCTTCTTTGAATATGTCGAATAGCGGCTTCGCAGAGTTCAGATGTTTGACCAGGCAGAAAACCTTTACTCCGCGAAGCCACTATTCGACATTCCCATGAACATTATTTCCTTTTTGAAGTGGAAATAATGTCCGTGGACGTTATCTTCTTGGACATTAATGCATGCCACAAATATATGTAGATAATTCGTGGTATCAGAAATGAATATGATATAAATTATCTTGCTCTCAGCCAAACACGAGAGACGTAGACAGCCACAGAACCAACCGCTGAAACAAATATTTTTGTCTGGCATTGACTGGACTTAAAAAATTAAAATGTTATAGTTAAGATTTGATTACTTATTGTTAGTTCAATTTTATTGAAGATACAATAAATAAATATAACCAAAAAAAATATATATATAAACTATGAACGAGATTATAAAGTTTTAAGATCATATTTTTTACATTTTGGGAGCATATTTTTAGTTTTTAGTGCATATGTAATGCGCATAAAGCACATTTTTTAGGGCATATATCCGGTTTCCCTGGCTATCAATATTTTCTCTTGATAACGATTTGACATTTATCATGATAAAAATGTATTAGGTATAGACTCACTGTTACCAATTGACGATTTGGTGTTTAAATTTAATTACATTTTAAAATTTTTTACTCTATTAAATTAAATTTTTTACTCTATTAAATTAAATTTTTTACTCTATTGGAAAGAGCGCTTAAAATATAGCTATTTCGCATTAATAACTCAAAATCTACGTAAGTAAACTTACGTTGTTATTCAAGAAAACCTCAGAAATTATTTTTATTTTTATCATATCCCATTTATAGTTGGGTTTTCCACGAATTCGCTTCTTACTGTAAACAAATATAGATATGTATAATAAAATCTATAAAGACACTTTTTATTATTAAGTTTGACATTTAGAAAAGCAGTGAAATATGTTCGTTGTAGAGTTGCGACTACATTGCTGCATGGCTTGTTTATACATTTTGAACGATTTTTTTTAGCAAACGTCAAATTTATAAGAATAAAGACATTAGTAAGCAGAGTAATTTAGATTGTTCGATTTTTGGACTTTTTTTTCTGTTAGTACTATTTGATCCGAAAAAGTACTATCTTAGAAGCTCATTGGTACGAAATGAACTTTTTTCATTTATCATCCCTGTTTGCGCTGCATCAGAATAGCAAACTTTTCTTTAATACCGATAAAATTCTAATTATGATTTTTTTATTGTGTGATTATTATTATTATTGAATTTTTGAAAATTTGTTGGTCCACATATACTTCACTGATATGCAATAAAACATTTAAAATTACTGATGCAGCGGAGTAATGCATTTCCGAATAGGCCCTAGTTTTTATTACTTAATTTTTATTCATTTCTTCAGCTTAATATTCTTATTGACTTGTCATAATTTATGTATTTTTCTTCCTCTTTTTTAATGCCGAAATTTAGCTGAATGCATGTACTAACTATAGGATCCATTATTTTATTAAAAATACGAAAACTTATGACTCGATTATCGATGGCAACCGAACTTCAGTTGGGTTGCCAGTTGCTAAAAATCATATTACGGATGGCAACTGGCAACTGAAAGCAGTCAATTTCAGTTGCTTTTTAGTGCTTTTCTGGCAACCACAAATTTTCAGTTGCCGGCTGGCAACGCAACTGAAGTTCGGTTGCCATCGATAATCGAGCCATTAAACTTGCCCTTTTATTAAATTCATTAAAAAAAACTCTCAATTCACTTAGGAAATAAAATAAACCATAAAAAATTAATTATTTTTGGTCACAAAATAAAATATGCATTCAACATAAAATAAAGAAACAAACTTGAAAGAAACAATTCATTACAAATAATCTTAAAAACGAAGTGAAGAAATAAATTAATCATTTATATATTGTGCTTCGATCATCCGTATGACTTTCTCACACCCTTTGCAGCGTAAACGAGCCAAGTCCTTATTTAGAATTGTTACTTTTACTGCTGGCAGATGTGCTCGTCTTATAACAAACTGATAATGGCGACGATACTTTTGTGGCTTTAAGACGGCAATATTTTTAAAAAGCAGATACTCCTCGCAAAATGTTGTAGAATCTGCTTCTAGTTCGTTATTCGTTTGCCTGTCACGATTCAGATTTCGTTGATCTTCCGTAAGTTTTACGATTTTCTCATGTTGTTTGCATCGCATACGAGCCAGTTGATTATTAAGAATCGTTACTTTTATCGATGGTAAATAGATTGTCTCTTCGTATTAGATACTGATAATGACGAAGATACTTTCTCGGCTTCGGAATGACAATGTTTTGAAATAGACGTTCTGCCTCGGTTGATGTAGAAGAATCGGGTTTCATGTTTAGGTTTCGTGTAAGTTATGTTGATTTGTGCTTCGTTGGCAATCGTTTGTCTTATATTAAATGGTGGTTCGTGCTTTAAAAAGTACTCATATCAGCTCGTTTATATACAATAAACCTAAAATACACAAAAAGTTTTAACTTAATGGTCAGTTTAACATAAGAAAATTTTTAATTTTATACTTACGAGGAATTACACTTTATTTTTTGAAGAGTTTTTGCAAAATACGAGTGATTACTACCAAATGTTCGTTTAGGAAACTAAGCAGCAATCGTAAAATTTATTCGTATCCGAATGTTCAGTCGTTTTCGAAATTGAATTGTTTTATGTCAAATATTGAACTAAGTCAATGAGAATTTGATGTGATATGAATGTGTGATGCAAAAGAAAAACGAAGAAACATACTTACGAGTATGTACGTACGTAATGAAGGTGAGAAGAAAGACTTTATTTTGAAAATCTTAAGAAAATCAGTTTACTGTGAGTAAGTATACTTTTGAATAAAATTTCACTTTTAAAAGGAATATTTATTTGTAAATGCCAGTGGTTCGTTTTTTCATTACTACATGTAGTTATAAACGTGAATTTATACAACTTGTTTATTTGTTGATTGGACTATGATTAATTCATACCGCACACCAAAATAATACAATCAATAGTTTTACAAAATCACAGTTATTCTTTTAACGATTGTTTAAAATCGTTAAAAGGCAAAAGAAGAATTAAAAAAATATTTTTCTTGTAATCTTTACACTTGTCTACATTTAAATTTGTATCTGTTTGTTAATGAGTTTATTTTCTTTAAATATTTAAATATCTTACATATAAGTTTCTCTATGTGCACGAAGCTAACCAAACTTATATACATAAGAGTTTTTTCTTTTATATGTACGTATGTATATACAAAGTTTGTTTCCTATATGGAGAAGTTTTTTTATATTTTTTTTATAAAATTTTGGATTTTTGAAGAGGCTGCTCTACTGATTTTATTATAACTTGAGAACGACTTGTGCAATTTTGTTATAAAATACACAAAAACAATTTTATTTCACTGTTTTAGAGCTATTTTTATACAGTGGAGTTCGGTTATAACGATCTCGACAGGATCGGGCAATTTTGTTCGTTATAGGCGAAGTTCGTTATAACCGAAGTAAATAATTTTTCATCCCAGAAATATAAAACAATTTTTAAAGAGTGTATTTTTGGTCATCTACTCCTAAATAGGTTTATAACACATATTTGATCAATTAACTAAAAAAAATTTCTGTAGCTAAAAAATTATTACAAAATTCTGATAAATAATTCCTGTAAGCCGTAATTCACAGTCATTAGTTAACTAAAGACAATAGTTTAGCCAATAATATTTAATTCACAGTTCATTGCTTACCATTACTTAAACTATCAAATGTCATTGGTTAACAATTAGTTAGATGAAAATCATTATTTACATTTGTTGAGTAATAAAAGAATTACTTTTAGGAGCGCAAAAAATAATATTTGCTTCATTAGCTTTGTGTGTTTAAAGATGTTAAATTGCCGCCTTATTAAAATTTTTAGTTAAACAATACACTGTGGATACGATATACATTAAGGTGGGTCGAATATGAAGTTGCACAGACACGCCCTAGAATGAAAGATATGCCAATGACATTTCCAAAATAGTTTAAAAAAATTTTTGCCACGCCCCAAAAAATACAGCACTTTTTTGCTTTTGGTGACTTTCATTCGACATCTAATCCTGGGCCTAGCTTTTCAAATACTGATTTTCATGCCACGCTCTAAAATTACGCCTCCTTTTTCTTTTTCACATACAAATTACTTTAGACTGGGTAAAACGGACAACCCAAAAAGTTTATTCCCGAAATTCCTTTATATTTGGCATAACTATAACTCTATTTGTCCAATTATGGGGTGCGAAAGTGTTGCCGTTTAAAAAATAATAAATTTTATTAGTGTTTCGAACAAGAACAAAATAAAACAATAAATTAAAATAAGTGATTCTTATAGGAAATCGTCTGATCTTTTGAAAAAAAAAATATTTAATAAAAGAATATGTTTATGATCAAAACTGGAAAAGACCAATTGAAATTTTTCTAACTTCGACGTGTTTTTTCACCAAATTAGCCTAGAGTGTCTGTCCTCATTATACTGTAAAAGTTGGATAATGGGATCTCCAAACAGAGAAAAAAATTTATTTTTCAATTTAAAAACCAAATTCTCTGAATCCAATGTTAATTTTTTCAATTTATGTCCTACAAAAAAATGTCTAAATTCAAATGCAGAAATTTTAATAATTTCCCAGCAAAAACTTGGTAATGAGTTGTCACTACCGAACAATATACTTTTCAACCACTAACTACATACCGTCAGAATTACTTTACAGTATTTGAACAATTACTTACTAGTAATTAAATAAGCCATCTATTCTCTTATTGGCAGGGTACTAGTGTATCTGCTTATCATACAGACGATAAACAATTTCACACCTGGGGAAGTAAAATAGATTTTTTTTAATTGTGTTCATGTTTGTGAAAACAAGTTTTAAGCCCGTAACAGAATAGTTATGCAGTAGCCTAGTCAGGGCCGTCTTTGGATATACCGGGGCCCTCGGGCACACTAGAATTCGGGGCTCGCCAAACAGCAAACAAACATAATGACAAGAAAACAATTGTTGTTCGATAGCAACCGTTCTTCACACCTTCTGTCCCATTATACTCATAAATTCATTGCAAATATTTGCAAACAAATATAATTTCACGATTTCCGCAATTTCTTATGTGATCAGGAAGAAAAGGATCAAATTCACTAATTACACTGTACACAAATTTTACACTTTTTCTAAATAACAAGGCTCTAACAACTGATTCTGATAGAGGGCTTAAAAATATATATACATGTATCGGCGTTTTAAACGTTTACATCTGGGACTCATTTAAGGGAAGTTAAATTTCCCGCCTTTTTGCACATTATTATAGTAAATCCGCATTAGGAATGCCAATCCCGAAATACTGATCCCGAAAATCCCAGGATTTTTCGTGATTGACAAATCCCGAATACCGGGATGCGTTTAAAAAATCCCGGGGAATCCCGAAATATTTAATCTATGTTTTTTAAGTAAAACTCTTATACGAAAAACTCGTAATGAAAAGCAACAATTGTAACACTAATTTATGTATTTATGTATTAATGCTGTCAAAGGGAATCCTCTATCCCCACTCTGGAAAATCCGAATGTGTTCTCTTAGACGTCACGATGGATGTCAGTTATTTATGTAATTTTCTTGATAGAATGCTGATTGCTAATACAACTCTTTATACAGAAAGCTACTAGAGCTGTGCTTGTCCCACTTTTTGAAAAATTTTCAATGGTCAACTCTGCTTCTAATATATTAAGAGGCACAGAAGCGCTTATTTTCTATCGCAAGGACGTCATATACTTAGGCTTGAAAAAATGGCGCAGTATTACTTTAGTTTTCCAATGTGTTTTATGGAAAATAGTAATTAAAAAAGTATCAACTAAAATACATATCAATTTATAACATTATTTCACAGTAAGGCCCCCCTGGGTTCAGGGGCCCTGGGCACAGGCCCCGTGTGCCCGTATGGTAAAGATTGCACTGAGCCTAGTGAGTAAAACACTTGGCATAATATAACACAATAACTGAAAACGGCATGAGTTCAATGCTTAGAAGAGACATTTAATTTTTATTGTGTTTTGTGTATTCAATGCCTTCTAAATATTGATATTTATAACTTGTTATTTGTAATCAAATGTGGTAAGTACTTGCCTCCAATGGCATCGCCATTTTAAAGTAATTGGGTAAAACGCCAAAGTAGAAGTAGAGAATGGGATGTTTTTTAGCATTTTAACTCATCACTTTGCCATCAAAATGTTTCCTGAGTTGTTTGAAAAAAACTGCTTAAAAGCGAAAATCTATCATAATTTTTTCTGTGTAGGTTTAAAAGTTATGCAAATTATTTTACATGAACCCCACCTTTTGGTCATTGTTACGGAGAATCGGTATAAGATACAATAACTAACGTTTTGTCATATATGTATATAAAATTGGTTAAACCACAATCATTTGCTAACTAAAGACTTTGAATTAGAGCATTATTGTTTAGTTAGATCATTCATATTTCTCAGTTGCCAGCTTCAGTACGTTTTCATTAAAAATTAATTTTTTTCAAATGACTAAATTAGTTTTTCACAATTAGAAATTCTTTAAATAAGATTTTGTTTTAAAACAATACGTTTGGTTTAAATCAGTGAAAGTTTTACAGAAGGTACAATTTTTATTGCAGCTACCTAATCAGCGATGACAACTTAGCGCTTTTCGCGCTAGGTTTAGCGCTTTTTGTCGACCCAAAAAGCGAATTTTTATCTTTCAGCGCCTTTTTTAAAAAAGCGCTAAACTGGCGCTTTTGCTTAGCGCCTTTTATATATAACAGTGAATATTAAGCAATTTTGCAAAGAGTCTGTGGTAAAGAGTATGAAAAATGTCTTGATAATTTAAAACTTCCAGTTTGGTTATTGTTATATTGATGTTTCCATATTCAAACGCTGAAGTCGATAGAGTATTTAGTACAATGAATTTTTTCAAAAGTAATACAAGAAGTATAATGTATATAATTACTGTTAATTCATTAATAATTATCAAATATGGGGTTAAAAATAGAATATTCGTGTTGTAGTAATTATAAAACTCCATTGCATGTTTTCACAAAAATTAATCAAAATTTTATACGAAAACAGTACTATGGCTTGAAGGTGAGAAAGAGAATACTCTAAAATATTACTTCAAATTTACGATCATATATTGTCTAAATTTGAGTTGAAAATTTCTCCTTGTCTAAAATTACATCGATTTTGTAGTTATTTTTATTAAAGAAAAAACCTTTCAAATTAAACATGTTTAGTCCAAGTGGAAAAAATGGAAGATGAAGTATAATACGGCTATGGCTGAATGGTAGATACGTCAGACTATCAGTCAGGAGGTCGCGGTTCAAACCTGCACGCAGCCCATCGCTTTTTTTTAGTAAAAACATTTTGTTCAAAAATAATGCGTGTGTAATTTTAGGTCGATAATAATCTGTAAAGTGTTGCCGACTATTATAGACCTAATTTTCAACAAAAGTGTGAATGAGTGAATGATGCATTTTTATTTGAACATTATATGATATAAAATATTTCTCATGCAAATATATTATTACCAGAGCTCGGACTTTCATGCAACTAAAAATTGATTTTAAGCGCTTAACAAATGCAACTAAAAATGAAAAATATGCCCAAAAATATGCATTTACCTACGAACAAAGTACCAAAACTAAAATAATATGAAAATATTTTTTTTTAATTTGTTATTAGAGAGAAAAACATAAAACGAATATAATTTGGTATATATTTAATGCAATCAAACTTTAGTTGCGTTGCCAGCCGGCAGCTGAAAATTAACAGTTGGCAGAAAGGCACTAAATAGCACCTGAAATTTATAGCTCTCATTTGCCAGTTGCCATCAGTAGTATAATTTTCAACAACTGTCATAATCGGCCTATTAATATGTTTTTCAAAAAGTGATAAATATGCACTAAAAATTTTTAATTACAGTTAAAAATATGCATTTATTGCCAAAAATATGCAAAAATATGCACTTACCACCAAAATATGCAAAAATATGCAACTACAAATTGATGCCAAACTACTTAAAATTTGATGATTCGCATAGATAATTAGTCAATACCTCTTTATCTATCACCAAAAAGAAAGATGCATTTGCATGTTTATTACAAATTATTATCAAACAAACTTGATATGTTATCAATAATTTAATGATCTCAAATGTACAAGTAACATAAAAGAAACTAATAAAATATATATTTATTATTTAAGCTAAGAGTTTTTGTTTTATTAAAATTTAGCTCTTTTTAGCGCTTTTGGACTAATTATAATATAGCGCCATATAGCGCTTTTTGGGATAGTGTTTTACGCTTTTTGCTTTGGAAATGTTGGCATCCCTGTACCTAATAGTGGGTAGTGAGTGCAGCATAAGTCTTATAGTGTGGATCTGAATTGACAAATTTGAATACATACATTCATGTGTTATGAATTGCTTGTTAATTAAAGAACAGTTTTCATTTCTTAATTAAGTATCTTATTACACATTCGAAAATAGCTAAAGGCCATAAAATAAATTAATTAAAAATGCTTGTATAGCTCGCTTTAATGTATTTTAGATGTATTTTTTACAATTATTGTTTTTTGTTTCTTTCTTATTTAACTGTTACATAAATTTAATTAAGAAAGTATGAATAAAATTTATGTTTATTTTTCTTCTTTCAGGTAAGATAAACGACAAATATGTGTTATGTATGTATGTGATTTATTTTGTATGAATTAAAAAGATAGATTTAAAATGACAGTTTTTCTGTTTTCAAAAGAAAAGCACAGAAAAATATTAGAAAACTTTAATATAGCGTCTTCACGACACATTACCTTTGATATAACATGAGAGAAAACGTCGGCAGAATAATAAAAACAAAATGTCGATTTTTCTCTGCATCTCATACAAGAGAAAGGCGTAATTTAAATTTTCCAATAAGATTTAATTTTATGCAAATGATCCTCCAGTTGACATGCATTAATTTGGCATAGTTATTTTAAACAGATTTAAATATATAAAATCACATTATTTTAAACAAAAACATCGCTTCTCATTTATTTTAATAAACACTCACATATGCACACTGATTTATTTTCCTGCACAGAAAAAATTATTACCAAAATTTTTTCAAACAAAAGTTTGTCTAAAATAAAATTAATTTTATTTAAATGTTCTTTACTGAATCAGTGAATCGTCTGTTTGAATTTTATTTAGGACACAAACACCAAAAACAACAAAAACAACAAAAACACCCCCGATGACAACATATACATAAATAACAACAACAACAATAACAGCAAAAGGAGTGTCTTGTAAGAAATTTGTTTGCTGAAGATTTTTGAGTGAATCAATTCGTTAATGTTGTTGCGTTAATTCTCATTAATTTTTTAGAGCCTTTAGATAAATAAACATACAGAGTTGAACATATTTAACAAAGTGAAATTTCATAAATGCGTAACAGATGATGATGTTATTATTTAAATCTTAAAAATATAAAAAAAAAAGTTTTTATTCACTCAGACAAAGATATTTTCCAAAAAATCCACTAAATTATTTTGTTTGATTCGGTAAACTATTTCTAAGAGGCTGCCTAAGAGGTATCCTGCGAACTTTCTGGCCACTGACAATTTCAAATGCGTAGAACAAATCAGTTGGAAATAGCAAGTGAAATACGCAAACGCAAGTGGCAATGGATTGACCATGTACTTCGCAACGAGGATGATAATATTTCCAAGCAAGCTCTACGCTGGAATCCTTTTCAGCAAGTGAAATGAAGAGTTGGAAGACCACGAATTACTTGGAGCCGTTCCACAGAAGCTGAAATGATATCTCTAAATCTAACTTGGAACGAACTCAGAGCTATAGCCCAAAATCGTTTACTGAGGAGAACCGCTATTGTTGGTGCCCAATGCTCCAGTGGAAGTTAAAGGAACAATTCGTTGGTCACAAGTAGGACAGAAAACTGGTTTGGATGTTGTTTTTGGTGTTTGCGTCCTAAATAAAATTCAAACAAAAAATTTACTGATTCAGTAAAGAACATTTACTGAAAATGAAATTCTATTTTAGATAAACTTTTGAAAATTTGTTTGTGATAATTTTTTCTGTGTACATGTCATTTAAAATATTTTATAAATTCCATATCAAATTAAAAATAATAAGGTTTATCTATCGAAAGACTTACTTCAAATATGATATTACGAGAAAAACAGAAAAACAATTAATAATTGAGCGCAATAAAAATTTATTTATAAAAAACAATATAAAATCTTACAAAATCATTTACAGATTAAACGTCTGATAAGGATTCAAAATTAAACTCATTGAGGAGTCTTAGAATGCACTCCACAATACGGTTATAAGTATTATTATGCATTTCATCGGCGGCCTTCTTAGCTTCTCCAAAGGAACACTTAAGAATTTGTCCATTGATTTGTTGGTGCATATTTGTGCATATTTTACTCTTCACAGCGACCCTTCCTGCACGGAACTCCGTACGCCTTACCTCCCTCTCTTCTCTTCTAACTAACTTCTAATATCTTTATTAACTTCTCTCCTTTCACTCTATATGCTACACTGTCCTGTTCTCTCTTCTCTTTCGTTTTCTTTACAGGTATCACAAAGGGACCATTATTATTGGACCCAAGAGGGCTGGAACCCTTTCCTTATATTTTTCACCGGCAACCTGATAACCTAACCTAACCTACTCTTTACAGCATATTTTTGCATATTTCAGACCTAGCCGCAAATTTAGAGAATTTTTCTAGTTTTTGTGGCATATTTGGCTCTTTTTCTGCAGATTTTGGCTTTTTTTATGTTAATATGCAAATGTATACAAACAACAAAATTTGTTTTATAAAATTTAAAATTTTTCAATAATTGTTTCAAATTTACAAAATTTTTCTTTGGCAATTTTAAGCTTGCTCTAATGTATTTTCTCCCCAATTTCTTCAAAAATTTCCTTTATTCCATTAATTTATTCCACGTTTATTCAAAAATTTCAAAATTTTAATTACTTTTTGGGGATTCTTTGAGCAGTACAAATTTTTTCGAGATTTTCCACTTACATATTTACATTGCATAAATAAACACCAAGAAAAAAATCGTGTTTTTAAAATATTTAAGATATTTATGTGATTTTTCTGATATATAGGAAAAATATGGAAAACGTGGGATGTATTAGTAAAAATTTAAGAATTAAGTTATGAGTTTAGTCGAACTGTATGGGTTCATATCAAAAGAAATTTAATTATTTTTGGCTTGAGTTCGGTTTTAATTTAATTTTTCAATTAAATTATATTTTTATTTAGATATAAATGTGAAGCATGTAGGGAAAGAAAATTTTGACTACGCGTAGGGTTGAACTGACGTTTCGATAGATCCCGCTAATTTCATCAGAGTTCTTTACCGCTTAAGTTCATAAACTATTTGGGGTCTTGGTGCTCATCATTTTATATGCGAACAGATGAAAGCATAGGCTAGATAATTAAGCCGACTCCAATGCCCATAATGGAACAGAGTATATATGTATACTTCCTGGCAGAAGTGGAACAAATAAAATAACCCAATTTCTATTGAGTTTCTAAAAAAAATTTCAGGGTAGTATATTTCAGTTGAAAGCTAAAATTTTTCTATGCAGATGGTGCCGAAATGGTAATGCTGTGATGAAAAATAAAATCATCAAAATATGTTAACGAGCACTTGCAAGTTAGAATTACACTATGCAACAAGAAAAATGTCAAGGTGTACCATTATACTTTTTTTGATGTGTTACTACAAAAACAGTCGCAATTTCAAATGGATAATTTTCTTTTTTTACTTTTTTCTAAAATTTTGGATTTTTTAACATGTTGTTCCTACGATTTTATCATAATTTGGAAATGGCTGTCCAATTTTATTACAACTACAAGAAAACTTGAAAGAAAATTTCTTTGAGGCGCTTTAATATTATTTTTTTATGTACTACCCGGCTTTGGAATTATTCAGACCACAATGAGGAAAAATATGTTTTATTTAGTTATGATGAAATCGTTAGAGCATAAAAAGGTCACAACTCGTTTTTTTGTGGCGAAGTAGTGGTCAGAACAATATAAAATGTTTACAGTAGAAAAAATGTTTACAGTAAAATGTGATAAAATGGAAGTTTTGGAGTTATAACAGTATTGCTAACAATGCTAATCACGCTATGTTGTCAATTATTTACTTTAGAAGCCTTAAATTTTACGAAAACATTTTTAGTTCACTGTTTAATCATATGTCTTTTAGAGTTGCTAATCCATTTAACACACCTGAAATTCTCCTCTAGTCTGAAATTTATTTTGTATGAGCCGGTTACTAACTGTACAGATACAAACAATTTTATATGTTTATTTTTTTATTATCTTTGAAACGCTAATAAAAATGAAATCTTTCAAAAGGTAGAAATGTTATCAATATTATCATAACTTTTATCCAACAATGACAAAAACCTACAAATTATTTATGGAAAATTCCGTGAAAGTAATAACTAAAAAACATTAGAAAAAGAGATTATCAGTACTTTTGCAGACTATAAAAGCATGAAGCTTTAAAAATGATCTACAGTGTTAAATTTAAAGTAATACGTTAAACATTAAACAAAAAATAAAAATGAAATTTATTTTTGCAATTTTTGTCTTGTGCTTGGTGGCCGTATATGCTTAGGAAGATGTTTCAGAGCTTTGGAAAGAAGCTAATGATGACCTAAATAAAGTTAATGGTTTTCGCAAGCAGTACGAAAAATGTGTAAGAGCTGAAGATGAAAATGTTAGTGTCCTTAGCGAGGTTATAACTGAGTGTGGTGCTCTAAATGCCAGTCAAAATATTCCTGATCAGTGTTCCTTTGGAGAGGCTAATAAGGTTGCCGATGAAATGCATCATATTTATAGCCGTATTGTGGACTGCATAGCTAATAATCCTCAATAACTTTCATTTTGATCCCTATGAGATGTTTAAGCTGCAAATTATTTTGTATAGATTTTATATTCATTTTTATAAATAAACTTTTTTATATTAAATATTTTTTTGTTTCTCTGTTTTTTACGTAAAATCATATTTGAAGTAAGTTTTTCGATAGATGAACCGTATTATTTTTAACTTGATATGAAAAGAGCAATATATAAAATGTTTTAAGTGGCATAGAGTGCTATTGGTGATGTGCTAGTCTATAAGTCCGCAGGTTTCAGTTTGGACTCTCACCAATGACTCTGTCTCTTTTACTACCAAAAATATAGTTCACGATTAACACAAACATATCTGTGGCAATAAGGAAAAAGTACTTAAGTCATATTTAATAGTTTTGTAGGAGAACACTTTTTTTCTTAAGTTCGGAATATATGGTTCTTTCTACTATTTATAATAAAGATATTCAATTTGAAATTAACTGACAGTTTTTGTAAAACAAAACGAAAATTTCGTGTGTGAAGTTATATTGACAACAAAAACAAATTTTCATATTTTATTATTGTTTTCAGTATAAATTCTCACACGAAATTTTCATTTTGTTTTACAAAAACTGGCACTTAATGTATTATAAGCTGAATTAAGCAATTATTCCATATGAGGTTATGAGTTTAAAAAAGATGAGCAGCAAGTCATTACGGTATAACTTCCTGAAAAATCGTACGAAATAAATGAAAATTTACTTAGAGGTACTTTTGAACTTGGAGAATAAAATGGTTACATCTTGCTTATATCGACTTAAGCACTTATTCCTTAATGCCACAGATATATTTTTAATGCTTTTCGTGTCCGTTATAATAAAAAAGTGGCTATTCAAATATTACATAACGCTTTTTCGGAGTTTTTGCAGCCCTCCCTAACGCTTTTTGAAATTTTTCAGCATAAATTATCTAATCCGCAACAA
Source organism: Panzeria rudis (assembly GCA_956483635.1). Classification (NCBI taxonomy): domain Eukaryota; kingdom Metazoa; phylum Arthropoda; class Insecta; order Diptera; family Tachinidae; genus Panzeria; species Panzeria rudis. The sequence goes on along the minus strand of OY101448.1, from coordinate 43,615,944 downwards.
ATCTTTTACCCCTCCCCCTGGTGCGTTACGTAACATGTGATTAATCGCAAAGACATACATTTTGAGAGTGCAATTAATTTTACTGTGATTTAAAATGTTATGAATTCTGTCCATCATGTGATTAAAACAAGGAACGAAAATGCTTTTTATGGTCCTTTCATACAGAAAAGATTAGTTTTATTTTCAATGAAGAAATGCAATGAGTTATTAAATATTTTGACTAGAAACGGACCTACAAAGAAATTTGTGAATTTAAACCCAAAATAACTTAAAAATTAATTGAGAAAATATAGCATTTTCCACCTAAAAAAAATATATTATCGACAATTTTTTTGTTAAGCTGAAGCAAATGAGAGAGCTCTTGGCTGAGTAGTTAGCGCGTTTGAGTACAAAGCATGAGGTCTTGAGTTCAAGACTAGTTTCACGCCAGCCAACAACATCATGCATTTTTCTCATATACATTGGTTTATTATTGTGTTGGTTGTTGTTGGACTGTTAAAAAGATGAAGGCATAGCACTGATTACTTTGGCACTTTGCACTTCACAGAACCCTCCTTCGTCGATATTGTAGCGGAACCGTCGGTGAAGTAATAGAACTAACAAAATGCCTACACAGCTTAAAAACAACTCAATGCCTCTATTTGACACCAGAGGGGCTTGCACCACTGCTCTACAAAAAAACGCCCAATAGCAGAGTTGTAAACGAATTAAGCTTTCTATCTCTCTCCCACTTCACCACCCGTTCTCTCTACAATGTCCCTTTCCGAAAGAAGGTAACACATTAACTCTGAAAGGAAAGTCGTTCACTTCGACAATGAAACGGTTTCATTAAATGTTCTTCATTATATTAATGGAACTTTTCATTAATACAATGACCAATTACATTGCTACATGAAATCCTTCAATATCTACTTTTCATAAGTTTTTCATTGTTCATTGTATTAATGAAAATCGTTGCATGGTTTATATGAATTTTCTTTCTAGCTTTTTATACAATGTAATATTATTCATTGTATAAAACACGTTGTTAGCTATGCGTCTCCCTGTTTTTTAACCATATCTCATTTATGTATGTATTTAAAATAATGAGAAACTATAGGGGCTGTTGGCTGAAGTGGTTAACGCGTTTACTACATACAAATATTGAGGTGTTGAGTTCGAGACTAGTTTCAGGCAAGCCATCAACATTTACTGGTTACTGAGCAGTACAGACAGCGGTTGACTGACATATACTAATGCACATCACAGCACATTAATTGCATGAGTGTGTTACATCTCTTTTGTAAAAGAAAAAACAATGAAACACCTACATTTAATTCATGAATCTGTTTCTTTGAACTAATGAAATAGTTTCATTCCATTTATGACATGGCAGGCCAAATGTAGTTCATAAATACAATGAAACATTCTTCATTAATCCAATAAAGGGCTTCATTAGCTGACTTTCAATGACAAATTTCATTTCTGAATGAAGGGTTTCCTTTCAGTGAATTAATTAACTGGTAGACATTAAATGCCTGATTGTGTTACTTCTCTTTAAAAAATAAAATAAAAATTAAGGGCTTATTGTAATAACATCATATGCCACATAAAATATATTTTGACATAATCGACATTAAAGTGAAAAATAAATATTAAAAATAGGTCTTTCAGGAAATTATACTGTATACCTCTTTAAGAACTCCTTTAAAACGACTATTATCACATAACCATCGTTAGACAATAGCAACATAGCAGAAATCGCTGTATTCAAATTTTAATGTGGCTTGTGGTTACTACACAATATATGTTAAAAATTATTTTATATTTTTATTTTAATTTTTGTATGGATTATGATGTTACTGCAGAAAAAATTTTTAATTTTTTCTAAACTAAAAAATTACTGGTGGAGCACCGCAACTTCGGTAACTGTTTACTCGTTAAAGCGTGGTACGGAGTTCTTAAGAAAATTCACATTCCCATAAGAACTGTGTGTAAAAAAACTTACGGAGATTCATGTTGGTAAATTCCATAAAGCTGGTTTTACACTATTTGTGTTTTACATCTGACTTGTCAGTCTTGCGACCCAAATGTAACTTTGCGTGGCTGTCAAAATTGTCCATTTACAGACGATTATTAATGCTTTCTTTCACACGTAAATGTATAATCACATCTGACATATAGAACGCAAACACCAAAAACAACAAGAAAAACTGTGCTGTGAAAAACAACCCCGATACACACAAATAACAACAACAACAATGATAGCAAAAGGAATCCAATTGTACCAAGTTTGTTTACTGAAGATTATTGAGTGAATCAATTCGTTAATGTCGTTGCTGAAATTCTCATTCATTCTTTTAGAGTCTTTAGATAAACATTCAGACTTGAACACATTTAACAAAGTGGCCCAGATAAAAATTTTGATTGGAATATTTAAAAAAATCCACTAAATATTTTTGTTTGATTAAGTAAACTATTTTGTTTAGTATTTGTTAGTATTTTTAGACTAATTGTTTTATAAATTCAGACAAAAATATTGTTTGATATTTTTCAGAAAATCTAGTAAATCTTTTTGTTTGATTTAGGAAATTGTTTTGTTTACAAGTAAATATTTTATAGATTTAAACAATTGTTTTATAGATTTAAACAATTCGTTCACTGAAAAAAACACGTTTTTTCCATTGAAATTTTTGAGATATTTTTGTCTATATTTACAAATTAGCTTGTAGGTCCGGTCCGTTCCTAGACAAAATATTTACTATTTCATTGAATTCCTTTGCAGAAAATTAAATTTAGTTTTTTCTGTGTATATCTAGAGACGCATATTAGTGAGAGTCTTTAATTTTAGTGTGGACAGTTGGGGCCAGTGTGCATAGTTACAAAAAAAAGTGGCAGGTTAGAGCGGGGGAAAGGGTACTTCCCATGCAAAGTAATATTTAAAATTGCAAATATTGCATGGGATGCAACCTTCCCCAGGCTCAAAAGTTCAGATTTATAGAAAATTTCAATCAAACTTAACGCAAAATTAAACAAAATAGTTCTGTGGGCGTGACACTGCCCTCAATTTTAATCATCGTGCTGCAACAAGTAGTTAAAATTAATATTTACTTTTCATGGGCTTGGCACTGCTCACTTTTTTAAAATGAATGTTGTATTGTAGCGATAACTAAATAATGTGTATGCAAAGTTTTGTAAGAATCGGTTTAGTAGAAGTTGTTTAAAAAGAATCTTTACTTTGCACGGTTGAGCAGAAGTAGTTGAGAAGAAATGTATATTTATCAAGTTCCTTTATTCTTTTATTATTTTTCGTTTTCCTACAAAATTGTATGTCAATTGTACGGCCAACAACGGCTAGACTTTATGGTGGCTATTTAGATAGTATGATAACATAACAGACTATATAAATTAATTTGCTGGAAATTAGTAGAAATTCATAAAACCTTTTTTATCTTATCTTTTCGTAAAAACGTGTTATTTTTTTCTAAGCATAACGTAAAAAAAACATGTTGTTGCTTGTTTATAATATTTTATTGTTAAAAAAATAACAGATGGAAAATTTATTTAAAATACTAATCCCATCGCATATGCTTTGCTACACCATTGTTGTGCAGATCCAGTATTTTCCAGATATCGGATCCAAATATCATTAGATTTCTTTAATTTTTTCTTTGTTAGTTAAAGAATAATATTTAAAAGAGTTTAGGAAATAGTTAATTAAACTCCGCTGTTTGAGTTCAAAACTATCCAACTTTTTAAACTGAAAATTGCAAAACTGAAAATTACAAAAAAATATTCTTTTGGAACATGAAGCAAATGTATATTTATCTGAAAGGTATCTGCACAGACATGAATCGAAATAAATCATAGAAGCCTATAAACGTCTTAATAGTAGAGTAAAAAATATCAGCCGACTTAAAAACAGTTTGTCGAACATTTTTTTGTACTATGTATTATATTTTCTTTTGTACTATATTCACTTAGCTTCTGTACAATTTCCTGACTCTTTGGTGGCAACACTGAAAAGAATACAAATTTATCTCCGTCGTCCATTACAATTTTCAAGCATAGAAATTGTTTCAGTTGCGGTAGTACTACGTTACCAACAATGTGCAAAACGTATGAAAAATAAAATACAATTGCGTCAGGATTTCCATCCCGGTTTTAAATTGAGTGTTCGTTCTCCCTTTGGGACAAATTCTATTTTGTGCTAAATTTTCAATGGAAAATTTTTTACTAGTTTTTCTTAGTATCATAAAAATCATTTTTCTATCTTGTGTACTTTTTTATAGTTTTGTTTTTGAGTTATGACTTTTGATAATTCGTATAAATATGATCATATAAACATTATCTAATAAACACCATGATATAAACATGATCAGATGAACAATATCATAAAGTCTCTTTTTATTTTCTTTCATAAGCTACACGTATAATTTTTTTTATAAACAAACACAACCGGGGAAGCGATTAGCTTGTCCGCGAAAAACAGCCGGGGCCTATGGCGGGAATCGAACCCACGACCTCTGGACTGACAGGCTAGCATAGCTACCACTCAGCCAAAGGAGGGCACCCATAATGTATTTTCACCATAATCTTTTTAAATACTGGGTACATTCACAAATACTACAATTGTTCTGTTTGGAAAAACATACATATCACTAATTTTTGTCAAAATGTGTTATAACAATAACAAACCAAAAATTTGTTATACCAATAACAGGCAAAGGTTTTTATAGTTGATCTTATATAATTTTGGGGCATTCACCGTTTTGTTAAATTGGCTCGAGCTTTCGAGATATTGGTATTTTAATATTTTACTTTGGATCAACTATTATACATTTAGAATCGATTTTATATGCAAATTATGTGAACAGAAAACGTTTATTTATATCCCCATGTTTACATTATGTAAAATACAAAAATCAATCCATTTTATTAATTTTTCTAACCATTTTCGTTCTTTTGTTTAATTTTGACACTCTTCTTATATTTTCTTACTGTTATTATACGAGTACTTATTACTGAAAGTTTTACTCAAAATCAAGTTAATAACAAAACATATACTTTACTGCTTGCTGTCTATAAAATATTCCTACATGATATTCGAATACAAAATATTTTAATATGAAAATAATCCATTTTCGAATACAAAATATTTTATTAAGAATCAACAAAAACTCAGACAAAAATATCTGAAATGCTTATTTGAGCAGGCGGTGATAATTTGTTTTGCAATTAGCATGATTAGGAGCAAAAACTTCAGTGAGAAAAAAAGTGGTAAAATATAGTGTAGTCGTAAATATACTCGTACTATAATCGTTTTCTGCTTACATAATTTGCATATAAAATCGATTTTTAGTTAATAGTTTTCAAAAAAAAAAACAAACAAAACGCCAATATTTGAAAAGATCAAGCCAGTCTGAAAAAACGGTGAACGCCCAAAACTTATCACCAAAAATTTTTCAAACAAAAGTTTGTCTAAAATAAAATTTTATTTTCAATAAATACTATTTACTAAATCAGTATATTTTTTGTTTGACTTTTATTTAGGACACAAACACCAGAAACAACAACAAAAACCAGTTTTCGTAAATAACAACAACAACAACAATGATAGCAAAAGAATGAATGCGATTGTAGCAAGTTTGTTTACTGAAGATTTGCGTTAATTCTCATTCATTTTTTTTTGAGTCTATATAAACATACAAAGTTGAACATATTTACCAAAGTGAAATTTCATAAATGGCTAATGGATGATGATGTTATTATTTTAAACTTAAAAATATTTTCAAAAACAAAAGTTATGACTGATTTAGTCAAAAACTTTGTTTGATATATTACAAAAAATCTAGTAAATATTTTGTTTGATTCAGTAAAATATTATACTTAAAATTTTTAAGTATTTTTCGACAAAATATTTTATTAATTTAGACAAAAATATTGTTTGAATTTTAGTCAAACTGTATGGGTTAAAATCCAAAGAAATTAAAATTTAATTGTCTTGAGTTCGGTTTTAATTTAATTTTTCAATTAAATTATATTTATATTTAGAGATATATGTGAAGTATGTACACAAAGGATTAAACTGACATGTTTCGAGACCTCCAGGTCTTCTCGTCAGAGTTCTTCAGCGTCTAGACCACTCGACCAAAGTCGGTGGTTTATAGTCAAGCTTTGAATAACATTTACCTTTAATCAATTCATACTGTCACTCTTAGAGCTGTATTTCATTTGATAGAGTTATTGATATTCACTTTTTTCTTTATGGCTTATGTTAAGCTTCTTGTTAGTTCTTTATTCTAGTATGAATTGCAATTGATAATTACCACGGAAACCGCAAATATGCAATTGCATGTTTTTTCCTGTGCGATGTATGCAGGTACAAATAAGATATTTATACGTTTCAGAACTTTTTAAGAATTTTGGCATCGACTTGTTAGTGCATATTTTTGCATATTTTTCCCTTTACAGCATGTTTTTGCATATTTTACATTTAGTCGCATATTTAAGGCATTTTTTCTATTTTTTTGTCGCATATCTGACTGTTTTCCTGAATATTTTGATTTTTAAACTTTAATATGAATATTTACAACAAAAAAAGTATGTTTTGCCATCAAAAAAATTTTTATATTTTTACGCATATAAAATATTTTTGTAATTGTAATTTTTCCCCAATTTCTTACAAATTTTCCTCATTCCACTAATTCACTCCCAGTTTATTCACAGCTTTAGAAATTTTCAATTATGTAGTTTTGAAGATTTTTTGAGCAATTTTGAATGTCGAGATTGGTGGCTTATTTGCACTTCATAGAAAAATAGCAGGACGATTATGCGCTTTTGCTGATTTGTTCCTAATAGGAACCACAAAATATGTCTTGGTGTCTTGGTGCCTAACATTATATATTCGGACAGATGATAGGCCAGGCTGGCATTGTTAAATCGACTGTCCATGGACATTATTTCCACATTGAAAAGGAAATAATGACCATAAAAAATTAAAATAAAGCTCATGCAGATAGTAGTAGTAGAGTGAAGATTGACTGCAGAGCCGGGCTTTGGGCGGTACTAACTGTTTTCTTCTCTAGTTATGTCAGATAGTGGCTTCGCAGAGTTCAGATTTTGTAACTATGCAGAAAACCTTTACTCTGCGAAGCCACTATTCGATATTCCCATGGACATTATTTCCTTTTTGAAGCGGAAATAATGTCCGTGGAAGTTATCTTCTTAGACATTATTGCATGCCACCAATATATGTATATAATTCGTGGTATCAGAAATGAATATAATTTTAATTATAAACGAAATGATAAAGTTTTAAGATCATATATTTTACATTTTATGGGCATATTTTAAAGTTTTTAGTGCATATTTAATGCGCATAAAATAGATTTTTTAGGGCATATTTCCGGTTTCCCTGCACATGTACATCCTTTCGTTAGGTGCCAAAACTAATAAAATTTTTTGGATTTACACCCATACAGTTCGACTAAAATTCATAACTTAATTAATTAAAAATAAAAATTTAGCATTAACAAATTTATAATAAATTGTTGGAGAACATTGGTTAAACAAATTTAACTGCAAATAGTTTATATTAAAAGTTAAGCAATATCAGTTAGCTTCAATAAATCTGTTGTTTGTAAGAAACTGGATAGTGTTGAAAGAAACTTATATTATACATACATCTGTCTTAAGTTAGTTTTTCAATTTAATCTCTTTCTATTAAATTACACAATCCTACGAAATACAACTTTCCTTCAAATCATCTTAATATGGTAAGCTAAAAAAATCAATGGTTTCTTAGTTATTCGTAAAATAAAATTGATGTTATTTTTTTTTTAGTTTAACAGTTTTTTTAATTTTTACATATAAAATTAATTTTTCAGTTTTATTTTACGCATAACTGAGAATCCATTCATTTTTTTATCTTACCATATTAAGATGATTTGAAGCAAATTTTGTTAGTTACCCGATGGTGTTTTATTGGGCGACGTCGGACATACTCCCTTCGAGTTATAGTGAATTATACTGGTATACCTCGTGAAAATATTAGATAGGCTTATAAAAAAAATTATGACGTGATGGAACTTTTTAATATTTTTTCTGAAGCTTACGTATTATCCAGCATATTTTGGTTGACTCACTGTTCTGACATATCTCTTGAAGAGTTACTAACATGTTTTACACACTTGAAATTCTTATCTAGTAAATCTTGACAGATAAATCTGCTGAAATTTATTTTTTATGAACCGGTTACTAACTGTAAAGATGCAAACAATTTTATATTTTTATTTTTTTATTATCTGTGAAATTCTAAGAAAAATAAAATGGTAAGTTTGTTATCCATGTTATCATAACTTTTATGCAACAAAGCCAAAAACCTACACGTCTGAATTTTAGACTCTAAAGTGATTTATGGAAAATTCCGTGAAAGCAATAACTAAAAGACGTTAGAAAAAAATTATCGGTACTTTGCAGAATATATAGGCATGAAGTTTTGAAAATTACACTGTACAACAACACGAGGTAGAGGGACCAAACAAAATATACGTGTGTCGGCGTTTTATTTGGGGGGGGGCCTAAAGTTTCCCTCTTTTGGCCCATGCGTGCAGCATATCGGTACATGAAACTATGTGTTCTTTACATCTAAGGTGTAGGGTATGCTCAACAACTTTGTAGAAAATATTAGAGCAAATATTTTTGTGTGGCATATTAACCCTTTAAAGCTCCCACATAACGGCAATTTTTGTTTTTTTTTTAACAAATCGTAAAAAACTCCAATAAAGAGGGGTGGAGTGCGGGGATAATATGTTATACAAAAATGTTGGTCATAAAATTTTACTAAAGGTCTGCAAAGACACCCCAGCTCCAGACTCAATTTGTACGCCAAAAATCATTAAGAACTTAAACTATATTTAAGGGGGGAACTTCAGACTTATTCACAATTAGTAGTCGTACGTTTGAGGTATAAGATGTGTTCACCTTTTATGTAAAACATCACGGAAACCATTTTTCTGTAACATTTTAACCCTATCACTCTTCGTTGTAGGGTTTTTTTTTGTACATTTATTTAAAAAGGGGCAAAAAACTCCCCTTCAGGGACGATAAAGCGGGCAAAAATTCCGATGTGATCTTGCAAAATGTCGACACAGGAAATTATTTTTTTTTTTTTTGGTCTTCTTTACCAGAATCGGTTTGCAGAACTCCGTAATTTTAAAAAAAGTTCGAAATTGTTGTATAGTGTTTTCTACAGTGTTCAACTTAAAGTAATACGGTGAAGATTAAATAAAAAATAAAAATGAAATTTATTTTCCAATTTTTGCCTTGTGCTTAGTGGCCCTAAATGCTCAGATCTTTCGAAAGAAGCTATGAAATGTCTAATACTTATAACCGTATTGTGGCGTATATAGCTACTAAACCTCAATAATTTTCATTTCGAATCCTTGTCAGAAGTTTAAGCTGTAAATGATTTTGTAAAGATTTTATATTGTTTTTTGTAAATAAATTTGTTTATGCTGAATATTTAGTCCTTTCTCTGTTTTTTACTTAATATCATATTCGTAGTAAGTTGTTTAATTCATATATTAATTCATATATTTTTAACTTTATATGAAAAATGCGATATAATACTTGAAATATTTTTTTCTGTAAAAAACGTATAATAACAAAAATTTCAACGAAAAAAGTTTTCCAATTTGGATCATTATTAAGAAAGTTATGAACAAAAAACTAAAAAAAGGAATTTTTTTTATTTCTATGTTTTGAATGAGTAATCAAAAAAGTTTCTAAATTTACCAGGAATGCTCTTTTAGAATTTCATGCGACTAAAAAAAGTGTCAGTTGGAAGAAGGGAATAAATCTGGTCATTTATTACCTTTTTTCCAACTGATAATCAATAAAAAATGAGTTGTGGTACAATTAAGTTCAAAGAAGTAAAATTTTAATAGTAAAAATTCTGGTTTTTCCGTGATATTTGTTACTTCAGAATTGATTGTTGATTTTAAAAATGTATGGCAAAATTATTTAAAAACACCTGTAATTCATTGAATAAGAAAAACATATTCAAGATATCGAATTACAGACATTTTGAATGCTGTTCAAGTCAAAAAGGTTATATAATATGTTCTGAATTTATAGATGGCTCTCCTAAAGACACTTTTTTGCTTCAGAAAAAGTATGTAAGCTCAAAATGATCATTTATAAAGGCATACACTTCCAAAATGCCAATAAATACGAAACAAATTAATGACATTCGAAAAATAAAACAATACATTCCCGACAAATGCAAAGAATATTATGGCAATATTATCTATTGAACTAGTACAATAACCGAAACTGCTTAAAAGGCTGACGAATAAATGATATTAACTACTTCATTCATTATTAAAAATAAATAAATATACCCTTGTTAAAAAATTGCCTTTTATTTATATATTTTTTTGATCAGTTGCTGCAAGAAGGGAATAAATCCAAGAAGTTTATTTGTGTATATATCAGTAAATATTAATATTTGGAAGTCTGGTCTATTGCTATGCAATCATAATTAATAGTATCTCCATTTCATCCAAATGTTATAAAAGGCTATGTGAAGAAAATAAAAAGCTATGAAGTTTTTTTCATTTATCTCTGTTCCATATTTTTGGATTTATTCCCTTCTTCGAACTGGTGGTTCAATTGGTGTATTCTGTATAATAGACTACACCAATTAACCCTGATATTTAAAACAATAAAAATTAAAGGGTGTTTTATCAGTTAATGTAATTTTACTATGTAATTAAGAAAATTTCCTGTATCTTGGAAACCGTAAGAGGCAAACTCTTGAAGTTTTACAAAACGCTATAACTAAAAATTTCCAAAATTAAAAAAATGTCAAAACGACAATCGCCAAAAATGAAAAAAGCGCTTATCGGAAAAAAGTAAAAAAATCGCTAAAACGCAAAAAATCGCCGAAACTAATATGATCGCCAAAAAACAAAAAAAAAAAAAACGAAAAAAGTAGCAAAACTTAAAACAATCGCTAAAACAAACAAAAATCTTCAAAAGACGAAAAAATTGCCATATATGGAAAATAATCACCCGAACAAAAAAAGCGCTAAAACTGAAAAATTCGCCAAAACCCAAAAAAACGAAAAAATTGTCAAAAAGAAAAAAATCGTTAAACTAAAAAAATCACAGTAAACTGAAAAAATCTACAAAACGAAAAAAAGCGCCAAAACTGAAACAAGCGCAAAAACTAAAGTAAATCGCAAGAACTAAAAATATCTTCAAAAAGCGAAAAAACTGTAAAACAAAAAAAAAACGCCAAACCACAAAATCGCCAAAACTAAAAAAATCGGCAAGAACAAATAAAAATCGCAAAAAAAAACGAAAAGATCACCAAAAAACGAAAAACTCACCAAAATGAAAAAAAGCACCTAAACTAAAAAAAACGCCAAAAAAAACTTTAAAAATAAAAAAAACCAAAATTAAACGAAAAGCGATATATGTGTATTCGTACGGAACCCTTCGTGTGCGAGCCAAAGTCGCACTTTACTTAATATTTTTAAGAAAGCGACAAAAATACCCAAGCGTTAGAGGTTTAAAAAGTTCCACAATAATGTATCTCATGGTGTTCTACATAAAAGTGTTGAAAATATTCGTAAGGTAAATGGAATTGAAACAAAACAAGCCAGTTCTGACTGGTCACTGAACTATCTTATGGAGACCTAATCGGTGTAGAATAATATAGATTATATAGAACTAATATTCCGACATATAGCTGTAATAATTGTTTAATAATTGAAAATTTATTATATTGTTTTTTTTTTGTTACAAATGCAATTAGAAATTGTATTTTATTTTTAAATAGAGTTTTTGATGTGATTCGAACCGACAACCTCCGGCATGACAGGCTAGTACACTACCCTCTCGACCACGGAGGCAATTGTATTTCAAAGTTATAAATACCAGTTAAGCTAAACTTAATATCTAAATATAGTTACGGGACTGGTTCCTGAGTGGCATTGCGGTCTTATTAGATGGATACAATTAAGACTATTTAGATATTATGTGATAGGTCTTAAATCCATCTGCATCGAATTTGTTCACTGCAGTTTATTACAATACTAACTAGCCCAAGTTCCAACTAAATTGACGATATTTTTATTCGCTCCATTCAGTACTCCTTACTGTTAGTACCACTCTTATTTGTCATAGAACAAGTACTTTTGGATCATTTGTCACCAAATTTTCCACAGGGATATTATACCATAAACGTAAGAATTACAGGATTTTCATACCGGAGCTATTTGCGAAATACAAAATAAAGTCGAGGCCAAAAACACAAATTTCTAAATATATAGCCAAAAATATTTGAAACTACTAAACACATCGTAATGAAATAAACTGCATTTTCTTCATCTACTTATAAACTATTCGAAAAATTAAAATTAATTAAAATCGGATCATATTTGTAAGAGTTATGAGACCAACAAAGTTTTTGGTGCCTCCTCTTTGATTTTTACATACATTATTTTGTAATCGGATCGCGCGTCAATTAGTCATGTTAGCCACTCAATGTTTTGTACATTTTTTATTTATGGGTGAATTTTTTTATTTTTGGTGAATCTAACTAATCTTTCATTAATATAAAATCGTAATATTTTAAATACTGTAAATTCAAATATTTCACTTAAACTCCTATTGATTAATTACATGAATGTTAAAATATATTTTGCTTTCATTTAAATTTTACTTCGTATTACATAATCTCTTTTGAAAGTCCCTTCTAATTTTAATAAAAATTAATTTTATAACCAAAATTATTCCTATATTAAATATAATGTTACAGTAATTAAACGTAATAACTTTTTTCCATAAAATATCCATAAATAAATCAATTTGTTTAATAAATGTTTTTGCAGTAAGATGTGAAAAAATGTTTGAAAGAAACTTTCAAAAAATTCAAAGAGTCTCTATTAATTTGTTTAAGCTGGATAAATTCATAACATCACAAACACATAACATTTTTATTTGTTTTCAACAAAATGTTGATCATAAATAAAAATTATTTAATATGCTCCTTAGAGATTAGAGATGAAGTAAAAGGAAGAAGTTAAAGGCAATTTTTCCTGGCAACAGCTTACTTTTGTGAGAACAAGTTTCTGATTTTGGAATTAAAACTTTTTCTTTGAAGTTTTTTTAGCCTCAGAACAAAGAAAATTCAAGGATTGCAAAAACTGACAAATAATTTAAGTGTCACAAAATAATGTCGTCTTTTTTAATTAAGTGAACGAAAAACCGATCACACTAAATTGCGTTCAATTACTTTTGAGGATTTGAGAAAGTTTAATATTTCGACCAAGTGTGTAGTATCGGCAAATATTCGCCTATTTCACGATATTTGCATTCGCGAAATTCAAGCGAATATTTCGCGAAATGTTGGCCTAGATATTCGTATTCATCCTCGGGAATACTGAGAAATGTATATTCGTAACATCACTAGTGTGTAGTTGCCCCGGAGACTATGATTTATCAACACCCAAAATAAAATACTGGTAAATCTAACCAATTTCAGAGGTTAGAATTGCACCAACCCATAAAATACAGTAAAATCAACCAATGGAATTGTAGTTTAGTTGATAGTGTGCTAAACTACTAACCGGAGGTCGCAGGTTCAATGCCTGCCATGGCTTAAGCAGTAATTATGTTTGCTTAGTCTATGTCCATACGAGTCAACTTTTGCTGCGCAACTTTTTAGTTTATGGGAGAGAGAGGTTTGGGAAGTTTGGGAAGGGGTACACTGCTTCATGTACATGTAACTCTCTTTTGTTTTCTATGAACAACAAATTCTATGTAAAAAAAAAACAAAAGCTGCGCAACAAGAATTTCATTATATGGACACGAGTGCAACTTCAAAAGAAAATTTAAGAAAGTTGCAGAAGCAAAAGTTGACTCGTATGGACATGGACCTAGCGAATTTTTTTTTTTTGCTTTTTTTTATTCCCGAGCTTAAGTTCTCACAGTTTTACTCATGTTAATAAACCGGACGCCTTTACCATCTCAGCTAAGTCATCTTGTTAAATAACGATAGTACAAAGTATACATAGACATGTGGCTGCTTGACTTAATAACTAGGTATGTAACCAATACCGGTATATCGGCGATACTTCAGATTTTCCGATATATTCGGTATCGGCGATATTTTAAGTCGATACGACGATACTTTTTAAATTTTTTTCAGAGTTTTCTTAACAAATATTTTATTTTTTGTTAATTTTACCATGAAATCAAATTCAATTCGTTGTTTTTTAAATCCTATTCCAAGCAAAAAAATACACTCCAAAGAAGTCATGAAAATGTAGGAATTGCGATCCGGAAGTAGTGCAAATTTCGATCATTTCTAATGAATTTTAAATATGCTTGTTATTACAAGAAGTCCTCTTTTTCAATTACCAATCGTCGAAATCGTATATAGATTCTTTGGAAGCAGTGAAAATGTAGTTCCTTAAAAACTACTTCCAATTTTTTATACTGGGTTAATATCAATTTCAAACATTAATAATCTCTTACACTGTAATTTTGTATAATAAAAAATTACCCCACTTGAGTTTTTTTAATTTAAACTGAACTCAATTTCCATATTCGTCTCGGTATCGGAATCGGTGCCGCCGATATTTCTTTTTGAGTATCGGTATCGGTATTTTATCGGCAAAAAGCCGTATGGTTATCTCCCTATTAATAACAGTAATTTTTGTAAAATAACTAATTTTGTTGTTATTATTTTAAATTGGTAATTTTAACCTTAAAAATTGGTAATTTAACTACAAAAATTTTTAAAACCTAAATTAGTAATTTTAACCATCAAAAATAATTTTAGTTTTCAAACGTGGTTTTTCCCAAATTTATATTTTACAATTCAGTAAAATGTAATATTTTGGTCTTGAACTTATGTTCTTACAATTCTTCGCATGTTTATGAACCGGTTAGATTTACCTACCATTTTATTTTGAGTGAAGTGATATTTATTTTATGATCAAACTTTGATCAATATTCTGTGATATTTACGCAAC
The DNA here is from genome assembly GCA_956483635.1 of Panzeria rudis. Classification (NCBI taxonomy): domain Eukaryota; kingdom Metazoa; phylum Arthropoda; class Insecta; order Diptera; family Tachinidae; genus Panzeria; species Panzeria rudis. The sequence continues at coordinate 43,600,912 of OY101448.1, read as the reverse complement.
CTAGACACTAAAAACAGTTTTCCAAATTTTGCTACTCAAGTCGAACATCTGGTATGTGTTAACAGAACTTCAATGATTCTATGTCCGATGTTAAACAAATAACGGTAACGATAATAGCCATAATCGATCAATAAAATTGTAAATGATTAAAGCAGCAGGTGATATGTATATTCTATATACATACATATATGTACATACATATATAGACATAAATATATAAAGCGATTTATCATTCATGTTTTATTCATTAGTTACAGGTGAAATAACTTACCCAAAAAGCTTTTTTACAAACTTATTGATTATGTAAATTTGTTAAAGCTGTTCTAGCTTTTTTTAAGCACTTCTTCAGGTTATCAATGTATACCAATTCACAAATTAAATTAAAAACAAAACACACACACTCAACAGTAACAACACATTGACTTAGGCTTTAAGTCTTTTTAGAGGCAATGAATCTCAAGCGCCGTGACTAACGTGACCAGAAATACCGCTTTAGGTGGGAATAACCCACTTTCCAATGGTCGATTAGACTTGAATTTTTTTTTGGCATATTAATACACTTTTATAAGCTTCGCTTCTAACTTTAGATGTAATAGAATTTTACGGCGTAATTTTCACTAATTTAAAGATGTCCGATCACTTGGAAACTTTGGACAATCCAATTTTTTATTAGAAAAGTTAGACCTGCCAAGCGCATGCCAACTGTTCGTTTTACTCTACTCACTACTCACCCGATTAGTATCAAATATAGCGCACTCATTGACAATACAATTTTATGATTAGCAAAGTAGGCAGTGCCACGCCCATTCAATGTAAACAGCCTTACTAAGTTCCTACTACAATACAATTTTGTAATTAGAACAGAGGGCAGTGACACGGCTATACAAGGCAAACATCCTTTGAAACTTGGCATTTTACATTTAGTTTCTCTGCAAATACAATTTTGTGGTTAAAAAAGTATGCAGTGCTACGCTCATAAAAAGTTAATATTATTTTTTAAACTACAGCTAGTCACATGCTCCTTACGAAACTGCACACATATTAAGTTCCTTAAAAAATTAAATTTTGTGATAAGAAATGTGGGCAGTGCCAACTAAATATTATATATATATTTAACTATATACTTCTAATTAACTGATTCTATGAAAACTTTTTACACTCATTGAACTCCTCTAATAATACATCTTTGTGATTCAGAAGGTGTATACAAAGTATACATAATATTTTTAGGACTTCTACACGCAAAGCAAAAACATGGTTGAGGCAACCATAATCTAAGAGCAACATATATGACTGATTTATATGCTTGGAATCAAATCATACTATTATAAAAATAGTTCTGTTCTACATATAATTGATGTATTATGTAACACTAATATGATTCACACAACCTAATATTTAATTAAATATAAATATACTATGATTTAAACTAATCATATTATATTTGTATATAAAAATAGCATGGCTCTAAATAAACATATAATGGTTCTTTTCCTAATCTTATTTTAATTAAAAATTGACAACAGCTAAATATATATATATATATATATATATATATATATATATATATATATATATATATATATATATATATATATATATATATATATATATATATATATATATATATATATATATATATATATATATATATATATATATATATATATATATATATATATATATATATATATATATATATATATATATATATATATATATTTATATATATATATATATATATATATATATATATATATATATATATATATATATATATATATATATATATATATATATATATATATATATATATATATATATATGGGACATTTCATGTCAAGTGACCGAACTTTTGAAACCGATGTCTTCCGATCGGGATGAAATTTGCACCAACGTTAGTCCTATTGGATAGTATTTTAGACACAATTTTTCAACAAGATCGGTCAAGAACTCTCTGAGTTAGAGTGGGTCAAAATTTGACATTTTGGCCATACAGGTGTTTTTTCTCATCTATGTAACTTATTACCTATTGTTCTTAGGAAAATTTGTCCCAAATAGTTTAGATAGCTATTTCTTCAATCTTTCTAAAAAAAAAATTAAAAAAATAAAAAAAAAAATTTTTGATTTTTTTTTTGCAAAATTAAAAATTTTTTTGACTTTTTTTTCAAATCGCACCATTTTTTTTTTTTTTTTTTTTGCTCAAAAGAAAGCTTAGGTCTTTTCCTTTAAAAGCTTTTTGGTCGCTTAGTGGGATGCGAGTGGGATATCTATCAAAATAAATGTATTGTAACCCAAGACCAAGGTTTTAAAATTTTTGCATACGAACTATTTTGAATTTTTTCCTATTTGTGTGTAAGTGTTTCTAAAACCTCAAAAATAAAACTTATACTGAGAAACTAGACAAATTTACCTTTCCGACGGTATGTAACATACCTAACTAAAATTTCATACCCACGATACTGTAATACCCACAATATGTTAAACTCCCAACATTTTTCCACCCCAACATTTTTTCTGAGTCTTGCCTTTCATTACGGCTTTTTTGTCAATCCTATAGGTAGTTTTGAGCTCACGTAATATTGAATGCAATTTTTATTGTCAAAATATCAGGTGCCCCAGAGACAAGTTTTTGATTCACGTGGTAATATTTTATGGCCATTCTCCGAAATGCCAGTTTCTTTATTATTTTATGACACTTGACTTTAAAAAGTGAGTGAAGTTAACAGGTAGTTTATTATTATTAGTAACATTTGGTTAAAATAGGTACTTCATTATTATTTTGTAACATGCGGTTAAACCACACTAATCCCTTCTTGACCCTAATAAAAGATTTTACACACATTCATTAAAATGCGCTACCTATATGATCTTAAAAAACTATTTATTGTCATTGTGAAGACATTCGGAAATCAGTTTTTTACAAACAGCGTTAAAGTTTAGACGTGTTTTATTTACATAATTTCTAACATAATTAATCTTCACAATGTCTACGGCTCCTAAAAAGGCTAAGATTGAAAATAAAATTCATGGAAGTTTTTGTTTTAATCCCTTTAAGAAAAAGTTTCACAGATCATCAGATATGCGAAATATTTCCGACGGCTTATTAAAAAAATTCCCTACGCTGTCAAAACAGTTGCTAATTTGTGGATCATGCAGGAAAGAGCTCGGAAAGTTGAAAGAATTACCGGATTTGAATAGTAATGAGGCTTGCGTTGAAGTTGTTTCAGATGAAGACAAAAGTAGTTGTGAGAATGATGACAGAACTGTTGATGATGATGGTGATTCGAACTTTTCAGTAGAAGGTATAAGTTCAAAGAATGAGTGTCAAAACCAATATCATAAGGATGCAGTAGAAGTTCTTGAACAAATAAAAGAGAAATACAAAACATCACAGAGTAGAGCTGAAAGAATTCAACTTCTCACGCTTGCTCCATCAACATGGAGTTGTGCAAAAATAATGACTGAGTTTGGAACGTCTGAACGAAAAGCAAGAATTGCTAAAAAATTGGTTGCTGAGCATGGGATTCTCACACTCCCAAACAAAAAGAAGGGAAAAACTTTAGAGTGCGAAACTGAAGCTCTAGTAACTCAGTTTTATCAGCGAGATGATATGAGTCGCCTGATGCCAGGGAAGAAAGACTGCGTGTCTGTACGAATCGATGGCAAGAAAGTTCAAATGCAGAAGAGAATGGTTCTCTGCAACCTGAACGAGTTATTCGCAACATTTCAATCTGAACACGAGGATGTCAAAATTGGCTTCACAAAATTTACCCAACTGAGGCCAAAACATTGCGTTTTGGCAGGAAGCAGCGGAACTCACACAGTATGCGTTTGCATTTACCATGAAAATGTTAAACTGATGTTGAAGCAAATCAACTTAAAGAACTTAACAGATGATTCGCCAGAAGATTTGCACGATTACCGCGATTGCCTTAAATTGACCATGTGTTCTAATGCATCAACTTCTTGCCACTTAGGTGAATGTTCAAATTGCCCGGAAACCACATTCATCAAAGAGAATTTAATCAACTCTTTTGATAGAGAATGTATTGAGGAGGTCAAATTTGAATCTTGGCTTCAGACTGAAAGATGCACATTGAAAACAATCATTTTAAATGTGGATGATTTTGCGGATGAAATGTGTACTGGATTGCTAAATTTGAGAACCCATGACTTTTTAGTCAAACAGCAATGGTCATTCATCCAGGATTTGAAGATACATTTGAAGTCTGGTGAATTCGTTATTTCATATGATTTCGCAGAAAACTATAAATATGTTCTTCAGGATGCCATACAAGCATTCCACTTCAATAACGACCAAGCAACTATATTCACAGTAGTTATTTACTACAAGAAAGATGAAAAACTGGAACACAAAAGTATGGCAATCATATCCGACGATTTAAAACATGATACCGTTGCAGTTTATGAATACCAGAAAATAATACTAAATTATCTAAAATCTGAATTCACAGTTGAGAAGGTATACTACGTTTCGGACGGAGCTCGTCAACATTTTAAAAACAAAAGCAGCTTCGCAAATCTTATAGCTCATGAAAAAGATTTTCGAATGCCAGCTGAGTGGCATTTTCATCCTACAGCTCATGGTAAAGGAGCATGTGATGGTATTGGAGCAAACCTCAAAAGAAACGCAGCGAAGTATAGCCTCCAGTGCTCGCATCAACATCGTATCTTAGATGCGACTGCTTTATTCGATTGGGCAAAGAATTATTTTAAAGAAACTAAAATAGTTTTTAGTAGCAAAGAGGATCATGAGGAAACATTGAAAACACTGAAGAGCAGATTCGATGCTGCGGTAACAATCGATGGCACCGCTCAATACCATGCTTTTATACCGCTTGACGATGGAAGCCTCAAGTTGAAAAAGTTTTCTGCCTCTATTGAATGCGATTTCTTTCCAAAGCCAAAAAAGAAACCAGCACCAAAATCAACAGCTGAACGTAGTAACGCCAAGAAAGGATTGGCAAAAAAAGCAGCAAATAAAGGCGATAAATAAGCTGGATGAATGACTGGGTATCAGCTACAATAAATTAGGTACAAAAATAGTTATGATATAAATGGATCTAATGTGTTTAAGATTAACTTTTATTAAATTATTTATCTTTTTATTATTATTATTATTATTGTATATTAATTAAGTTAATATTAATATTAATATTAAAAATAAATAAAAAAAAAATTTTTCCAAATTCTATAGAAAAAAATTGATTTTATTTCTGAGGTTAACATATTGTGGGTATTACAGTATCGTGGGTATGAAATTTTAGTTAGGTATGTTACATACCGTCGGAAAGGTAAATTTGTCTAGTTTCTCAGTATAAGTTTTATTTTTGAGGTTTTAGAAACACTTACACACAAATAGGAAAAAATTCAAAATAGTTCGTATGCAAAAATTTTAAAACCTTGGTCTTGGGTTACAATACATTTATTTTGATAGATATCCCACTCGCATCCCACTAAGCGACCAAAAAGCTTTTAAAGGAAAAGACCTAAGCTTTCTTTTGAGCAAAAAAAAAAAAAAAAAAAAATGGTGCGATTTGAAAAAAAAGTCAAAAAAATTTTTAATTTTGCAAAAAAAAAATCAAAAATTTTTTTTTTTATTTTTTTAATTTTTTTTTTAGAAAGATTGAAGAAATAGCTATCTAAACTATTTGGGACAAATTTTCCTAAGAACAATAGGTAATAAGTTACATAGATGAGAAAAAACACCTGTATGGCCAAAATGTCAAATTTTGACCCACTCTAACTCAGAGAGTTCTTGACCGATCTTGTTGAAAAATTGTGTCTAAAATACTATCCAATAGGACTAACGTTGGTGCAAATTTCATCCCGATCGGAAGACATCGGTTTCAAAAGTTCGGTCACTTGACATGAAATGTCCCATATATATATATATATATATATATATATATATATATATATATATATATATATATATATATATATATATATATATATATATATATATATATATATATATATATATATATATATATATATATATATATATTAGGGATGTAACGATACGCCGTTTTGCCGATCCGATACCGATTCCGATACTTAAAGATAAATATCGCCGATACCGATTCCGATACCGATACGAATATTGAAATTGAGTTCAAGTTTAGATTAACAAAACTCAAGAAGGGCAATTTTTTTATTATGCTAAATTACAGTGTAAGAGATTATTAATATTTAATATAGATATTAACACAATTGGAAGTAATTTTTAAGAAACTACAAACAACAAAAAAACCCACAAAAAACACAATCATTGCCTAAAAAATATGCAGATAATTAGTAGAAAAAGAAAAAATACTCGCCATGCTTTTTAAAAAATCAATTTATTAAAGGACATTTATCAACTAATATTCTTCTAAATAACTTATTAGCTTAATTATTAAAAGTCTTCTAAAAGTTTATATTTATTCACTTAAATTTACATGAAAACACAGTTTTGTGTTTAAATTCGCATAAAAAGAAACAAGTTCTGAAAATGGGTTATTTTTCATCCTTTTTTAACCGACTTCCAAAAAGAAGAAGGTTATCAATTCGTGTGTATGTTATTTTTTTTATTTTTTTAATTTTTGTACACGCATAACTCTGTCATTTGTGAAGCGATTTAAAAAATTCTTTTTTGCTGGAAAGGGTTTGCCTGCAGTTTGGTCCCATATTTTTTTTTAAATCGAAGGGACCCTTTTTCCCAATCAAGGGGAAATTCGCTCCCCCATGCTTAACTCTGTCAAATTCTGAACCGATTCAAATCTTGTTTTGAAAGGGTTTGACAAAAATTGGTCCCAAATTTTTTTTTTTCGAAAATCGGAGAGGCAAGTTTGCTCCCCCTCCACCACCTCCCTACCAATCCATAACTATGTCATTTGTGAACAGCTTTTCAAAATTCTTGTGTTGTTTGCAAGGGTTCGCTAGTAGTTTGGCCCCATAATTCCTTTCGAAAATGGGAGGGGGAAACTTTGCTTCCCCCATGCATAACTTTGTCATTGGGAACCGATTATCAAAATGTTTTTTTTTATTTTAAAGGGTTTGACTAGTTTTTTTCGAAAATCAGTTGCTAAATTTGCTGCAAACCCCCCTTCAGGTTGGTACCATAATTTTTCTCCAAAATCTGTGCGGGATTTCCCCTTCCCCCAGAAATATTGATTATCGCATAGCTTCTCCATTTATGGGCCGAATCCCAAAATTTATTTCTTGTTTGGAAGGGTTTGCCTAGAGTTTGGTCGCATAATTTTTCTACGAAAATCTGTGGGGCAAGTCTTCCCCGCCTCCACCCAAAATATTTATTAGAGCACAATTCCTCCATTTGCATGCCGATTTTCAAAATTGTTTATATGGAAGGCCATCTAGTATATTACTCTTTATACTGAAGTCGGCTTTTTTTGCCAGAATTATTTGAGGAATCATTATAGAACACCGAAAAAGAAATTTGTCCTAACATCACTTCAAATTCGGTGATTGGTAATCGAAAAAGAGTACTTCTTGCAATGACGAGCAAATGTGAAACTAATTAGAAATTATCCAAATTCGCAATATTTCCGGATCGCGAATTCTACATTTTCATGATTTCTTTATAATGTCTTTTTTTGCTGGGAATAAGATTTAAAAAACAACGCATGAATTTGAGTTCATGGTAAAATTAACAATAAATAAATTATTGTTTTTGCAAAATAACAGCGTAAAATATTATTAATTTTTAAAATTGACATTAATAAGATTTAAAAAATAACGAAATGAATTTAGTTCTTGGTAAAATTAACAAAAAATAAATAATTTGTTTAAAAAAATTTTTAAAATTTTTTAAAGTATCGTCGTATCGACAGTAAAATATCGCCGATACCGATGTATTGGAAAATCTGAATTATCGCCGAGATATCGGTATCGGTATCGGTATTCGTTACGTCCCTAATATATATATATATATATATATATATATATATATATATATATATATATATATATATATATATATATATATATATATATATATATATATATATATATATATATATATATATATATATATATATATATATATATATATATATATATATATATATATATATATATATATATATATATATATATATATATATATATATATATATATATATATATATATATATATATATATATATAAAGAACGCTGATGAAATAATGTAGACACCTTGAAAAAATTAATATTCCGTTCTGCTGATAACACTGTGCCATACAAAATAAATAGCATGGCTCTAACGACTGATTCTGGCAGAAGGTACAAAAAAATATATACGTGTATCGTCGTTTTGAAATTTTACATTTCGGTCTCATTTTAGGGGGAGGTAAAGTTCCCCCTTTTGCACATAGTTATAATGACTCGGCATAGGAAATCTTTAGCTCCCCTTAAAATTAATGCCAGATGTAACTTGATGTTAACCGGGCAAATAATTACGACATACGTTGTTAGTACTGAAATCTATTAGATTAATTTTAGTTGTTTTTAGTACAACAAAATTAGTTTTGTCAATGATACCCCAAAAAAGTTTATAACGATGTGAAGAGTGGTCGACATAAATTAATTTGGCATCAAAACTTCAAGTCGGCATAGATTGACGTACACGGTTTTTCATGATAACCACAAATACAAGAAAAAAAATTAGGGTATTTTGAAAATAAATCAGCTAAAAAAGAAAATTCCCGCTTTTTCCTATATTTCTTCAATCCCGCTTTTAATCCATAAATTCCGCTTCTCTACAAAACAAAAAACATCTGGTCACGTTAATAATGATGCCTGCAACCAACCACCTCTTAAGAAAAAAGAAAACTGATATATTAAACAATAAAAACAAAAACTCTTAATTGCCAGTAAACTTAAATTTAACGAGCTATATATATAATATAACGATACTTTTGTATTTTGTTTTATTTTGCCATAAAAAGTAAGAAATTGTGTAGTGTTGAATTGCAATGTATGCGATCAACTACAAATGTAGTGAAACTCAAAAAAAAACATTATTGTCATAGTTGAATAATAAAAGTCAATGTAAAATGACAAATAGATCAACATACATATTATAAGTGTATGTAGGTGTACATTAGGGGGGCATGAAGGGAGCCAAAATTTGGATTTTAATAAAATCTCGCCGAATTATTGAGACAGTTACTCTAAGCCTGATACATATCTGTGTGTTTATAGTGAAAAGTAAAGCTGAATCGGAAAACTCTAAGTCCATTTACAAACAGTCGATCTGTGAACTCGCAGCTGTTGCTAACTATATAAAATTTTTTGAATTTTTTTTATTTAAATCCTTTGCTGTCGTGTGGGTTAAAATGAAACACATTATTTAAGCATTTGAAAATAACACTGGTCTGCAAAGAAATTATGCTATGAATAAAAATATATGAAATATACACAGAAAACACTATATTTCATTTTCAGTAAAGAAATTCAATAAATTAGTAAATATTTTGTCTAGAAACGGACCTACAAAAAATTGTAGCCATAGACAAAAATTTCTTAACAATTTCACTGAAAAAACGAGGTTCTTGAGTAAACAAATTGTAAGAATCTAAGAAACAATTTGTCTAAAATATTTACAAATTCTAAACAAAATAATTTACTGAATCAGACAAAAGTATTTACTGGACCTTCTGTAATATATCAAACAATATTTTTATCTTAATTAAAAATCAATTTGTCTAAAAATATTTACAAACTCTAAACAAAATTATTTACTGAATCAAACAAAAATATTTATTAGATTTTTTGTAATATATCAAGCAAACTTTTTGTATGAGTCAATAAAATTAGCATTTATGAAATTTTACTTTGTTAAATGTGTTCCACTCTGTATATTTATCTAAAGACTCTAAAAAATTTATGAAAATTAACGCAACAACATTAACGAATTCGACCCCTTAGCACCAAATGATCGTAAGCGACCAAAACTAAAATTTCCAGGAGAAGGGCTTTTTACTGTATTTAAACATGATTTATATTCATAAACTGTTGCTTACGATCAAATTTTACAGCCTGTATCTCAAAAGTTATCATCAGTTTTGAAATTTTCACGATTTTAAACTATGGCTACGCTCATAAAATTTTGAATTCAATAAAAAAATGGTTTTTACAAAATGTCGCTTACGATCATTTCGCGAAAAGGGGTCGAATTGATTCACTCAGAAATCTTTCAGTAAGTAAACTTGATACAATCGCATTCATTTGGTATAATTTTTCTTCTTGTTATTTATGTGTATGTCGTCATCGGGGTTGTTTTTACGACACAAAAAACTTGTTTTTCACTGATTCAGTAAGAAACATTTACTGAAAATTAAACTTAATTTTTGACAAACTTTTGTTTGAATATTTCACTTTTTTATCGCATACCGTGTTTTTTGTGGGCATGGCTAATGTTTCCACTAGGCATGTACTTTTGTTCTAAAATTTTTTCAAACCAAAAATCATTTTTTTACCAAAAGTAGCTTTTAAGTAGGGAAGTACCAATACGTCTTTTTGCCGATACGATTCCGGTACCGATACTCAAAAAGAAATATCGGCGGCATCGATACCGATACGCATATTGAAATTTAATTCAAGTTAAAATTAAAAAAAAAATCAAGTAGAGTAATAGTCCAGGAACCAGCAACAAATTTGGTAATTATTTATTCTCGAACTATAATTGGTGAGGTGCATAAGGGAGTAAAATCCGCTCCTACAGCTTCTTGGATACCGCTAGAGGGTTAAAATGTAGGAGCTGTAAGTTATGATACAATTATATTTTCAGCAATATCAGTTGAGTGATTCCACGTAAAACGGCCCTATGCAAGGAAAAAATAATTTTCTTTTTTTAATAAAAATCTCTCAATTGATGTTTTTAGAGCATGACAAATATAGAAAAAATAAAAAAATAAATTATTTAATATTTTTTAAGCAATTTGAGGCGCTTTTAAATGATCATCCACGAAACATTTTGCTCTCCCTCTTTTTATGTTTAATATTTATTTAAGATTTTCTTTTCTTCCCTTTCTCATTATTAATAAAAACCGTTATGTCTGCAAATAATATACTTTTTTCGCTTTTTATTGAATTTAAAAAAATACTCAGCTAAAGATTCTGCTGTCTATAATAGAACGGATAGCAAATGTGTTATTATTTTCTTATGATTTTTTATTTTTATATTATTAATATCAATGAAATCAATAAAAAAAATTTATATCTTCGAATTTTCTAAATTTTCGTATTCGGTCACAACCGTCGGTCACACCCGTCACATTTTAAAAATGGTTTTTTGTTAAGAAAACTGGTTTTTGGTTTTTTGTTAAGAAAACTGGTTTTTGTCAAACAGTAAATACGTAATACAGCTAAAAACACTTTGAACAGACAGCTATACCAAAATTATTGTGTACGTTATAGTAAAACTTTTACAGAATTTATGCTGAAAGTCATAATTCTTTAAAACTAAGACTTGTAAGGTCACACCCGTCGCAGCTTTCTGACGACCTTTCTGAGCAGGAATCGCGTTCTTTCAGTGTCTACCCGTTATTCAACGACTTTAAGCTTAATGGCCTTGCGAGTCGCAACCTTTTTTTAATTAAGAAATTTTATATTCTTTATTTATAACAAAAATTGTGTGTAAAATGGTTACACCTGGCAAATGGAATCACTCAAGTTGTAAATGGGTGAATTTGACAACATTTTAACTATGCCCTTAACGTGGCCCTGCTTAGAGTTGTTTGATACAGCTCAAATTTTCACAATATGCATCAGGTTTAGACTATCATTTAGACAATAATCGACCTGAACCTTTAAAAGAACAGTAAAAGTAATTTAAGTAAACATTGTTTTAATTAAAATATTAATTAAAAGAAATTATTTTACTGACTAAAGAGTAAATTGAAAAAAAATTGGCAACAGTGTTTTCTGTATAGAGATAATCCCCCTTATCATGGTTGGCGTTTTTTGTGGCGAAAATCAGTCGTTTTGTACTAGATTAAAGAAAAATGTTGCTTATTTCCTTTAATCTACTACAAATTGTCGAATTTGAAGTCGAAAAAACACCAACCACGATAAGGCCCAATATCTTTGTTCATCTGTATATGATATTGTAAGAACAAGAGACTTAGACGATAATTGCAGTTTGTCGCTATCATTGTGTTGTCCTTCGCGCAAATAAACACAAATAAAATTCATTAATCTATATAACAAAATAAAAGGAAAAAAACTCAATTTAAAATCTTCAGGGCGACAAACGCACTGTTAAATATTGAGCGAGTTTTTGTTCGTATTCAACTCATCTTGTTTTATAAAGTTTAACAAAAATCATTGTTATTTTTAACTTGGACTTGTGCTGAAAAGCTTATTGTCTTGCACAGAAAGCAAGACGCGCTAAGAAACAAAAAAGTGAAATGATTTTTTGTATTTTTTATCCTTCAATCAACTTGACTTTCTCATGATAATGATGAAGTTTGAATTTGCTGCACATATCAACGGTTTTTTTTCTCAATTTAATGATTTACTTCTTATTTTATTTTTATTTGTTACTTTTAAAAAGTTGTTGCTGTTGTTGATGCAACCAACCTACTCTTGTAAGAGGATTTAAACTGTAGCAGGCAGCCTCTTTGAGTTTTTGTCTCATTAAATTAATGAACAACTTGTTGTGATACGGTTGTTTATATTATTAGAGGAAATAGTTTTTTTATTTTATTATACTTAGTGCAAGATACTGGCAAATCGTGGAATAAAATTTGCACATAATTATTTTTATAAAATTTATTGTTAATAATATATATTTGCTATGTAATTGTATGAAGAGTTGGATGACAGAAATTATTTTTTTTACATTATAGATGCTTAACTGAAATAATTGCAATTGATGATTTGTCCCAAATTGTAGACACTGCCGCTTGTCTTATTCAAAATATCTTTATTACATATTAGCTACCTGGAATTATAAAAATTTAAATAAAAAATTAACGAAGCCACCCACCGCCCGCCCGCCAGTCTATTCTACCACGTTTCACTTTATTTTTAATGCAAGTGGAAAATGTTTGTTTCTTAAGTCTTTTGTTTTATATTATTGATTAGAAATGGGCATGATCGTGCATGAACGTGAGTATAAAAGATTTGGCGTGGGTAGATTTTTTGTGTGACTTTTTCGTGATTGGAAATTTTTTAATATTGTAGTGGTAACAAGTCCTTTAAAAAGGGTTTTGACATTTTTTTTTTTGTAAAAATAAAGAAAAGTTGTCGCTAGCTTGACTTCTTTATTTTTCGTGAATATTAACTTTCGTAGTTATCGTGTGATCTTGCACGACCGAGAGCCGAAAATATAGGGTCATGCATGCACAATAATTTTTATCGTGATCAATCAATATCTTGAGCAAAAACTTACTCACCCTCCAATTTCTAGTAGAGCTGACACGTTTAATAAAAATTTTAGAAAAATCCTATACTATCACTAAAAATTTTAAATGTCACAAAAAGATCAGCGTTTTACTAAAAAGTCGAAATTTCACTAAAAAAAAGTCTACATACATGACCCAAAAAAAAACTCGCAATTTCTCTTAAGATCGAAATTTCATCAAAAAATTAAATCTTTAACAAAATTATCTAAAAACAAGAATATCGAGATGTCACATTAAATTCAAATGTCATAAAGGAATAGAAATTTTACCAAAAGCACCGTAAGACTAATATGTAATCGATTATTTATATCAATTATTCTCTTTAGATTAATCGATAATTAAAACAAAATTTAAATACATATCACCAAAATATGTAAATTTTCAAAAAAAAAATTTTTATAAAAGCCGAAATTGCACAAAAATATATTAAATCGACGAAGTGTCACAAAAAATCGAAAATCTATCAAATTGTTATTTCACCAAAAATGGAAATTTAATTTAAATAAGTGATGCACGGTGTCATGGAACACCGCGGTCGGCTCCATTCGGTCGCTATGTCAGACGCCCTCTCATCTTTATCGCCCTTCTCTTAGCAAGGAAACCAACACACAAACCTGTTCCTATGACTCCCAAAAGGTAGAACAAAACTCTCCCCAAAATCGCAGAAGTTCCCCGGATTCCCAAAAACTAGGACAAACATTTCCCCAAAATCCTAGAAGTTCCCCCGATTCCCAAAAACTAGGACAAAAAACTCCGCAAAATCTCAGAACTTGCCCGGAAAAAACGGCAACACCGAAAACCGGAAAAATGCGAAAGCGGCTACATTGAGCTTTTAAGGAATGTTACCTTAGCGCCGGTCTGTTGCTTTCCTTTCGAATTGTGGTTACAAGAATTCGTTACACGTATTTGCTACACGTACAGCAGAATCTCGAAAAAGTTAACTCTCGTAAAAGTTATTCGCTCGGCTAAGTTACCGAATTTCAACGTTCACGTACCGCTCTAAAAAATAACAATTCTGACCGTATGAATTTTATAATCCAACCGTTTTTTCGGTCACTAAAGTGGCAATTTGACCTCTTTTTTAAAATTCTCAGTAGCATCGCTGAGCTCTAATTATGCAATAGTTGAAACCAGGAATTTGTCGGATGGATAAACAGTTTATCTAGGCGCACGGTAGTGCGCCAAGCCAAGTTCCGGCCACATTGTGTGTATATTTACACGAAACCATTCGAGCAGTTTTTACCCCCCTAATAACTTTTCTCCACTTAACCATAAAATAATGAAACTTGAAACATAAGGTCTTACTAGGCTTCCCCTTCTTTGCATGGGGTACTTCCAGTATAGCTAGAAAGCTGAAATTTGGTACACGGATAGGTCCTGATGAGCAATTAACGAAAAAAAACGGCCACTTTTCATCTGGGGGAATATGGTGCCCCTTCTTTGTAAGGCCGACTTCCACTATAGCTTGAAAGCTGAAATTTTTGTACACAGGTAGGTATTGTTGAACAAACAACCAGAAAACTCTGACACTTCCACTATAGCTAGAAAGCTGAAATTAGTATGCAGGTATGTCTAGGAAAGTATTACAAAAATAGGAAAACAGAAAATTTTCATCTAGGGGCACTTATTGTATCAAATAAAAGCTTAGAAAAAAGAACTGAGATCCGCACAAAAATATAAATGTGAAAATAAGGCCAAGTTTCTATCCAAAAATTTCGGCCGTAAAAAGTACTGAGATCAAAATAAGGACCAAGTACTTGATAGGTACAATACCATCTCATTTCTAGGCAACCTTTCCCATATTAGAAAGCAAAAATAATATTGCCAAGCTAAGAGGCCGCCTAGAAATGAGATGGTATTGTACCTATCAAGAACTTGGTCCTTATTTTGATCTCAGTAATTTTTACGGCCGAAATTTTTTGATAGAAACTTGGCCTTGTTTGCACATTTATGTTTTTGTGCGGATCTTTGTTACAACTTTACTTTAACTAAAAGTGAGCGATAATTTAAAGGCAAGTTCATTCTACCTGGTAGATTAAAGTAAATTTGTAATAATGATAAACTATTTATGCGTCCGACAAGATCCAGGTTTTAACTATTGCTAAATTGTAATAATGGTCCCAAGTCATTAAAATAAATTTAGTGTGCTATTTCGGAAAATCTGTGTTTATTTTTTAATTTTGAAAACCGCTTAGAAAAAAGTTCGAAAAAGTGCATTGCCCTTGGGACATTTCGGTTAACTTTTTCGAGATTCTACTGTATGTGTTACCAGTATTCATTACACGTGTTTTTTTTTAATAAAATTTTCAGCCTTATCATAAATAAAATTTCACAAGGATCATGAATAAAGTGTGTTGTGAATATTTTCGAATGTTTACATTTTTAAACTACGAAAAAATTTGGTTTTGAATATGTTTGCTTTCAAAAAACTTCACACACATGTTTTGAAAACCAGGGATGTTATTTTATTCACATTAAAATCCAAAATTAAAATCCATGTGAACAAAAAATTTTATTAGGAAATTTTCACATGTGGAATCAATGAGAATGCTGATTATATAAATTTCTTCGAAATATAGCAAAATTAACAAAAAGAAATCGATAATCACCACAACTCAAAAAAAAAGTTCCTTAAAAAACCGAGAAATAAAAAAATTAAAATTCACAAAAACCTTAATTTAAAGCTTATTTCAAGATCAAAGCGTTATAGAATCCATAGAGTTTTGGGGCAATTTAAAAAAGCCTTTTTTCAACATTTTCGACAACCATATCTATCGAACCACTTCAATCAAGTATTTATATATCGTTACTTTAATTTACAAAAGGCGTATCTTACATATAAAAAATTTTAAGTTTCAAACAAGAACTTTTAGTTTTAGCCATACTATTTTTTCTTGAGATTTTATGTATTATGGATATAGCAACTATGTTGGTTGACATATGGGATAGATTGGCGTCTAAAATCACCATTTTAAATGTAATCAAAAGTAACACAATAGTCGAAATAAAAACCAAAACATAAATAACAAAAAACAGTTGTCTCACTTTGATGAAAGTTGTAATCCATAAAAAGAATTTGACTAATACGACTCAACTATCAAGTTAGTTGTGAATCATAATAGGGGCCTTAATCTCATACTCTTTGAATTAAAAATTCCTTTAATCCTTTTTTATTTACAGTGTAAAATTTATGTGAATTTATTCAAATATGATTTTATGATGCAAATATGATAAATTCATTTATACATATTTTTTATGTTTTTTGTAAAGTTGAATGAGTCTTACTAAAAGTCTAAAATGGTTTTAAGCATAAGAGATGAAAACTACTATAGATAATTAATTTTATTGTTTCATGTGATAAATAATATGAAATATCAGATAGTTTTCAGTTACTTTAAAACATAATTTTTCGCATACATATTTTTTAAGATATTTTTATATATTTTTTGCCTTTAAACAATAACAAGCTACAAAACGTTACAATTTTTTTTTATAAATGTAATTTTTAGCGATAATTTTTTTTATGTTGTTTAACTCATTAAAATTTCATATACAAAATTTATACTATTACAATTGTTCATACGTGTCGGTATATCGTTCTATTACATTTGTTGTGAATTTAAAATAACTATTAAAATACAAATAATTATTTGCTATAAAGAGCACGCAAAATTCATAGAAACACTTTAATAAACTAATTATGAAAATTGAAAACAAAAATTTTTTTTGTGTGAATATAACGTTATTATATATCTCAAATATGATAAAAAAAAATAAAATATGTTTAAAAATATGTTAAAACTTTTTCCTTTTTCACCACACTTTGTAGTTGTTTTTTAAATAAGCCTAAAAGAGTGCTTTAAAAATAAAATAAACAGTTAAAATGTCATCTTAAAAGTAGCTGCATGGGGAGAGTGCAGTGTGTTTAATAACTTTTGTAAGCAAAATGCAGCAGAGGAAGTAGCCGCATTGGGACCACTTTTTAAAAACGCCAAAAATTGCGTATGCAGAGCAATACGCATAAGCAGCAACAGTCTTGCATCACCCGACTGTAAATCAAATTTAATCCAATTATCCAAAGACATTGTTGTTTTGGCATTATTAAGGGATATGTTTTTTAGCGTTTTCGACAGTTTCAACTGTAAAGCTTCGAAATCATTTAAGTTATTTGAAGAAGCGTGTGCAGATTGTGAATTGTTAGTGACTGAGGTGGAAGTTATCTTTGATGAATGTTGTGAATCCGAGTCCGAGTCAAGATCATCGTTAAAGTTGAGATTTTCATCATCACTATCATCGTCTTCATTGTCCACATTATTGGATATATCACAATCCAGTCCGCATTGTAAGGCAATCATAAGAGATGGTACCACAGTGTTCATATTAATGGTGCAAGTGTTTGTTATGCGCGATTTTTCATAAAATACTATCCAATCATGCGGCAGTTGGTTGATGAATTCTTTGAGATGCTTTTTACCCGGAGGATTTAGTGAAGAGGTCCTTTGTAAAATCAACTGCTTCTCAGCCCCACACACCAGTTTAGAAGCCTTACGATCAATTAAAGCCACATTTGGATAAAACCCAGCTACCAGACACAATTGTATCATGTGCCAGTCATTGTTAAACATTTTATCCATGTAGTTGATGTTGAAAATATTTTTTATAACGTCGTTAATTTGTTTGCGTGTGGCACAGAACATTTCCATGGACGATTGTGAGAGAAAATATTTATTACAAAATTCTCTAACTTTGCGAGGATTGTGTCTAACTTCCATGTAAGATTTGTACAAAGATAAAATACCCATTTGATCGCTAAATGATTGCCCAGAAAATGATTTACGCTGAAATGAGGCCTGGCCTTGGGCTGAGCGATCTGTGGGCAGTATAAAAGGATCCTTAACTGAATGATAAGCGCATATAGTCAATATGGGATCATAACATTTTAAAAACACTCCATACAACAAACATTTACCCAGTTGAACATCTAAAGGTATGTCTACCAAATGTTTACCCAATTCTGTAACAGATTCGTCATCACGAAAAATTCCTAAAATTTTCAATTTCCTTATAGCGTTTAATATACTCAAAGATGAGGGTGGATTAAGAGATTTTTGCAAATAGTTTTGTACCCCACATTTTGGCTCTAAAGTTTTAGCATACAAGCATATTTCGGTTAAAGGTATACGCATAAATTCGGGTATGCTAAATTGAGGCATAAATTGATACTTTGCCTTTGAATATAGACGATAACAAACACCGTTTTGTGTGCGACCAGATCTGCCTGATCGCTGGCAGGCATCGGCCTGCGATATCCATATTGATTGTAGTTGCGACGACTCCGTTATAGAATCATACGTATTCATTTTGACTTTGCCCGAATCGATGATATAAGCCAAATCTGGTATTGTTATTGAGGTTTGTCCAATATTAGTTGACAATATTATTTTACGTACTGGATGCATTTGTAATGCCTCAAATTGGTCTTTAGAATCCATATGACCGTGCAAAATACAAAGTTTATAGGTGCCACCAGGTAAAGTACTTTGTATTAAATCTCTTTGCTGTACTATATCATTGTAGCCGGGCAAAAATACCATTATAGCGCCATTGTGGCCATTTCTATAGAGACCTTCGAGCAAAGATAAAATTAGATCATGATCTACTTCATTGTCATCATTAAATTGTTGCTGATAGGCCGCCAAGATGCGATGCTTTTCTTTGTCCTGCTGATTTAGTTCCTCTTGCTGTTTCACCTTTTCTACACAATTGGTAGAGCCCATGAGAATTTGCAAACACAAGCCGTCTGCGTGTAGACGAGCATAATCTGTGGCCTGATAACCATCATTGTCACGTATATAAACATTAGCCTGTCTTAGTATTAGAAATTGTACAAAGTCTGGCAAATTACATTTACAGGCCGCAATTAAAGGCGTCAAACCTGTTTCCGAATGACCAGCATTTATAGACATGCCTTCACTTTCTATATAATATTGAATCTGATCAAACATTTCATTTAGCTCCTCTTTCGAATGCATTCCTATATTTTCGCAACACTGTTCTATTAAAGAATCCAAAACTTGTTGCATATATTCATCCTCCAAACGATCAGCAGTTGTTGGATTCATACTTTCCAAAATATTATCATTAAACATATATGTGGGCGTGGGAAAGGAATCATTCATTGACCGCAAATATTTCTCCATAAGAGCTGTACGATAGCCCGTATGGAATAGTATATCTTCTAAGTGATAAATTTTAACATCATACCCTTGACCGGGTACATTTAATACTGGACAATTATCGAAATAATTTGATAACAATTGTATATCCATCGTGGCTGACATAAGTATCACCTTGAGATCTTTATTCAATTTTAATTGTTCCTTTATAGTGATTAAGGTGAAGTCAGTGTTTTTATCACGTTCATGGATTTCATCGATGATGACGTGAGACACCTTTCGAAAGAGATCACGTACATCCGCCATTATTGAACGTAAAAAGCAGCCAGATGTTGTGTATATAAGATTAGAAGTCTTCTTAACGCGACCTTTTTTATATATTAATAATATGTACCGAGTTTTAAGATTTGTTTATATAGATATACTTACTTTCCATTCGTATTTGGTAACCTACTGTTTCGCCTAAAGGTTCTCCTCTTTCCTTAGCTACACGATGGGCAACAGAAACTGCAGCTACTCTTCTGGGTTGGGTCACCACTATGCGACAAGGTCGACTACGTCGTGTAGCTTCATTTAATATGTACTGAGGAACTTGTGTAGTTTTGCCAGAACCAGTTTCACCATTAACTATAAAAACCTAAAAAATGTTCCAAAGCAAACGCAAATGGTAAATAAAAGAGGGATAAATAATTGTTTTCAAAAAGATGACTTAAAATAACTTTTAATGAAATAAAACCGCCTTTTTATAACATCACGTTGAAAACCAAGTTTTTGATGAAAAATATATAAACTTACATTATGTTGTTGTAACATTTGATGCAATTCTCCCTGGTAATGATATATCGGTAACTCCTGTTTGTCCCGAAACAGTTCATTACTGATACGTTGAGCTCGTGGTGGTATCATACGCGTACCCAATGCTACTGATATGGAATCACTGCGTAAGTTTCTGTATCGATGTGATGTATTAGGGTTTGTTTGAACAATAACTTGATTGGTTACGAGTTGCGTCTGTATAGTTGGCAAAAGACTTTGAAGGACTGCTCTTGTGGCCCCTGATATATTGAGTGGCCGAATTTCGCCCAAAGTCGTTAGGCGTTTACGTCTTAATATATGCAATTCACGATTGTTCTTCCCACCATAACTATGGGTTTTGAGACCAAGACGTGCGGCATATTCATGCAAATATTTGCGGTGTGTTTTGGAAAGACCTTTTATAATGATTTCATCATCGCTGCTAGCCAAAAAATCAGAAATCCTCAATTGCAATGGTAGGCGTTCACTTTCAGGTATTTTCACTTTTTCCAATTGGACATGGCGACGATTGCTGCTGGAGCCTCCATCTATGCCGGCTGCTTTCTGGCGATGTTTTTTTGTATTTGTTGACATTCTTGTGTGTAAGAGCTTGCGAGCTGAATTCTAGAATTTTGTCCAGTGTAAATATTTTTTGGAGCTTACTTGTGAATGTTTGTATTAATTAAAAAGTGTAACAATATTTCACTTAATTAATTTTTTGTTTAATGTATAATTATTAATTTTTTATAAAATTTTTCTGACAAAACGCAATTTTTTGCAAAGAAAAAATCGAGATTAATTAAATGTCAAAAACTCCATATGTTCATATGTGGGATATATAGGAGCTGTGCGCTATGAAATCCACCGTGGTGTATTTTAAACCAAAGTGTTGAATACTTCAGCAGTTGAAGTTTAGCTTCAAAGTATAAGCTAAGTAACTACATAGTCACATACAAACATGTTCATAACAGAAAGTACATATTTAATTCAAACCAAAATAACTTTGCACATTGAAATAAAATATGGCTGTAATGTTTTTAAATGAAGAGTTAAAAGACTATTCTCATTTTTTTCTTTAATTAAATTGAAGAGGTATTATTCATCGGCATTCATTTTTTAGTTTGAAATTTAATTTAATCTAGCTTTAAAATTTAGCCTTATTTTAAATTCTGTAGGTGGGAGGTAAACTGTCCAAGTCACGTTTTATTCAAAAAACATTTTTATACTGTTGGAATCAGCATTTTTCGCCTCTATGAAATCCAGTAAGCACTATATTTTAAGGGACAGTACTGTACAGCTTAAAAATATCTTCGAGGTTAACAACACCAAGTCATTTTTAATAAATAACGTTAGTATTATATGACGTAATTTTATTACGGATACGTTAGATCTAAAAAATTGTTAATCCAACAGGGATAGAACCATTTGCGATCTTAAACATGTTGTTAAAAATGTGAGCTGGCTTAGTTTACATCCCACATAGAATTATGCACATCTTCAAAATTTATTTTAAAAACTTTTTAGCATTTTTTGAAGTAACGTTTTGTAGAGTTGCGTATAGCCTCTAAATACCGCCGTCTCTTCTTCGTAAAATATGGAACATTTTATTAAAAACAAACAATATTTAAAGAGATATATAATTGTAAATTGACAGTAGGCACTTTTCCTACAATCATTGACGTGATATTTATTCCCTTCTGGGGAGCTAAACCATCCCGAAGTCGCCATTTAGCAGTTGCCATTATTTTTAGCATTTTTTAATAATTTATTTGCCACATTCTAGCATTTTTCCCCCAATAAATATCAAATTATATGAAAGCGTCATAGAAAAATAATCAATTTTATATAATTTTATGAACCAGACTTCAACTATTGAGTCCTGGGGAGCATTTCTCAAAACTAATCTAAAAATCTACAAGTAAAATATCCACAAAACAACAATAAATGTTGTAAACCTGTAGTTGTTTTGTAGGTATTTTACTTGTAGATTTTTAACTTGTAGTTTTGAGAAATGAGACGGTGGCCCCTAATTATCGAAAATACAAGTTACAAGCCTACAAGTAACATAGCCACAAATCAACACTTAATTTTTTGTTGCTGTGTGTGTATTTTACTTTAAAAAACTGAGGAGGTTATCAATTCGTTTGTAACTTTCTATACGTTTGGTGAAATTTTATTTCCTATGGACGGGTATATTTCCAGATTCTGTATAGATGCCAACGGAGTAGACAAGTTCAGTTACTTCAATTTCATGTCTATAACTTATACAGATATGTATTCAAATATCATTTTGAACTCTTGCTGTCAACAAATAAGAAAAACTAAAGGCCATTCATTACAACAGAAAATATTTTTTTGTATTAGATATAGATATGTATATTTGCGAACAAGAAATCTAATCCTTGCCAATGATGATGTACTCTATGAGTAATATTTTTCAAAATAGTATTATACCGATTAGTCTTCCATAACATACTAAGAATATATTATTTACTCCGAATTTCGCTAAAGTCAAAAATGCAAAAAATGTAAACATGCATTTTTGTGTTGAAAATTAATTAATAGTATTATATAATATGGAGCCCTCTTCTGTATTCCATGCGTAATAAAAATGTTCGGAATTGTCATACCATCGTTGTTGTAAATATTGAATAACAACAATGCTTTGATAACTCTGAAGATTTTCGCATGAAATACAGAACGGGTCTAATAAACCATTTATATATTATTGATTTTGAATTGTTCTTGTTTTACTGGAATAACACGTAATATGTGCCAGAAAATATGAGTAAGTTATGAAAAATAAATGCGTTATGAAGAAATTCTGGAAAAAAAACAACTTTTAACAATTAGGCATTATTTTTAGCATTTTAAATTTTGTTTTAGCATTTTTTTTATCCAATTTAGCTGCAAAATATTTTTGCATATGGTCGCACTGACAATTACATTTAAAACAAAATTTTAGAAAATTTTCAAACGTTACTGTACGATAGAAAGAATTCTTTCGATATACTTGAATTGTTATTTTAAATGTTTTTTAATTATTTTAATTTGAGATAATCTCAGAAATTAGTTATTTGCAAAATTGTTATTTGTTGTACTTTATAAGATAGTCTATAAGAGTGCGTTTGGTGAGTATTTGCTCATAAGTTAAAAGATTTCTTATTTTTTTATTCATCGAATACCTTAAATTTAAAAATATCTGATATAGAAAATAAATTTTAGCAGAACAATTAGATTTATTCCCCACTAAAATCTTCTTCACCACTCGCATTAAAGTCATCGTCTGAATCCAAGTCGTCGTAATCATCATTGTCATCGTCCTCTTTAAGCTTAAGTTGTTCTATCTTTCGTAACAATTCATCTCTAGTATGCGGTATCCTCGCTTTCGTTTTTATATCATCAGCGTTAGAACCCTCCTCAACATCATTTCCTGTCCCCTCTTCACCTGCCTCGTTACTTTCTGCTAACCCTTCGCCAATGCTCTTTTTACCCATATCCATGTAACGCAAAAAAGCTCGACGCTTCCTTTCGGGAAATGATTTTATAAGTCTTTCCATTTCTACTTTGAGTTTCATTTCCTCCTCTGGAGTTGGTTGTAGTGGTTCTATTTCCACTTCTTCAGCACTCTTTAGACATTTAGCGCAAACTCGTTCTTCTAAAGCACATTCGCGGCAAAGAACATGATATGCTTTACGTATCTTTTTTTGTGAACATTTCGTACAAGTTTTTGGCTGACTAAGTGGCTTATATTTCTTATATTTAATCTTCCACTCTATAACTCCTTTGCAATGTTGACAAACCTCGGAAATATGTAATAAATTAAGACGTTTCTGTTGAGGTGTCTTGTCGTGAAGATCATTTTTAAAGACGTGACGATTTTTGTGCTTTTGAGGCCGTGTACGAGATGCATTACCCCGTTGGGTACTCATTGTAATTGTTTTATTAAGTTTTTAACAATTAGTCGTTTAACAATTTAATTAAAACAGAATTACATGAAAAACTAAATTAAAAAACGTGTTGCTCCAAAGAAAACAATAACAATTGATTGTCAAACAGCTGTCGGTTATGCTTTGATTGTAAAACAGGGTTGCTATAAAGTTGTATGGCATATTACAGGACCCAGTAGGAAATTCAACAAATACATAAATTCTATGCAGTTCATTTTATTAAAACGTAATTTATTTCTTTTCCTTTTAGCAAATATATCATCTGAGCATCATTATTTTTCAACAATTCTTAATGAAGTCTTTTAAAAATAGAATTTGCTTCTTGAAGTTTATTCAAAATGCGCGATCTTAAACAATGTCTATTAGATTTATTACGATCAGGTGGTATATCCGTTGGTGATAGTAACAATACAAGTAGTACGCAAGGCTTGCCTACCTCAAAAATTTTACGAAAACCAAAGAAACTTCATGAGTATACCGCAGACGACTGTAATGCTGCCTTTTTGCGTAAATACTACGAGGTCGGCAATGGCGGCTTTAATGCCAACAACAATGGTGTAATTTATTTTAATGAAAATCTTACAATGACAAGTAAATACGATATGAGACAATTTCCTATGAATCGTTATCCTTCATGTCCTTTAAGTACATTTAGTAATAGCGATGACAGTGTGTCGCCACCAAGCTCAAAATCGGATAATCGTGCTACGACGGACGATACCGAAAGCTGTCGTTATGAATATTCGTCGGAAGAAGATCGCACTACACTAGTAGATTATTGCGTGCACAATAACCCTGATGTGAAAGTACCTTCCAATAATTGTTGCGATGCCGATGATGCTCTCTTGGATTCTTTTTGCACTTTGTGCACGTCCAGTTTTAGTTATAATAAGTGTTGTCGTTTTTGTGACAATTCTCAATGTGGTTCGAAATGTAATTCTGAACGTAGTTCGAATACCAGTTGTCGTAGTCAAAAGCTTATAGCAAATACAACAGTCCAACGTAATAATAAAAATTTAAGGTAAGTTTTTTAAACATTTATTTTATTTATTTTGTTAAACTGTTATCTATGAAATGACTTATAGACATTAATAAATGTTCTGTATGTATGTTTGTTTAACAAAAAAATTTTTGTTTTGTTTTTTATTTGTACATAGCTAAAATATTCTTAAAAACAATCAACAAACTAATGGTCTATTTATGGTTTAGGGATGCAAGAAAGGTTTTTATTTTGTTCTAAGTTCTATTTTGCTCTCGTTGCAAACGATTACCATAAGTACGAGAAACTAAGTTCCATGAGTCCATAAAGCGATCCATGCACATGGAGATACATTTCTGAAAAAAATAATGTATAAGTAAGATTAACTAGTATGTATAGGATGGCTCATTTTTTTTTAACTAAAATCAATAACCGATTGAGTGCGTCTTTAAAAATTGTAGCGCACGTTTTATAAGTTCCAACTTAGATACACGCTTTGGGTTTTCACTTGACTTTTCAATTCTCTCTTAACTATTAGTTTTTATATATAATGTCCAAGGAAACAACGTCCATGGACATTATCACTTCAAAAAGGAAGAGCCGAAATACTTTTTATCGATTTTTAATAGAGCTCAACGATAAAAAGGTGCGAAATAGCGAGGTTAATTTATACCTAAACCTTTATTAATATATTGTTGCCTCCGGATTATGTCAGAAGATTGTGAACACAGCTTGAAAACAAATTTATTTTGGAAGATTAAAATTTTCTAATACATTTTTTTAGGAACTAGGATTTTCTAAACACGAGAAATAAAGAAAAAATTCTAATTTCGGCTATTGCCCAGATAACGGTATTTTGTGGTTATCGATATATGTATGTATATGTACTATGCACCGAAAAACACAAATGTACCCGTTATCTGGACAATAACAGAAATTATAATTTTTTTTCTTTTTTTCGTGTTTAGTCCATCAGAATTATCGTAAAAATACACTAGAAATTTTAAATTAAAAAAAAAATTTTTCAATCAGTGATCATCTCAATCTTCGACACAATCCGGATACAACAAAACTTACCTTTTTATCGTTGAGCATTAGTTAAAATAGAAAAAAAGCATTTTTGGCCGGCCATAATATAATGTGCACACAAACATTATTTTCTTTTTGAAAAGGAAAGTTATGGCCTCGCAGAGTAAAGATTTTCTACATAGCCGGCCTCTCCCTTCTGTGTATGTGGAATAGTGGATTTGCTTGGTGGAGATTTTTACTCAGCGACCCCAACATTCGATATATCCAGAGAAACCCCTTCAGCTCGGCCGAAGCCTGGCTATGCAAAAAATATTTACTCTGCAAAACCATGGGTACGTTCGTAAATTCAGTAATTGTGCAATAATCAAAGTTCTGCGCTCGAAAACAAACACTTGGACATACTTTTTTTCGTCAAAACTTTCTTCATACAACAATTGGCAGTGCTGCCACAGATTGCTACAACAACAGCAGCATTTTTATTACTGGTGAAATAGTTTGCAGACCGTTTGCACAAATTTACTGCATTTACGAATTCACCCCATACTTCCATTTTTAATGCACATCAATTGGTTTGAAAAGAGAAAATAATATCCATGGACATTACTTCCTTATACATTATTGTAAGCCACCTTTTATATTTGCTATTTCTCAAATGAAATTTTGTACAAACTTTCATTTACGAATTATTGTAATAAATTCTGTAGGGCAGAAATAAACAAATTATATTGAACATCAAGATCTTTGCATTACTCTAACGCACCTGTTCTGAAGAATCCAAGGATACACCGGGCTTGTTAATACACTTGTTAAAACACTTTTCAGTCATTTTCTTAAAAAGAAACATATATTTGTTTACATGTATAATATTGATAAATTCTTAAAGCAGAACATTTGATTAGGTAACTGTGACCCATGTGTGCAGCAAGAAAACAATAATAGCAAACATACCGTCAATAGTTCCTGTGCGTTTGCTACTGCAATTTGTTGCTTTACTTGATCCATTAATTCCCCCTTCTCATTGGGAGATAAATTTGAAATGCCCGACATGTTCTTTGTTATTTTTATCGTCTTGCAAAATAGTTATTTGAAAAAAAAGCAAGTTTTAATTGAAAATTTTGCACACAAATTTTTTTTAATCTTCGGTGCGCTGAACTAGTATAAAAAAGATTTCTTTACTTGTTCCAGTATTAAATAGCATGTGCGTGGTGTAAAAACGGCTTGTTATGACAGCGCCAAGGCATATTTAACAGCATGGTAGAATAACAAGGCGAATTCACTACAGGTGAACTTGTAAACACCTGTTAATTTTTTTAGCATTTTCTTCGTGGTCGGATGTCAAAATACACTATTTGCTTTGTGAGTTTAAGTACGAACAATGATTTTACAAAAACAAACTGCTTGTGCTTTTTGTTACATGTTGTACTTGTTTTAGTGGTGAGATTACCTGGAATGAATTTACCTTGGTAAGAATAATATAACAGGTAGCCGCATAACTAATCCGAATGAACATTTGTGGTAGGAAGTGTCAAACATTAATAGAGACAGCATGTGTGTGTGGAGAACATAAGCAGCAAACAAACATACGTGTGGTATTATGTGTTTTTTTGTTTTGTTTATTTTTGTTTTGTTTATTTGTTTTTTCTTGTTGATTGTTTCCCTTGTTCGTACATGATGTATCTGTCCCATTTCAATTGTATACGCTAGGCAAAAAAACTGATTTTTTATTCATTTAGTAAACGTCAAATTTGTCTACTCTGGTTGCCTCTGTGTTGACAACTTTTCTCAACTAAAGCTGGCTTTACATGGTAATACAAAGTATTAACGACTTTGTAGAATCAAAATATTATGAAATTTCTTCGTGTCTAAAAAAAGAGAACAAAAGTCTGTTGTAAGTATATATCACGTTTACTCCTCTGGTATGATGATAATACATAAGTTTCTAAAATGGTTTAGAAAATAAACATTTACCGAACGCTTGTAAAATTTTGTATCCGTATTCCCTCCTACTCAATACATTTTGCGTTTACATGACTACTAGATTTTGTCCATTTTTATACATATCGTAATACATGTATTACCATGTAAAGACATCTTAAGATAATTTCACCATACACAATACCACTAAAGGCCATGATTCACTATCCTACACAGTCGCGCGATCCGCCAAATATGACATGTATGCTAAACAAGTATGGTAGTGTGGACTAAAAATGCGACTGTGTGAAAGATTTTTTTGGCAAGTCGTGCGATTTTAAAAAATTTATGAAAATTTTAATAAGATGATAGTTTCCATACGATTATGTGCATACAGATGTTTATTGCATCATTTTTGTATAATGGTGTGGCAACTACAACGCCATTTTGAAGCGATTTTTTAAAGTCTGTCAGACTTCTGTAAAATTTTCCTGTGAATGAATCGTGCGATCTTGTAGGATAGTGAATCAGGGCTTTAACTGGTACCATCAGCAAAATATCAAACTCAGTTTGACACCGCTACAGCAAAGCATACAACCACACCAAATGCCCATACACGGCCAAACCACTGGCGCCAACACGTGATTGCGGGTTTATACTGGTGTAGTGCATGGGGCCCTTTAGTTGAGTGATGTAATACCTGGTTCACTCACGTCAAGTTTTCTTGATCAAGTTTTGATTCAGCTGTGAGAAAGACAGAGAAATGAATACAAATTTCTCTGTATAGAGATTCCTTTCTTTAGTGGCCTTTCACAATTGGGACATTTCTTTCCGAACAGAAAAATTATGTAGGCGAGGGGAAGAAAAGGTAGAGGGTGCAGCACACGACGTTTTTGGTTTCTACTTTTCGCAAAACATGCACACATAAAGCAAACAAAGCCACAATATTAACACGAATTCACACACATCAAATAAACAAATCGGACATTTCTTGACGAAGTGTGAAAGCTTCAGGACAGTTCAAAAGAGAATTAAAAAATTTTCTGTCAAGAAATGTCTCAACTGTGAAAGGGTCCTTATACTACATTTACATCAGAGTGAAATCTGGTAGATTTCAGTTGAAATCTATGTCGAAATCTATACCGTTTACACAAGGCTTTTTTGACATTTATCAAGATTTCGTTTTCATACCAAAGATAGTTGCTTGACCATTTTTATTTTGAAATGTCAAATGTGAAATGTATTCTGGAACAGCGTAGCATTTTTTAATACTATATGAGCAAAACCACGGTTGTATAACTAAGTACTACTAGATTTTAGCAGATTATCAAAATCTAGTGTTGCAGTAGATTTTGTTTTTTATGGGAAATCTAGTAAAAAGCAACTAGATTTAGCTCCAAATCTCGTAAGTACTAGATTTCGCTCTGGTGTAAATGCACTATCACGGTATTTGACATTTCCTTATAGAGCTATATAGGTAATCAAATTTTACATAATTTTGATCTATCAGTGATATACATTGTGATTAAAATATGATATATGGATAAATGATGTCATATTAAATTAATAAAAATATTAAATTTAAAAATAATTCAACAAAAACTGAAATTTAAATTTTAAAAGGGAACTACATATATCCAAAAATATCAAATTAAAGCTATAAGCAAGAAGGGAAGGCTACATGAAAAATCAGAAAGGATATGAATTGTTCCCAGGCAGTACTATAGTGCAACTAGAGGAAATTTAAGACGGCAGAAAAATAAAATTCAGAATATGAAGATATTTGTTCACTATCTTAAATTGAAATGGGCCTGCTAAGATGTATAAGTACATTAGTGCAAATTTAGTTAAAATGAGTATATATGTATATATATATATTATTTCGTAATAAAATAAAAGATTATTACTACGTCATCGGTATGTAAAATTAGGTGGCATGTACTAATATCCATGTACATTATAGTGTCAGATTAATATCTGTTTCGTTTCAGTGTCTGACGTACCTAAGCGTGAAATTATGAGTCATATATGAGGCAATAATGAGTCATTCCTTGTATAAAGTATGACTTTTCATGATATCATGCTCAGGTCAGAATGACATAAATGTGTTTACTGTTTATAGTTGCGCTGATAGTTCCTAATTTGACTATTACCATATTTACACTATGCAACTTTGTTGCATGCAACTCTCTTTTTTCAGTGAGAAAGACAGAGAAGAAATACAAAATGTGTACATTTCTATTTCAACACTCTCACTTAAAATGAAAATTGCATGCAACAAAGTTGCATAGTGTAAATATGGTATATCTCTTTCATTTTATCTTTCAAAGTCGGTATATCGTGTTTGATAGTTTGAAGGTAATGGTGATATTATGAGCGTTTTATATATTTTAATAATAAAAACAAAGGAAAAAACAATACTTCTACATAAATTGTTCATATAAAAATTGTTTTTTTACTATTCAAATGTTTCGCTTAGAGAAAATTTTGCGCCATTAAATATTTAAAAATATTCATAAATAATAAAAAGAGTCGGAATTGGAATAGCATTGTTGCTATAAATATTAACTTGTAACCACAAAGATTTAATGATTCCGAACATTTCCATATCACATGGAGAACAGAACAGGATAATTCATTAAATAATTAAACAAAATCAATACATTTAGCAATAAAAAATAATAATTTTTTGAACGCCTCATAAGCGAAGCGTTGAGGTGGGTACTACTCTCACTTCACGCGAAACTACTGATTTTTCAAACTTAAAATTGCTCTATTATTATCATATATTGCACTTGTAAAAAATATATACACACATATATTAAGAAAAAAAAACCATTTTGAACACTCATTACATTTTTAATGCCATTTTTATTATTTAAACTAATTAAAAAACTGTTTAAAAAAGGTCTGTCTGGACGTCCGTTTGTCTGTATGTACGGATCCTGTATGTGATCACAATAACGACCGAAAGACTTCACTAATCGAGTCTTTTTTTTCTTTTTTACGCTTCAGTCTAAATGAGATTATGAGGCGTGCACTTTTGGATTTTCCAAATTATATTATTAATTTCATAGATATTTTTCGATTGAACATTTTCTCCATTATTAAGAATGATCTTTCACTAATCGTTGACGCTGGAGAAATTGAGAAAAGTGAACTAAAAAGCATTTCCAATTTATCGGATCAATTCTTTGTTTTTTCTAGATCCATACAGTAATATTTTATATGACA
This sequence comes from Panzeria rudis, assembly GCA_956483635.1. Classification (NCBI taxonomy): domain Eukaryota; kingdom Metazoa; phylum Arthropoda; class Insecta; order Diptera; family Tachinidae; genus Panzeria; species Panzeria rudis. Next base: position 43,569,416 of record OY101448.1, on the reverse strand, counting down.
AAAGTAATTTTTTATTTTATCTTTGATTTTGTCAATGTTTTTAATTTTGCATTGAATTTCGTCATTATATTACATTCGATATTTGAATATTAAAAATCTATTTATTGCTCTCGAAATATATTCTTTACTTAGAATAATTTTTGTTTGATGGTTATATTTCTAAATTTCTTACAATATATGTATTTTAAGTGGGTTCCTTTCTCCCTGTTATTGTTACTGCATTATTTACTTAATTCTTTATCATGTGTTCTATTAGTATGAAATAACGTTCACGCAATTCGAACGTTACGGTAAATTCATATAATTTAAAAAATTTTGCTAGTTTTTATTGAGAAATCTTTAAAAACTCATTATAAACATCAAATTTACATACAATTTTTTAGTCGAGTTATTCGATTCGAAATTGAAATTTTTTGTTTGGTCGAACATTATTTGACTTTAATTATTCGATCAGTCGAGCAAATATTATTCGAGTGTTGTCTAACACACCAAATTTCTTTTTTGATGTGCACTATAATCATACGAGTGTGTTTGACGTATATGACAAAAACGTTTTGTCGTATTTGGTGTGTTTTCAGGCTTAGATAGGATCCCACTATAGTCGCAATGCACCGGTTTTCGTCGGCTCACTTTAGTGAAGCCATATGTAATAAAGCAAAATGCCGTTATTTCTCAATTAATTGCGAAATAAGGCCGTATGGCTTTATTACCACTGCAGTGTAGGTCAATTACGCCCTTGTTTCTCAATTAGTTAAAAAATAAAGCTATTTCGCTTTATTATCTATGGCTCTATTGCAACGAGCCGACGAAAATCGGTGCATTGCGCCGATAGTGAGATCTGGGCTTTAGAGATAAATGTGAAGCATTTAGACAAAGAACTTAAGCCAAAATAATTAAATTTCTTTGGATATAAACCCATACAATTCGACTATAATTCATTACTTCATTGTTTTTAATTTTTCTTAATAAATGATCCCATAATAAACTATTTAAAAAAGTTAAAAAATGCTAAATTTCAATATTTTATAATATGTAAAAAAATTTTGAAAAGGAAACGCTATTAGCTTTGCAGACTTACTGACGTATTCTAAAAAATAATTTTGTTAGGAAGAATACGTTGAACAAAATTTTCATAAAAATTTTTATTAAAGTACATTTCAAATCCAAATAAAATTTTTTAAAATATTGCAGTTAAATATCAGGAAGTTGATAAGGGACATGCTTTATATGTATACATTCATAGATTACTGCAAACAAATTTATTATTATATAAGTTTTAAAATTATAAACAAACAGTAAGACGATAAATGTCATAAAAAAGTATTAAAATATTTATCTAATGAACAAATGCCTTTTAAGAGAGGAATTAACTTTGCATCTTGTAATGTCATTGAAATCTAAAAAGGCTGTTGATGTCTTTTAAAATACTCGTATACAAGCTTAATCAAAGATTAAGTAGTAATAACGAATTTCACTTACATATCGTCACAGAAAATGGAAAAAGGTCTACATAACATTTTAAAAGTTTTACAGGAGAAGTAAATATAAAATTTGTTTAAATGAAATTAGTGCAAAATTTTACAATAAATATATAAATTTGTTGGTCCTTTTTTACATATTGTAAAATTCGTATCTGTCAATATATTTTTCATTCAAACAAGTTGTATGCTTCTCCTACAAAACTTTTAAAATGTTAGATAGGGCTTTTTTAATTTTCTGTAACGATATACTATAACTGCAGCAAAAGTGTGGTACTCACTCATTTTAAGTCAAATAAAGAACTGCTCGCGTAAAATTTGGACGCACCGTACTTGCAATGGTAAAACGTATAGTATACCAAAGAAAGGCCTCCTCTACCGTTATTTGAAATTATTTCAGGCAATTTGATTTTAGTTTAAAACGAAATCGTGAAAATATTGAGCAAAATTTTTTTTAATTTAGACATGGTGACGTTTTACGATAGAAAAACTATGTAAAGTAACGTTTACAAAAAAAGAAACATAACCATAGCTGCCAGAAATGCCGATTTTTTACGATATGGCAAAATACGATATGACATACTGTGTTGACATATCGTAAGTTTTTTACGATATGAAAACACTGAGAAAACAATACACCGTGTATGACTTTCTCAGTGTTGTCATATCGTAAAAAACTTACGATATGACAACACAAGTTTCCATTTGATTATTAAGTCTATGTCCATACGAGTCAACTTTTGCTGCGCAACTTTTGAGCTTATGGGAGAAAGAGGTAAGAAGATTGGGAAGGGGTACACTGCTTCATGTACATGCAACTCTCTTTTGTTTTCCTCTTCGTAATATTAAGCAACAACAAATTCTATGTAAAAAAATAAAAGCTGCGCAACAAGAATTTCATTATATGGACACGAATGCAACTTCAAAAGAAAATTTAAGAAAGTTGTAGAAGCAAAAGTTGACTCATATATACTGAGCTTCTGTTGAAATGGTTGTTATTTTAAAAAAGGATATACATAAATCCAAGTTTAAGATGCATTCAGTCATTAGACTTGTACATACATACATAAGTATATAAGCCCTGTAGTCCCAGTTGCTACCGACGACATTGTCCTCGATGTTATCTGGAAGACAATCAATGATTTGTCGCCTATAAAATGCATTTAGAAATAAGTTTGGCGCCAAGCTAGTACACGTTTTCGTGTAAAAAGAATTTGTTCTGACAAGATTATGAAAATTTGTGCTACAAAGCCTTATTGACGACAACAAGAGCAAAAAGTCCATCGAAGTTGTCGTGTGTACAGTTTTATTGCCGACAATAAGAGTAACAACTGCATTGAAGTTGTCGTGTGTATGGTTTTATTGATGACATACTGAGTAACAACTGTATCGAAGTTGTCGTATGTAAGGTTTTATTGCCGACAACAAAACTAACAATTGCATCGAAGTTGTCGTGTGTACGGTCTTATTGACGACAACACGAATAAGAACTGAATCGAATTCTTCGTTTATACGATTTTATTGCCGACAATAAGCGTAACAACTGCATCGAAGTTATCCTGCCTCCATTTGCTTATATTAAAGACTTTAAGTTGCCAACAAAACGTGTTTTTGTATAAAGTTTTTGAGTATCGCGGTAGGCTAGTATGTAGCGTGCTAACCTACCAGTGTTGTGGTTGTGGATTCGATTCGATTATTGCATTTTTAAATTTTATTTTTCATCATTGATAACAACTTTAGTATCATGTTACTAACGTAGTCATCAACGACTTTTGTGCCCTCTGTTCGGAAATGTCGTCAGTAGTTGGCTTGGGGTGTCGTTAATTTGCCGTCGGTGATAGATACTTATTTCGAAAATGCATCGATGATGTATTGAAGACTTGGACTACAGGGGTGAAAAAAACAAAATAATTGAAAATTCCAATGAACTTGAAATTTTATACCAGCACTGAATTTATGTTTTATACAAAAAAAAACAACTTAATGAAAAACGTAAAACATGTTAGTGGACTTTGGGAAAACATTTTTATTAACGCCAAACAAGTGAGAGTGATTATTCAATAATACATTTTCTTTCAGATTCAGTAAAATGCAGAAATTAAAAAACAGTAATAATAAAACGGCATTTTTGCTTTAAGCATTAAATCCTTAGCAGTTGTAAATCAGTTATTAAAATTTTGAGTTTTGGTTAAACAAGTCGTAAACGTTTTTAATGGATCATTAAAACTATTAAAGCCTTATTTGTATGAAAAACTTAAAGATCATTTAACTGCTTTGAATATACATGGGTCATTCTCGTTTCAAATGCTTTTTTCCTGTCCGTTGAAATTATAGTAAAGTATTGCATAAAATAAACACATAAATATGTTAATTAATTTTTTCGACCTTAGAATTTGTAACTATTTATTATTTTCTTCAGGCTCAAGGTCCTTGAGCCTGAAGAAAGTAATAAATAGTTATAAGCACATAAATTTTAAAATAAAAACTGCTTTAGCATGATTTAATAGATTGTAAATAAAGGTACATACGTTTTTTTTTGTGTGTTAAAAGCGAAAAACAAAAACACTTTTTTGCCCTCTTCATACAAAATGGAGTGTCCGTAATGCATGGTGTTGATTTTCCACATTAAAAACTATGAAAATTTTCAAAATCGAGATTAAATTTATAACGGTTTTGGAATATATGCAAATTTTTGAAAAATTTTAGAAATTATAACTTCTTCCGCAGTCATGTGTATTCTTGGTGTCCGCAGTCATGTGTATTGAGCGTTACGAGTTTTTATTATGCTTCATTACTCATTTTAATTATTAAAATTGCATTAACAACATACACTAAAATAACAGCGTGTGTTTTTACTTCCAAATTTTTTAGTGAATACCTAAGGAGATTATGTTAAAATATATCGAAGATTATACATCTGAATTTTATTGAATTCAAAATAAAGTGCTCTGAAAAAAATTTTGAATTCATATAAAAATGTATTGATCGTTACGTAAAAAAATTTTAATTATAATTTATCCATAAATTGTAGGACTTTAAAAAAGTTAACAGCAGCTGAAGGGTAGAAACGATGTACGGAACATTTTCTGTTTACAAATTTCTGGCTTTCTTTGAAAAAAGTTAGCTTCTTTCCCACTGTGGGTTGTTATATTTTCGAAGAATGTATTAGGTAGGTCATATTTTGCCACAAAAAAATTATTTGAAATTGAAATAACTTTTGGCGATATTGGTAGATTTTATTAAAATAAGTATTATTTGAAAGCCTATCTTTTGCTTATGTATAATTGTTTATAACGAATTATTTTAAAACATAAACAATTTTTATTTTTCCATGAGAACACAAGTTAAAATTGAAAAAGTGGTCATAACTTTTAATTTCGTCCTGCGATTATTATAATTTTTGTGTTTAGAGAGTAGATGTAGAGTGTGCATTCAAACCCTATACTAATTTTTTGTGGTGAATTTTTTCGCAAAAATTATTCCCAGAACACTCGCGAAATCGAATGTAACGCTCAATACACAAAAATGTTAACATATCGAAAATATATAATTTTATTTCAGGAACCATTGAATGAGGCGAAAGCTGTAATAAAAATCCTATCTTCTCATATATTATTAGTTACATTGGTAAACAAAAAAAAAACAAATAAAAGAACACAAAATGTACATTTGGAATGAGAATGACCCACATACTCGTACATACATGCTTAAATATTTATATATGGGCAAATCCTGCATGACGAACGCTATATTTGTATGCGTCTTCGGACTTAAATATAAAAATTGTTTGGTCTCTCAAAAGAGATACCACAAAGTTTTGTGACGCACTCTATAAAAAGTGGAAGTAACTTTGAAAGTTCAAATGTGTTTTCGTAATTTTTAGCGAATTTGGCATAATAATGCCTGTTTCTTATAAGCCGTTCGACTTCTGTAGAAAATGCAACCCTGAACTAATGAGTTTATGGAAACACATTATATCAGGGTTGCATTTTCTGCAGAAGTCGAACAGCTTGTAGAATAGTCTAAAAACAGCATAAAGCACACAAAATACAATTCATAAAAAAAGGAATATAAAAGAATTCTAAAATAACTTATTTGTAGCCAAACAAAATTTGTCGTTTTGTGTCAAAAGCTGTTAACCCTTTGTGACGCACGCTATGTGACGCACGTTACATTTTTTCTTAATACCTATAACTTTTTAATTGTACAATTTACAACAAAAATGTGTTTAGTGGAGTTGTAGATAACATTATTATTTTAAAGAAAGCTTTTAACCAAATTTAAAATTTTCATATTCCTTATAGTTTACGAGATAATCTAAACAAGTAGTCACTCCCCTATTTTAAAGATAGCGCCCGTTCTCGACCACCTCCGGCCGCGAAAATTTAAACTTAAGCTTACTGTCACATGTGTAAATAAGCACATTAAAAAATAGCATCCTATATGAAATGCAAGGTTGGGTCTTTTTCTTCGGTGTAGGTATATCCCTGATATTCGTAAAGGGATCACTCAAACAATTTTTCGTTTATATATTTCTAAGGTTAAATATATACCACATTATTCCATGAACATATATAATCAAATTTGAGAACTCTAAAATTTTGTCCTTGGTAGACCACTTCTGGGATGTGCCCACATGTATATAAAAATGCATTTTTTTAAATAACGAGTACCACACAATTACAATGAAAAGTTATATTCAAACTCAATTTGTATTGGAACGATCAAGTGCTGGTGTAAAGATCCTGCTGGTGTGAAGATCAACTGCTGGTGTAAAGATCCAGAATTTGTGATGGGAAAGCAAGCATTAAATAATGCAATGAATGTGCCTTATTCTTTATAAGCTGGAAGTCAGTCGCACATTCCGATATAAATCTTATGAGAAATTTGCATACGAGAATTGTAACACTGTTAATGTGATGTTAACTACACACAAATAAAAGAAACATATTTCCGAAAACGAAGTTTTGGATATACTGGAAAAATTACATCTTCAAAAAACACCGTTTCGAATACAGTTTTATAAAAAAAACGTCTAACTTTTCTTTAAATATTTGTAATTTTTGTTAAGAAAACACTCGTAAATCGATAGTTAAATAAAAAACGAGTAAAAATCTTAAATATAAATAGGCCACACAATATTTTGTCGTACACTTTTAAATATCTTATTGTATTTTTCCTTAGATATGTACCACATATTTTTTGCCTAAAAACTGGGTTACAATACAGGTTACAAACAAACCCGTTTACGGATCAAATGGTCGAATTTTAGCCACCGGGGAGGGATCCTAGTATTGAATAAATCAACGTTTAAGAAAATTTTCAATTATATGATTTTAATAATTTTTTTTTTAATTTTTATAATTCAAATACGCGTCACGAGTATTTACGAAATACAAAAAAATATCTCTATTATGCAAAGCTATTGTAACCAGCAACTAACGGAGTAAAAATAATTTGAAATAGTGAAAAACTTAATCATAAGAGTTTATAAAATAATAACAGTTAAGATGACTGACATCTTTGTAACTTATTCTGAGACTATTTTTTATGCAACTTAATGCAAATATAGTTAAAAAACGAGTTCCTTCCCGGAAATAAAGCATCTTTCACTTCTCGATTTTCGGAAATTTTGGTTGGGAGTACCGGGGACTGAAATGTGCTGAAGTTTTTCTACATAAATGCAATGAAATGTAAAAAATAACAACATCATTTAAAATATATCAGAAATTTCCGGGTTCCCGGCAACGGGGAAATATGTTTGCCGACTTTTGGGAGTGTAAAAAACTCTAGTCTAGAGAACTTTCCTATTACGAACTTCACCATAACGAATTTTTGTACTTACATTTTTCTCTCTCTATAACGAATTTCCCTATAGCGTAGTTTTCTCTGTAAATAACCTTAACAAAAGGACACTACTTCCTTTTCAAAGGCTACATATTTTCCCTATAACGAATTTCTCAATAGGTGTGAAGACTTTGTCAATGAGGTTCAATTTAAAAGTTTAAAACAAACAAAAATAACGGTGCGGCAAGGTTGCATACTATTACACCTTATATTGCTATACTTGTCATAGAAGACGCAACGTCTGTCATCAATATCTTTCCAATGTAAAGGTATATAGAGGCCAAACTGATTCGTTAAAACTCTAAGTCTGCTGTTAAAAACCTAACTCTAAGAATGTATTAGTAGAACATTTTTCATTAGTATTGGTTTAAAATAAGAATTTCCCCACAGCACTAAAACCGCACTTGGTTGCAATAAAAAGTATTCTAAAATATACATATAGTTTTTGCCTAGAAATGAGATGGTATTGTACGTATCAAGAACTTGGTCCTCATTTTGATCTCACTACTTTTTACGGCCGAAATTTTTGCATAGGAACTTGGCCTTATGTTCACATTTATGTTTTTGTGCGGATAATATTGCACCACATTTTTAATTAAGAAAACAAAAGATTTAAGAAACAAACTTGATGCAATTTTAAACTGAAAGAGCACGAAGAAACGCAAGGCGTAAATAAAAAATTAATAAAGAATTTTTTTTAATAAAATTATGAAACCATAATAATAAAAAGCATTAACATACATAATTAAATCATGCTACAATAAGCACATGCTATCTACACATTTTCCGTAGAACTCTTAACAGCCAACGTTATTAAAAATTTGTTAAAGCATAATTTTTTCTTCATTTTAATTGTTTTTTATATCAATTTGGACGGATTCATTGAAAAAATTGAAGCTGACCATAAAATTGCAGACTTTGAAATAATAAAAAATATAAACAAACAAACAAACAAAAAAGCAGAAAAAATTTTTTAACTAAATAAAGAAAAAAAATCAAATCCAACCATAATAAAATGCAATAAAAAACTACCAGAGCATAGAAAATCAAAAGAAAAATAAAAGAAAATCAACTTAAACAAACATGTGCTTAATATGGCCAGAAGTAGAGGTTGATGCTAATGTTTTTTTTTTTTTTTTGGAATTGAAAACCAAAGCTTAGCCAGACATACAGCTAGTCAGACAGTCATCCACCCAGCCAACACAATCAAGCAAAAGAAGGCAAAGCCAGTTAGTTGATAAGCATAACAATAACAAACTGCCACAAAACAATCTCAAGAGCCACATTTGCTTCATGTTGTGTTATTTGTGTGTTCGATTTTGTGTTATTGTAAAGTTTGTTGATCAATTTCTTTTTCGTTTTCCATCTTTATCCGTATGTTGTTTTTTCGCATTTCTTTTCAATGATGCGCCAACCAGAGCTCAAACGTTGGGTGAACATTGCTAGGAACGCACGTGGATCTTGAGAAACGCGTCGTTTTAAACAACAAAATAAAATAATTTAGTTTTCTCTAAAAGAAAAAAGAAAAATAAGAATTATAAAAACAAATAAGATAATATTGGGAAAAAAAGAAAACAAAGTGTTTTTATAGCAAAATATCAATCAGTGAATTTCATAGAAAATTTAGTTCACAAAAACAAAAGCTCAAACATTTTTCTAAGAATAAAAAGCTAAGAACCTTTATTTAAAGTAAATACAATATGTAAATATTTTGGTTTAATAATTATTAAATGATTATACAACTTAAAAACATAAGAATAAATCGTTTAAATCTATTTTGTATTGCTTAAATATTACTACTATTGGCCTATTTGGGTGCCTTTAAAACTTGGGATTTATTACACTTGTATAAAAATTTTGTTGCATGTCAAAACGGTAAGTTTTACATATGACTATACTTTCTATGTACATACATAACACACTGTCTTCTACTACACACTGTCTTCTACTCCATCTTCACTGATCTCGCTATATATTTTCCATTTTCTAAATATTAGTTTTGCTTTTGTTTTATTTAAATACGGAACAGTACTCGTGCATAGATTTTTACTTGTTGAAAGATTTTTACAAACGAATATGCAATAAAATCTGCTTCAATTATTTTCTGCTTTAACATTATAATTATTATATGATTTATGTATGCTCAATGCTCCGGTCAGTTCTTTATTTTAACAGTTATATTAATTTTGTTTCAAACTTACATTTTGTAATGTACGATTTTAAAGCTTATATTTTGGTGAATGTGTTTATAAATAGTTTTTTTTTATTTAAGATAAATAAAAATGGAAAGAAAGTAATCCAAATCTTACAGTTTGTAATATTTTCATCGATGTTAGCTGCAAGACAATCAATGATTTGTCAAAAAAAATTATAAATAAGTTTGGCGACAAAAGGGGCCCGTTTCCCAAAAAGTACAAGTTACAAATCTACAAGTAAAATACACACATAGCAACAATAAAATTTGTAAAAGTGTTGTTGTTTTGTGTGTATTTTATTTGTAGATTTGCAACTTGTACTTTTGAGAAACGGTCCCAAGGTGGCGACAACGTATGTCGTTTATAAATAATTTGCTGTGACAAGACTATAAAAATGCGTGCTACAAAACCTTATTGAAGACAACAAGAGTAACAAGTACATCGAAGTTGTCGTGTCTGCGGTCTTATTAACGACAACATCAGTAACAAGTGCATCGAAGCTGTCGTGTAGACGGTTTTTGGTTCGTTTCGATTATTAGATTTTTAAATTTTATTATTATTCATTGACGACAAGTTTAGTATAATGTTACCAATGTTGTCATCAACGACAACTTTAGTAGCATTTTACCAACGTTATCATCAACGACTTTTTTGCTCGTTCTTCGAAAATGTCTTCAATAGTTGGCTTGGAGTGTCGTCAATCCGTCGTCGGTGATAGATACTTGTTTCGAACATGCATCGTTGATGTCTCGAAGACTTGGATTGCACGCACTGTTACACAGAAGATGAAGCATCTCACATTTTTGCTTTAACGATTTATTGATAAAGTGGGTGCTTTTTGAAGAACGATCAAAGTAAATATTTAAAGTTTGACGAGAATACATAACCATAAAACAATGCAACAGAAATAGAAGAAAATCAATCGAAGGGCTGGCTACTAATGAAAAATGCCTAATGGTGCATATGCAGTGGCAGATCCAGTTTATACTTTTTGTAGCTGAGACGGGGGCACACACATTTTAAATGGATCATGCAATTATTAAAATGTTATTTTAGTCACGCAAAAGAAATAGCAGATACATTTTTGTTTGGGGGAGGGGGGAGTATCCTGATATTTATACAGCAGATATGCATACATATGTATAGTCAAAAACCTTTATCAATAGCTAATGTTTAAAAATAATCGTAAATATTACAGAAATGTTAAAATAGTAAAAGTATGTATGTATATGTGAAATAAATTCAGTACAGTGCGACTTTGACTCGCACACGAAGGGTTCCGTACGACACTATATACATACATAATATATTATATTCCTTTTGCCATTTTGGCGATTTTTTTGATTTGACGCTTTTTTCGTTTTATTGATTTTTTCGGCTTATGTAAATTTTTTTAGTTTTGAACATTCTTTTTGTTTTTGCCGATTTTTTGTTGTTTTGCGATTTTCTTGGCTTACCGATTTTTTAGTTTTGACGATTTTTTAGTTTTGGGGATTTTTTTCGTTTTTTTGCAATTTTTTTTTGTTTTTTGACGATTTTGTTAGTTCTGGCGATTTTGTTAGGTTTGGCGATTTTTTTTTCCTTTTTGCTATTTTTTTCCTTGTTGGGATTTTTTCATTTTGGCGATTTTTTTCCTCTTTGTGACCTTTTTCGGTTTTTTGCGATTTTTTTTGTGTTTGGACGATTTTTTTAGTTTTGACGATTTTTGTTAGTTATGGCAATTTTTTCGTTTTGACGATTTTTTAGATTTAAAAATTTTTTCAGATTATAAAATTTTTTCAGTTTTAGCGCTTTTTCCGTTATGCTGATTTTTTTAATTTTGGCAATTTTTTCGTTTTTGGCGATTTTGTTGGTAATTTTGTCGTTTTTTTGGCGATTTTTTGTAGTTTTGGCGATTTTTTTCGTAACTTTTGACGATATTTTTAGTTTTGTTAGAGCTCTATCCTCTCTAAATCTCAAAATTACACAACCTGATAGAATACCCTTTAATTTTTTGGCGGTTTTGTTATTTTGGCATTCGCCACTGTTGCCTTTAAAATGCTGCAGTAAGTTTGAAAAGTTCAAGATTTTGGTTCTTATGGTTTCCAAGATACAGCTAATTTTCCATATTATATTAACTGAAAGAATACCCTTTAATTTTTACTTTGTTTAGATTTCAGTATTAATTGGTGTAGTCTGTATAATAATACACTACCTTTGAAGATTTAAAGTATCTATATATAAGTGGCTGTATATTACGTTATGGCTCAGAAGAAATAGCTTAATTTCAAAATTACATAACCTGATAGAATACCCTTTAATTTTTATATTGTTTTTATAGCATTAGCTACCGTCGCTTTTAAAATGCTGCACTTAGTTGTGAACATTTGAAGAGTTTACCTCTTACTGTTTGCAAGATACAGCTAATTGTCAAAATTACATTAACTGATAGAATAACCTTTAATTTTTATTTTGTTTAAATTTCAGTGCTTGTTGGTTTAGTCTATATATTAATACGCTAACTTTGGAAATTTCAAGTGTATATACATATATAAAATTTAAGTGTCTATATTAGTATTTCAACATATTTCGTTGCTCGCCTTAGAACACCCTTTAATTTTTAACTGTCATATATTTGTTATTGTAGCGGCCATAGTTATACATCTTGTGTGAGAACTTCAGGTCCGTACCTCTTATGGTTCTCGAGAAAACAGCCTGTGACAGACAGACGGACGGACGGACAGCGTAACGAAAACAATAGGGTACTTTACACTTTTGTTGTACGGAACCCTAAAAAGTATCAAAATAAAACAATTTTTAGCGTAGGGTGAGTGGGGGAGGGTATTCATAATGTATATAGATACAAAGGTAATTACATATATGCATTTTAATTTCGAAACGAAAAGGGGTGAAAAATATACCCTAAAAGCAAAAAATGAGAGAAATAAAATTTTGTAGCTAAAATGGGATCTTAAATATTTTGGAACTTATTAATAATATGTCAACAATTTTTATTCATTTTAAGGAATAATGTCTACGTAACTGAAATAAGTGAAAATATTTTAAAATAAATATTTAGAATCAAGTTTTTTTTTAATAAAAAATTTTGTTGCTAAAATTTTGAATTTTTTCGAAAACCTCCTCAGCAGATCACATTTATGAGGAAGATGTCAAGACTTTTGTGACATTTCTTTAAAATAGACTAGTATATAATAAAAAGACCCACTCACAAATTTGTATTTTTTAACTCTAATATTCGACTAATGCAGGACGTAGGCTGCATTTCCTAAAAGTCATATAAGTTTCAGTATAGTGATTTTTAGGGCCTTGAAAATACAGTTGAATCGCGATTATTCGTACCTCGATAAATCGAAAATCACGATAATGCATAAAAACTAACTTCTTAAATCGTAAAATTTTCATAAATTGTTGTCCCCTTTTCCAATACAAGATCGCCTTTTAAACTCTTATAAATCGTATTTTGTTAATATCTCTATTTTAGGAAAACAAGAAATTTAATCGGATTCGGTTTACAGAACAGGTCCGTAAAAGAAATTATTGGCTTTTCGTTCAAACGATCAACATTGCTTAAAAACATTTATTAATTTTTGATTTACAAACAAACCAAGTGCTACGTTCGAATTAACAATTATTATTTTGATAAAGATTAGTATAAAGTGTATGAATTTGTGCATGAGCTTTCGTGGCTTTCAAAATAAATTGAAGAACCCCGCTAATTCTTATTTTTTATTTGAGTGCCACTAAACCGAAGTCTCGTTAAATCGAAAACCCTTATAATTCGTAAAAAAATTACTAGCCCCTTGCGATTACGAATTATCGGGACTGCGCTGTATATAAACATGTATGTCGTTAATTTGTACCTACAAATTGGAAATACAAATTTAAATTCATGTCATAACAACATCTTTGATGTGAAATTTTTATCTGCAATCAAACTTAAATGACAAGTTAAATTGTTCTTTTATGAGCTTTTGTAGTATTTTCTTAAATGTTATAACTATTTAAGGATTTTTAATTTCTTAAAACTTTTAAGGTAATTCATTTCCATTACTGCAACATGCAATACTTAAAAGGAAACATAAAAAATACGTTTCGTTACAACAAATAAAAATGTTTAAATAAAGTATTTATATTTGCACACATTGTGTATTACAGAAATTAAATTTTTTCTAAAAAAAATGCAACGATTTGATAGTATGTTTTTTAGTATGCAGCTAATCCATCTCAAATCAATTTTTCAGGCTGTATCGCCGCTTTTTAAGAAATGTGCAAAATGACCGTTACAGCGAAGAGTTAGAGCGTTAGAAGTGTAGAAGTTAAAAGTAAAAAATTTTCAAAAAATCGAAGGATACACTTATTTTCAAAAATACGATTTAAAATTTCAAATCCTAAAATCAAAATCAAGAAAGATTGGGGCAGAGGGTTAAAATATTTTACAAAAATGTTACTAGTGGCATTTTAATAAATTTTTTTTACCATATTGCATACCACAAACACAACACCAGAGAAACAAGCCGATCAGCTCAAAGCCGGCTTAAGAGCCGCCGCCGACTTTCAATGTAACTTGAAACCGCCGACGATCCATGCGGCTAGCCTCGGCTCAAAATTGCATCCGGCTAATTGTTTTTTAGTTGCAAATTTGTACTACATATTACAAATTATGTGAAAGTCGTCAGGTGCTTGAAAAATTTTATATAAAAATTTGTTTAAAAAATCTTATAAAAAGAAAATTTAATAAAATTTCGTAATAAGGAAGTTCAACATTAAAAAAGTGCGATTGATTATATACATTTTATCGCGAAATATTCGCGAAATACAAAACCAGCCGCTATCAGCCGGCTATGAGCCGCCACCGAGTATTTTTTCCTAAGCCGCCGCCGCCGAATTTTTAAGACGGCTGGTTTCTCTGCGCAACACTTGCAAGATTTCTTGGGCTTTATAATTTTTTTTCAAATTTTCAAAAATCGAAAAATACAGTAGTTATGGCAGGTCCACTGCTGGATCTGGCTTAACAGTTGTTGGGTGGATAGAAGTTAAAAATTAAAAATTTTCAAAAAATCTAAGGATAGACTCATTTTCAAAAACACGATTTAAAATTTTAAATCCAAAAATGTTAATCAAAAACACTTGGAATATTTTCTTATATATATTTTTTTTTTTTAATCATGTAAAAACAAACATTAATGAAATTTCCAATTTGGACCATTATTAAGAAGTTTATATATTTTGAAGTGTATATATTTTGAACGAGTAATCAAAAATTCTCAAAATTTACCAGGAAGGCTCAAGATTGGGGAAATAAAAAAAACATTTTCTCACCGTCCGTTTTGGCGTGGAGAGACATTCTTGCTCTCAGCTGAACACGACAGACGTAAAAGACAACCACAGAATCTATTTTCTTTTTCTATCACCGCCTGTACTTAATAATCACAAATTTTAGAGTTAAGATTGAAATACTTAGTATTAGTTTAATTTATTATTGCAAATAAAATAATTAATAAACGAGTTGAAAAGCCTTAATTGTGTCGGGCTGTGTATATTTGTTTTTACTTGTTTTTATAAAATAAAAAACAAAACGTGGCTCGAAATATTTTTGCACTTTTAATGTTAACTTTTTTCTTTGTAACGAATGTGTTTTAATATGATAAATCTAAATACTTTTATATTGTGTTTCAATAAGAATTTTCCAAATATCCTAAGAAACATCAAGCGTAACTCCCTTTCGCAACGAAACATTCTAAACATTTAAGCACAATATTTTACAGCTATTGCACTCATACACATAAGTTAGTAAAAGAAATTTTTGTTATAATAAATTATAAACATGGTGCATATGTAAAGTAGTGTTTTTCTTTCGGGATTTACCGGGAAAAAATTCCCGGCATACCGCACATTTTCCGGAAAAAATCCTAGGAAATTTGTGCGGGAACTACCGGGATTTTTTAATATTATTATGACAACTTTACTTTGTAAGGACATATTTTTAGTGCTACTCTTAGAAAAATATGAAAAATAAAATAAAAAAACCCATTTTTTAGTCTCATTTTTATTTTCACATTTTTCTAAGAGCAGCTCTTTAAAAAAATCATATTTCGTGAACAACTGAAAATAAGAGACTGTTAATAAGTGGACATAAGCTATATTTTCAAAAAATTTTTGATTTTTATCTGTATCGACTCATGGGGTTTTGTGCCCGCCCCGTTTTATTTTTATAAAAATTGCACATTCAAAAAAAGAATATTTCGTCAACGAGTGAATATATCAAAACGGCAATGAATGGGCATAATAAGTAAGTTCAGGGATATATTTTTAAAAATATCAGATTGTTATTGTTACACGCACATGGCATTTTTAAACTCAAAAGTATGAATTTTTCAAAAGTATTTTCTCGCCTTTTTTCGCAGAAGATATTATTTCAAGACAATGAAAGTTATGTCATGGTACCAGAGGGACTCCTTTTTTACTAAAAAAAAACAAAACATTCCTTATGTACTACATCAGGTTCTCACAGTGTTCAATGAAAATAGATAAAACGAAAAAAACTGTGTAGTTTTTAGGTTGTCACTTTTCGGCCACTTAATTATGTCACTTCCGGTTTGCTTAGCAATATGAAATGCTCATTACTGCCCTATTAAATAAGTCAAAAATCAATTCAATATATTTTCAACTTAAAAAGCTAGAAAGAACTATTAGAAAAAAGACTGAAATTGGTAAAAAAAATTTACTTCGTGTGACTACTTACTATTCAGAAGTTGTATAGTAAAATATAATAATCTTTTTATTAATATGACTATTTCGAACGTATTTGCTTTGTGAATCCAAATTGATTATTAGGCTAAGGCTCGTAACGTTATAGTCAGAAAGAATTGGGCATGATTAATATTCCAAGGAACAAGGAAAAAATTAACATCAACATAATTTTTCAACGTACACAGCAGAACAGAGTAGCGCCACTTTCGGAAGCCACCATACTTCCATCGTCAGTGCTCACGTGTATTTTGATTATCACCACTAGTTAGATGGCTCTGCTGAATGTGATTTTAATTCTTATATATACAACTTTTTGGGAAAAACTGAATACGAGAATTAAATCACTCTCAAGCTGATTATACTGGCTTGAGCTTTTCGCATGCTTACATGTTCATATATACTTAAGTATAAAATCAAACCAAAAAAGTTTGTCTTGAGTAGAACAAAAATCAGAAAAATGGGAATGAAGAAAAATAAACCGTTGGCAACGCTGGGAAAGTGCAGTTAATATCAGCTTGAGAGTGATTTAATTTTCGTATTAAATTTTCACGAAAAAGTTGTATATATACGAATTAAAATCACATTAAACAGAGCCACCTGACAAGTGGTGATAAGCAAAATACACGTAAGCACTGACGATGGAAGTGTAGCGGCTTCCGATAGTGGCGCTACTCTGTTCTGCTGTGTACGTTGAAAAATTATGTAGATATTAATTTTTCTCTTGTTCCTTGGAATATTAATCATGCCCAATTCTTTCTTAATTTATTTATTTTTTTTTTGTTAAAGCTAAAAAACATTCATCACACCTACATATTTGTTGATTTCACATGGAATTACTCTCTAAAGAACTGAAATTATATTTTTTAACTAACATTTAATGCTTTCATAAGCTTATTTAATAGATCTCGTGAATTGTTCTTTGTTTTTTGTTCAAATAAATTAAATTAAATGATACATTGTATCGTTTTGTATTGGGCGCGAAATCCCTGGAATTCTCGGGAAATTGAAAAATCTATCCCGCTTTTCCGGGAAATAAAAAAGTTCGGGAAAAGAAAAACTCTAATGTAAACTTATTTATGTAAGAAGAAGAAAAAAATAACAGAAATTAAAATCATTTGTAAATAACTTAAACGCTATAATTTCCTTGAAAATTAACTTGATTATATAAGAACTAGAAAGCAATTATAAATATGTATACATATGTATTCTGTTGAACAATTATGTGTGTGTGTGTGTATGTATTCTGTTTCGATTCTAATTCAAATAATAGTTTATTGAAAAGACAAGATTCACTCACGAAGATGCCAATTATGCTATTCTACGCAATTAACGTTTCAATAGTTTTAGGTATGCGTGTATCTGTATATGAAATTATCTTTCATCGGGCATCCGCAACTATTATATATAATCTATATTATAGATACATATTGTATAGTATATAATAGCAGCACATGCATCATGAAAGATGTTTTCAAATACACTCTATAGTTGTACTGGTACAAATACATATTTTTTTATTTATTTCGTTCTCAAATATTTCAATTTATTTCATAGATTGTATCACAAATCCAATAACAACTTAAAAAAAATATATAAACTTGTTATTATTATTGTTGTTGTATTTATTTACTTCTGTTGTTTAAGAAAATAATGCATATCTTTTTGTTTGTAATTCTAACGGTTTTTTTTTAATATTAAAATGAAAAACTATGGAATTTGTTTCTTTTATTCTCGAATTAAAGAAAGTTTGTAGCCATATTTTATTGTTTAGTCTTACTCTACAAAAAATTAAATTGTATTAAATACTCGCACAACATATATGTAAATGATTCGAAAAAAAAAGAAATATTTTAAGGTCATTAATTTTTCTCTACTTAATTTCGATAAATCTTTAACAAAGACTGATCGAAAAAAGCTGTTTAAAACGTTTATGGACTTTTAGTTTTATAAATTGAAACTCAATTGACCATGTTGATATAAGGTGAACTTTTAAGCGCTTACATCTTCAGCTGCTTGCATCTTGCACTTCTAACCATAATGTTGTGTTGTAACGATAACTAAATGCAGCGCCGGACTAAGGGTGGAGCGAGTGGAGCGGTCGCTCTAGGCGCCGGATGTCAAGGGGCGCCAAAAAGCCAAATGCAAAAACCAGTTTCCAGCGCATTTGTATATTTTTATTATAAAAATTCATTTTTTCAGTCTTTTTTAAATATATATATATTTTTTTAGTAGCAAAAAATATTGAAAAACTACAATTTTTAAGGTAAAAAGTGGTCTGTATGTGCTTTTAGTGTGCCTAGACACGATCACATTGTATCGATATGTTTACAAAAGTTGTTGAGCTCTACCATAAAAAATTACGAGTCGCTGTAAGTTATTCTGAAAAAAGTGAAAAAAATTTATTTTTCCTTATTTAAAAAAAAGAAGTGCACGATAAAAAATTTTGTTGGCATATAATGTTAATAAAATCTGTTTAGCAGACTCTTGCTACATTACTGCCATATATAGCTAAGCAGTATCATTAAGTTCGAATTAGCTGTTGGCCAAAAGCTGATGAGACCTTTTTTTGAGCGCCCACCGGTTTTCAGAAACTTTGGAGGTCCATAAAAGTTTCGTCACCAAATTCGCCAAACTGAGTGTAGGGGCTTCAGAGCTGTAAAAAATTGTAATCAATTGTGATTGCAATGAAAGTGATTTCAACCAAATTGATTTCGTTCTTTGATTTCAAAATGATTTCAGATTTTCAAATGAAAT
The DNA here is from genome assembly GCA_956483635.1 of Panzeria rudis. Classification (NCBI taxonomy): domain Eukaryota; kingdom Metazoa; phylum Arthropoda; class Insecta; order Diptera; family Tachinidae; genus Panzeria; species Panzeria rudis. The sequence goes on along the minus strand of OY101448.1, from coordinate 43,550,392 downwards.
CTTGTAAAAATTGCAATCTTTTGTGGTTGCAATCATTTTAAAATAATTTTTTTTTATCATTGAATGCAATCATTTTAATGACAATCAATTTGATTGCAATCAAATTTTTTTTAAATCATGCGATTTCAATCAATTCCCTCTGAAATCACAACTATAGTGAAAGTCCAGCAAAATAGTGTAAAATACATAGCAAAACGTAGTTTTGTTAGCCATTTCATGAATTTTTTTCAATTATCAGAATAAGCTTTATTTCTAGAAGGAGGAGTATCATTTGAAGAGAATGATGATTTTGATTCTGATTAAATTTTGTTTGCAATCACTGGATTTGATTGCAATCAATTAATATTGAAATTAATTCAGTTATGAATTTTAGCCGAACTGTATGGTTTTTATCCAAAGTTATTCAATTTGTTTGGCTTAAGCTCGTTTTTAGTTTAAGCTTTCGATCAAATAATTTTTTTTTATTTAATAATGAAATTCTAAAGCATGTAAATATTGAACATTCAAAGAAAAATTTGGATATACGGAAGGTTGAACTGACATCAGATGTTTCGAGACCACCACAATCTTCTATTTCACACTGGCAAGACAGAAATCAAAAAGCTTAAAAATTGGGCTTACTAAAGTAAGTAGGATTTTCGCTAGGGTGTTGTTGCTGCCGTCGTTGGCATTTTAGGTAAAAGGGCACTGATGAGAAGACTGTGGTGGTCTCGAAACATCTGATGTCAGTTCAACCTTCCGTACATTCACATTTTTTTGAATGTTCAATATTTACATGCTTTAGAATTCCTTTCTTAAATAAAAAAGAAAATAAAATAATTTGATCGAAAGATTAAACTAAAAACGTACTCAAGCCAAACTAATTAAATAACTATAGAAATTAATTTTAAAAAATTAATTGCAATCATTTTTATTAAATTGATTTCATGATTTCAAATTGAAATCATGAAATCAAATTTCCAATTTTGATTGCAATCGAAAAACTAGCAATCATTAACATGAAATCATGTGATTGCAATTAGCTTTATTGAAATTTTTCACAGCTCTGAGGGTTTTATTACACAGAAAAAACTAAATTTTATTTTCTGTAAAGGAATTCAGTGAAATAGTAAATATTTTGTCTAGGAACGGACCTACAAACAAATTTGTAAATATATGTAGACAAAAATATCTCAATAATTTCATTGAAAAACATCGTGTTTTTTCAGTGAAAAAATTTTTTAAATCTATAAAACAATTTGTCTAAAAATATTTACAAATTCTAAACAAAACAACTTACTAAATCAAACAAAAAGATTTACTGGATTTTCTGAAAAATATCAAACAATATTTTTGTCTGAATTTATAAAACAATTAGTCTAAAAATATTAACAAATATTAAACAAAATAGTTTAATTAATCAAACAAAAATATTTACTGGGTTTTTTGTAATATATCAAACAAAACTTTTTTCTGGGTCATCACCTTCATCATCATCCATTAAGCATTTATGAAATTTCACTTTATTAAATATGTTCAAGTCTGAATGTTTATCTAAGGACTCTAAAAAATGAATGAGAATTAATGCAACGACATTAACGAATTGATTCACTCAAAAATCTTCAGTGATCAAACTTGGTACAATCGCACTCCTTTTGCTATCATTGTTGTTGTTGTTGTTATTTGTGTTTATGTCGTCAGTTTTTGATGTTTGCGTCCTAAATAAAAGTCAAACAAACAATTCATTGATTATGTAAAGAGCATTTACTGAAAATGAAATTTATTTTTAGACAAACGTTTGTTTGCAAATTTTTTGCTGATCATTTTTTCTGTGATACTCTGTAGTGTTATAATCGAACCTGTACTGTCTAGTCCGTGTGTTTTCCCAAAAGTCTTCATTTGTCGCTAAGCATTATTAATTCTGCGTTATTAACTCAAAAATCACGTTGTTTGAGTTATGACACTATTCAAGTAAATGGGCGATTTACCAGAATAATGAGCCCCATTAAACTGGATGGCTTCAAGGTATTAACTTTTGCTTCCAAATTTGCCTCAACCCCATCAGCTGTCAAGCTAATACAATACTTAGATTGCATAGCAAAGTTAAAACAAATTTTGTTTCTTTTACGAATAATTTCAAACATTTTCGATACAATTTTCGTAGAAACTATTGAGGTATCATAAAGAAACAACTATAACTTTTGAAGTTGTTTTCGTCCCAAAAGAATTGGTTTTCATAATATGGCCGAATATTATTTGCTAGCTTTTGACAACTTAAAACTTTCAAGAAAACCACAAGAAAATTTCTCTGCGTTGTCTCATTTTTTAATAACTCTCTTCCAATTGTTGATATAGTGAGCAAAAATTTTCATGTTTTTGAGAACAAAAAATAATAATGTTAATAATTTTTTGTGAATGACAACGAAAGAGAAAAAACAAAATATGAAAAAAATAAATACAAAATTAAACCAGAGAAAATAAACGAAAAACTTATATATTTATTTAAATTCTACATTTTTTAATTAAATAACTATAAATTTTGAAAATTTTAAAGGGAAGTAAGTGCAAATGTGTAGAAAATTTCATATAATGGCAAGAAAACCCGCATCCGCAATTTTTTCGTAAACTAATTACGGCTTACAATTACATATTTAAAATAATAATAACCTATTTGCCACAACCATAAGCTATATAGGGAAACATGATAATGTTGACGCAACCATGCCACAACCATATATTTTCTCTGCGTGTATGTTAATATTAAGTATTTCCAATATTTCGGTAGATTTAAAATCTTTCGCTTCTTGTTTTCCTTTATAAGTAAGCTTAAAAGTCTTATATAGAACGCGTCAATAGATATGTACCAGTAGTCAAAGGCCACAAAAATCGATCTGTGTCAATATCTCGTTATCTTCCTGAAAAATTACATTTGAATACATTATTAAAGTTGTAGATTAAATTGCATCAACTTTGTAAAAAAAACCAAACACCGAAAAAACATTCTATACACATAAAAACAGCTGAACACGTCTACATCCCCGATATGTCCATCTTGTTTTTATTTTATTCGAGTACGAGTTCCAATTAAAATTTAGATTTTTATTTCATTAACTTTTTCATCTTTAATCTTTAAAATTGAAAGCGTATTATTATAAAGCATATTAAATTGTTTTTATTTCTTTTATACACACCGTGTGATTTTTATGGTTTGCTTTAAATTAAGAAAAACTAAAAAAAAACTTTGTGAACCATAGAAATTAAATATAGAAAAAAAAAACAAATTCCACCTTTCTTATAATGGCTCAACATTATGATTTGCCAGTTACTGGTGGCGATTTTATAAGTTTTTTTTTATTTTCTCATTTAAAAATCGAAAATAAAAGTGAAAATCCTTTCGCTTTCTGCAAATGATAGATCATGTAGCAGCAGAAGAAATGATAATAATAATAATGGTCAATAGTAAATTATTTACAAATATTCGTAGTATACTAAAATGATGTTTTATTGAGAAAATTCAATATACACACAAAAACCGTAAAACATCTCAAAACAAGTATTCACAATTGGCTTACCCTCACAGCCAAAGTTTAATATTTCACGTTCACAGTTAATATTTGTATGTGCTAGTTTTGCAGGGAGTCTTAATATGTGCGCTAAATTACACCTTTTTAAAAATGTTTACTTTGAGAAAGTAATCTTCCAGATAGAGGGCACAAAAAATGTATACGTGTATCGGGGTTTTCAAAGTTCACGTATGGAAATCATTTTAGGAGGGTTAAAGTTTCCCCGTTTTGCACAGTTATAACGAATAGACATAGGAAATGTAGTAGTCCTTATATTTAAGGCATAAAATGTGTTCAGCTCGGGACAGCCAACTGCAACAGACATTTTTCTGATGGCTATGCTAATACGCATCACGTGAGTAAAATAATTAATAAAATGGCTACGTTAAATTCATGTTGCTTAAACTTGAAATAATTTTGATTCAACATTATTCTTCGTATTATTTCAGTATCAATTTCACGTTATTTCAACTTAAAATAACTTTGATTCAGCATGATTCTTCCTATTATTTCAGTACCAACATGAAATATAGTTATTTTAAAAGAAGAACTGTTCTTTGAATGTTATTGTAAAATCATGTTGAATTAACATAAAATGCCTATGAAGCCAAATCACTAGCGAAAACTGTTAAATTAACCTTGTTTTTGACAATTTTAGCATGCAATTTTTCTATGTGTAGTCATTATGATTTCGTTCTCAATTCTTTTATAAGCCACCAAAATAATATAATTCAAATTTAAAAAGATAAAATACAAAAATGTAAATAAAACATCAAAACAATTTGATTGAAAGTTCGGAAATACCATGACGATAAAAACAACAAGCTTAGAACCACTGCATCAATTGATTACTTTGTTGTTAACTCTTATCTAAATGTCTAACAAACAACTATCTTTAAAGTGTAATTTAAGCAACTAACAAATAATTTTACTAAATGCTGGAATAGGAGAAGGTGTGTACTGTTTACTATTGTCTGGCTGCTGTTGTTTCTTTTTTCACATAAAATGTTTTGCTAATTTTGTTTAACTTGTTTTACGATACTTTTTTTTTCTTCACCTAAAAGAAAATATTTATGTACAAGAAAACACATTTAAATTAAACTTTCTTTGACAACAAATCTTCAAGGCAACATGCATGTTAATAAACTTATTAAACAAAATGCAAAAGAAAAATGGTTAAAACAACTCAACTTGTCAGACACAATTGAATGGGAGAAAAAAAAATGTAAAGATAATTTACACTTAAATATTTGGACTTATAAAATTGCAAAAATTATTTAATACATGATAACAAACAAAGTAAATACACGAATTAAATAGTTGCAATATTTGTTAAGGTCCTCGGCAGAACTTGTTTGTCCACAAAATAGTTTTAAGTCTTTCCGTTTAAAGCGATTTGGCCGGGAAGATAAATTATTTTATAATATTGATTTAAAATATCTTTTATTTATATGAGAAGTGAATGAACTTAAAAGTTTGAGGTAAATATGTAGTGTGTTTGTAGGTATCTTTCGAAGTTAATACAAGTGCTACTAATACTCATGGATAAGGTATACCTAAACCACAATTGTGGTTATTACCTTTGAAGGGCTTAAAGTGAAACAGCTGGTAGTGGTTTTGAACTTGGCCTATTGCATGACATAAAAAGTACTCTATTATTAAAAAAAACACATTTCTCTTTCAGTGTTTCATTTTAGTTTTTGCTTTTGCTTTTATTTTATTTTTTTTTCTAAAAATTATGCCTGAAACTTGATACCTTTAATTCATATCTTTAATTCACTTGTCTTGTACAAGTACTTGGTAGTTGCTCTAACAGAAACATTTCTTTGGTAATAAAAGCAAATGTTTTCATCAAATTGTGTGAACTTTTTCTTTACAATCTTGTCTTTATTTGTTGACTTATTTTATAAAAACAAAACTTAGTGTATGTTTGTTAATATGGCCATGGCAAAAACTGAAAAATTGAAGTAAAAATGTTAATTGTTCAGTGAATATGTAGTTGTCGTTGTTTTCTAGATTGTAGTTTTATTAAGACTTACTGACATACTTTCACACCGACTGACTTCTTTTTGTTGTTGCTGCTTCTTTAGCCAACCACTTTTATATTTTGAAATGCTTATTATCATTTATTTTCCACTTGTTTGCAAAACAAATTATTGTTTACACAGATTTAATTTCATTCTGATTTTTTCATTCATTTAAAAAAAAAGTGCAAAACAAAAGACATAAAAGATTTGTCAATTCTATACAAAGAATTTGTACAATAAATAATACAAAATTATATTTGTTTTTATTTTATTGTAAATATATCTTATATATAGCTATTATAATTTTGTAGTTTTCAAGACATTTCTGGCATCACTTTTACTTTTAGTGCGAAGGTTTCTTCACAACTTTTGGCAAAACTTACGATGTCCTATGTCTGGACCATATGACCCGGCTTTGCTCCATGTCATCACTTGATAAAGTACTGAAGTTTCGTATTAAAATTGTTAAAACACGAGCACTTGTTGCTTAACTACAAACTCGTGTTTGCAAATGACATGGTCCATGTCTGCATTACATCGTACTAGTCTTAAAACTGCTCTATGTCACTATTCCATAGAGCACCACTGAAGTGTTCGTGTTTTAACGATTGCACTCGTTAAAACACAAACACTTGTCGGTTAACTAGAAGCTATTGTTTGCTAATAACATGGTCCATTACTGCATTACATCCCTCCAGATAATGTGACTACTCCATACAGGCATGTAAAGTATACTCCATAGAAGACTAGGACTAGTCCAAAGGTATTCCAAATGTATGAAGAAAACATGTTCTATTTAACATTACGATTTCCTAGGGCTGATCCATATAATTCAGCCTTGCACTACATCGGAGTAGTATCAAAACTAATCTATGTAACTACTCGATGGGATACTCAAGCATTTATGTTTTAACGCTTGAGTTCGTTAAAACGCGGGCACTGGTAGCTTAACTACAAACTCTTGTTTGCAAATGACATGGTCCATGTCTGCATTACATCGGATTAGTCTTAAAAATACTCCATGTCACTATTCGATGAAGCACTTAAGTGTTCGCCTTTAAACGATCACAGTCGTTAAAATGCAAACATTTGTCGGTTAACTAGAAGGTCTTGTTTGCAAATGACATGGTCCTTAGTTGCAAATGACATGGTCCATGACTGCGTTACATAGGGCCATGGACCACCTACTCCAAAATTATCTATAGGGTATGATGCTGAAGACAACTATTTTTTGTGTTTAGTTTGTTTGTGTCTTTTATTTGATATTAGCCCAATTCACAATATCGTGCATCGTAGCATTTGCAAAATGGTAGTATATTGATTTTTACCACTAACAATTCTTATGCAGTGAATGAAATTATAATTTTAATTTTATGTAGACTTGTATTTAATAGTTTGTCTATTTAGAGTGTATGATATTAACAATAGAAATTACTTACCAGTACACATGTGTACTGCAGTGGTTCAAATTGTAAAAAAGGTAATAAATCTGTATATTTGAAACTTGCGATCCGATGACAAAACGGAGTATGTAAAACTCAAAGAGAATGAACTACGCTTTCAGAATATTGGAATTTGGACCATCCCACTTGAAATACACGGTGAGCTACAGGGTGTCAAATTTGACTACTTTGGGTATGAACAATTTTGTTGCCCTCATAACTGTTAGAACTATCATCCGATTTTATTAATTTTAAACTTGTTATAAAGTTTATAAATAGATAAAGATAACGCATTTTATTTCATTAAGATATCTTATATATTTCCAAAGATATATTTGGCTTAGAACTTTAAAATTTTGGTTTTTGGCCTAGACTTTTGTTCTCTATTTCGTAAATATCTCCGATAAAAGCATAGCCAAATTTTTTAAAAAATATTTTATGATTTTTAACACGATCCTTGATAATATTCAGAAAAAATATTTTATTTATCTCAATTCAAGTAGTCGTGAAAAAAGGGTGCCCCTGTGGCTAAGTGGTAGTGATGCTAATCTGTCAGTCCAGAGGTCATGGGTTCGATTCCCGCGTTAGACCCTGGGTGTTTTCCGCAGACAAGCTAATCGCTTCGCGGGTTGTGTTGTGTTAAAAAAAATATATATAATCAAAGTCAAGACTTTGAAATAATGGCTGGATTTTTCTAAAAATAGAGCTTAATTGTTTGATGTTTTTCTCAAACATTTTTCAAAACAAAAATTTTTGTGTTGAACTGAATAGGCATAAGTCAGAAATTTTATTATTTCGGCTTTTTGAATTAATGTAAATTCAAATTATTTTTATTACTAGTGAAGTGTTGGAATATTCAAATCAGATTAACAGAACGGATCAGTATTACTGATTTAGACAGGCCGCTACGCCGTCTCATCAGCGTTACTGTTAACTTTTACCACTTATGAAGGTGGATGCTTTTTACAAGGAAACATCAGCTATTTAACTATTTCAGCAAATAGAATACAAGACTTTTTTCATGTAAATTCTTGCATTAATTTTTATTGCGACTCAACTTAGTTTTGCCGAAATTTCTTTTTAATATTTCAAAAGAACCCAGCAAAAACTTTGCTTACTGGTAGGCAAAAAAGTATATGAGGATTTAAGTCGTAAGTGCTTACAATTTGACTCGATAACTACTTATTTTTATTTGAGATGTCCAAAAAATAAGGGGTACCCCTTACAAATGTATTTACATTTTCACAGCAATTAACTAGTTACTATTTGGCTTACTTGAAGCTAAAAAATAAGTAGTCAAATAAACAAATTTAAATTTAAAAAAATTTTATACACACTATTTTATTATTATTATTTTATTTATATTTAAAAAAAATTTTTTTTGACCGAGCTGAGATAAGTACTTTACCCACTGGACTATTGACTTATAAGTTTAAGCGACAAAAATTAGTTTTGATATACAAATACATGTTGACTTAAAAAGTGGTTGTCTACTTATTTTATTAATACATATCAACAAATTGTAACTACTTTCAGATAATGAGAAAAATACGTACTAATTTTATTAAAAACTAGGTAGTAGACCTAATTTGAATCATAGTAATAAGATAAATAAGTACCACTCACTAGTTTGTATAACTTTAATAAAGTACTACCGAATACAAAAATGACAAAAGGTTTTGCTGGGAAGAGACTTCAAAAGTGACTGCTTTTGATATTTTAAATCAATTAAAGCATGCCACATCCAGCATTGGACGAAAATAGTGAACTTTTCTAAGAAATTTTAAATTTATTGCTTAAGAAAAAAATGCCCATAGAGTTTTTTTAAATTTCTTGACAAATTACACTATGCGATAAATGAAGACTTTTGGAAAAACACACGGACTGAACAGTACAGCTTCGATTGCACTGTCACATGGTAGTAAACCCCTGTACTCAGTTTGACGAATTTGGTGACCAATTTTTTTTATGGACCTCTAAAGTTTATTTCTGAAAATAAGTGAGCCCACAAAAATGATACCGCTTAACTATCCAGGCAAGCCAGCAACATCATGCATTTTTCTCATGTGCATTGGTGTGTTATTGTATTGGTTGTTGTTGGACTGTTAAAGCGATGAAGGCATAGCACTGATTACTTTGGCAGTACCGGCAGCGATTAATACTAACATATCCTAATGCACTTCACAGCACTCTCCTTCGTCGGTATTGTAGCAGAAGCGTCGGCGAAATAAAATAACTAACAAAATGGCTATACAGCTGAAACAACTCATTGCCTCTACTTCAGATTAATAATTCATTTAAAATTAATATGAAACAATGATAATTTTAAATCAGCAGCAGAAAATTTTCGCTGCTAATGCGAAGTTTGTCGGTTATTTATATTTGCACAACACGGACATTAAAAGAAACAACAACAACAAGTCCCACAACTGAGCTCAACAGTGCGTTGTAGTTGCCCTGAAGGAAGCCAGTGGCCAAGTGTCTCCAAGTCACCACTCTTGTCGACAAGTTTTGTGACTTTTTGGTGACATTGTTAACGAATGGTTTACACTTTTTATTTTGCGTTCAACGGGAAGAGAATTTTCTGACAGCTAAAAAAACATTTATTCAGTCATGTCACAGATTCCGTTCGGATTGGTTTTGATTCCGTGATTATCATTCCGAAAAAGTACATTTTTGATGCTTTAGATTCCGTTTATTTTGTATTTCGTTTTTACAGAGATAAAATTTTTATACCTTGAGGCGTTTGTTTACTCTTGTTTTTAGATGCAAAGCTCACATTAACCTTTTTATTAACATGGAAAGCTCATGACCAAATATTTATTTGACGCTCCTAAAAGTATGCACGTTTTTTAATATTTACTGTAAATGAAGTCTGTAGAAAAGTGTTTTTCAATTTCACTTTGAAATTTAAATGTGGTTTGATTACGAAAAAAATTTTCGTTTTTCGTTTTCTGAAGAAGCAATTTACGGAATTGAAACCTCTTACGATCGGAATGGTATTCTGTGACATGGTTGATTATTCTCATATTTTGTTGTGTTGAAAATAAATGCGGCTATACGCAAAACTAAAAATGTTCATAAAAAATCCAATTTAATTGTCTTACCTAGTAAAAAGTTTCATATGTGTTGACTGGAATCATTAAAATGCACTAGTGAATCTCTGGTGCCAATGTCTCAATGTGGTCCCATAAGAACCACCTAGTCTATAGTAAGTCAAAATTTCCGAGGTCACTAGGGGAATCTCAATGACAAGCACATGCTAAATGTCTATAGTACATAACATTGCCTGCGGTACCAGTTCGTCAGTAGCTCTGGGGACAAAGTCAATAGTGAATCAGCACAGTTTTACTATCCACATTTCCTTTAGGGTATGAACAAAGCAAATAAATACCAACACACTTAAAAAACTAATTATTTCTTGTAAATTTAATATGATTTCCAATTAAAATTGTGGCATGTTGTATTGTTTTTCTGTCTGTATGTAAAGGAAAATATGTATGCAAAACGAAATAATTCAAAATTCTCGAAACAACATTTATTATATAACATTAAATAATTTAAAGTAAATTTGCATTTGATGAATAAAGAAACAAACAAATAAATGAGTTAGAATTTAATTATTTAAAAAAATGTTGCTGGCTTGCCAAGGTTAATTATCTTTCGCATTCAGAATCTACAAACAACTCAATGGCCTCAACTAACAATAATGAACAACAAAAAAATTAATATAAGCCAACAGAAAATGTGGGCTCAAAATTCTGCATATTTAAAAAAAAATTGACAATTTTTCTACACCTGGATGATTTTTATTTAAATTACATTTTCAGTACTAAAAAAAAATAATAATGAAAATTATTTTTTACTAGCAAAAACTGTTTAATACAAAGGTCGTTTATTTAATTATATACAGGTATAACTTATTTACATTTTTTTGTTAAATGAAATATTTAAAAAATTTTCAAGTTTTCTCAAAAATGAGAACTATTGTCACATTTTCGTTCCACATCAATGACTTTGGGTTGTTTAATTTTTGTTTAGCTTTATTTCTTCATGATACATGCAAATGAATTAAAGTTAAACTTCACGATTTATATATTTTTATCTTTTTTGTGTTCAACTTGGTGTGAAATTGCTAACTGTTTACAAGGGGATTGATTGTTAATGTCAATATGCCACCTGTCATCTGTCTTCAATGAACTTGTAACCTTTTTTTAATGCCTTGTGCAAGTGCCTTCGTTTTAAAGTTGTCACTCTTAATTATGATGTGTCGTTTTGTCAATGAACCTGAATATTGTTAATTGATTAGTTTTTTTTTTTTTGAAGATGTTGAATGTAAACGTGTACGTTGAAAAATTATATTCATGTTGATTTTTCCCTTGTTCCTAGAAAATATTTAAATAAATTAAGTAAAGTGCGACTTTGGCTCGCACACGAAGGGTTCGGTACGAATACACATATGTATACCCCTTTTCGTTTTTGCCCCTTTTCTCATTTTGGCAGTTTTCGTTGTGCTTTTTTGTTTAATTTTGGTTTTTTTATTTTTTAAGTATTTTTCGTTGTTTTTGGCGATTTTTTTTTGGTTTTGGCGCTTTTTTAATTTTCGTGATTTGTCTCTTTTTCTGGCGACTTTTCGTTTTTTGCAATTTTTTTGTTTTTAGTCGATTTTTTTTAGGTTTGGCGAAATTTTGGTTTTGGGTTTTTTTTTTTTTGTTTTAACGTTTTTTTTCGCTTTTTGACGATATTTTTAGTTTTAGCGACTTTTGTTTTGGCGCTTTTTCAGGCTTTGGGGAATTTTTTATTTTCTTTAGCTTTTTTGTGATTTTTTTATTTTTAGTGATTTTTTGCTTTTGACACTTTTTTCGTTCTGGCGATTTTTGCGGTTTTTGTCGGTTTTATTTAGTTTTGCCGATTTTATTTTCGTTTTGGTGATTTTTAAAATTTTTTCGATTTTTTTCGTTTTGACGACTTTTTTCGTTTGTTTGGTTTGTTTTAGTTTTTTGGCGATCTTTTTAGTTTAAATGATTTTTGGCGTTTTAGCGATTTTTCTCATTTTTTGCTTGTTTTCTTTAAGCGCTTTTTTCATTTAAGCGTTTTTTTAATTTTGAAATTTTTTTAATTTTGGATTTTTTAGTTTTAGCGTTTTTTAAATTTCAAGATTTTACCTCTTACGGTTTCCAAGCTACAGCAAATTGTCTAAATTACATAGTGAAAATTACATTGACTGATAGAATACCCTTTAATTTTTAATGTTTTAAATATCGGTGTTAATTGGTATAGTCTACTGTACAGACTACACCAATTAGCACTAACTTTGAAAATTTAGTATCTATATATAAGTGTCTGCATATTACATTAGTATTTCGACATATTTCGTTGCTCACTTTAGAACACCATTTAATTTTTAGGTGTCCTATATTTGCTGTTGTAGCGTCCAATGTTTTACATATTATGTGAAAATTTCAGGTCAGTAGCTCTTACGTTTCCCGAGAAAACATTACATTAGCATTTCAACATTTTTCGTTGCTCGCCTTAGAACACCCTTTAATTTTGAACTGTCATATATTTGTTGTCATATATTTATGAAAATTGCAGGTCCATAGCGGACAGGCAGACAGACAGACGGACAGCGTAGCGAACTTTTTTACACGTTCGGTGTACGGAACCCTAAAAGCGAAGAAATTTGTGTGAAAAGCAAAAACAAATTCTTGAAGTTTGTGTGTTGAGTTCAGTGATGGCAATATAGCCATTTTCTGGCTAAATTTTGCCATTTTTTATCCCGTTTAGCTAGAAGAAAAGTTAATTTAGCTATTAGCTATTTTTTAGCCACTTTTATTTTAATATAGCTATTTTTTTACCAATTTTTTCATGCATGAAATTTTCTTGCGATTTTTCATAAAAAATTTAAACTCCCAACAAAGGAACACTTATTTACTACCAAAAAATACAACAGATAATATGTTATTGTTTTCGCACGCACGAGAAGAAAACAAGCCGTATTATCTATGAAACAAGCTGTGGTAAAACGTCAAATAGTTTTTCAGAGATATAAAAAATATATTTTGTCTTGTTTATACTAATACTCGTTCATCCATTCAGAAGTTATAACTAGCAAACTTTGTAAAAATGTTTAAAGTTTTTTTTTAATAAAAAGAAAGAACTTCGGTGAGCGTAGTGAGGGCGAATAGCAATATATTGGGCGCAAAAATACAATTGGGAAAAGGGCATTGTTGCTTTCTGAAATACTTGCATTCAGAAGTTATACCCAGCAAACTTTTGAAAATTGAGAAACATCACCGAAAAGTGTTTCGTTTATAAAAATAAATCGATAGGCGGCAAAAATACAATTCAGAAACAACGGTTGTCACTTTCTGAAATACTTGCATTCATAAGTTATACCCAACAAGCTTTTTAGAAATTGACAAAAATCGCTGAAAAAAGTTTTTTGCTAATAAAAAGAAAAAACTTCGGCGAGTGCAATAAAGGCGATCTATAGACTTTTATTTACTTTAAAAAATCTTTCCAATTTGATTTAAAGAATAATATATGAATTACTTTCTTATTTTTGTTTAATACTAATGATTTTTATATTCGATCTCGCTTAGCCATTTTTAGCTACTTTTTAGCCATTTTTTTCTACATTTAGCCATTATTGGTGAAGGAGTTCTGGCATCAATGGTTGAGCAATCAAATTTCTTCAAAGGTTTTTGTCTTAAGTCTTTTGATTACTTTATGGGATTCAGTAACATTTGAAAATATTTCGCTATAAATACGAAATAGCTAAGCCACTAATAATTAACTCATGAAGTAAATAAATTTTTATAACATATTTAAAATTCAATAATAAACTATAAATAGCAAAATTTTTAATTGGAATAGATCCTAAATATTTATAAATGCAATGTACATGCATTAAAAACCACCAAATATCATTATAATTTGAGCTTGGTTGTCCAATAATTACAGTTTAAATATAATATAATAATTACACACAGTCAGCGGTAACCATTGAAGTGTAGTTACATGACCTTTCAGCAATAACCGCGAGCACAGTAACTTCTGTCAGCTTTCCAAAAAATAACTTCAAACTAATAATTACATTTAATATTAGTTAGTAATCATTTACTGAAACTAGTTAAGATTTTTTTCAGTTCTAAAGTTTTTTTTCGCAACTTTTATTCGTTGTGTCATGAATTCGATGGCTTAGAACAAAAAGTTTTCAGTTTGGTAATAATTTTTAAAACTTGTAATACAGAAAACAATACAAATTTAGAAAATGTGAATGATCGTGTTAATGGCGCGTGTGCAACCAACTGAAACGCATTTTTATTTTATTTTTTTTATTTTTGTAAAGACAAGGGAATATTAGCCATTATGACCAAACAGAGAGAATAAATGTAAAAAGCAAAAACAAGTTGATGTAATTTTTACTTTATTATTTGTTAAAAAAAATGCATTTTATGATGATTACTCAACTATTCTGATAACTCATATACTCTGAATATATTTATAAATATATGTATGTACATTAGAGTGGTCGCAAAAAATAAAATTTCGATTTCTCACACTTCAAATTGATTGGTATTTACAAAAAAACTATCTTTAAAAATGTTCAGGTCAATTAGTTAAGCTTAAGGCGTATAGTACAGCGCGACAGTTTGAGCAAACGCTTCTTTTCTGTCTTTTATGTCTTATAACTTGATAAATATAGTATTTACAAATAACTTTTCTTTAACAAAGTTGTTGTCTGTGAAGTTTCCAACAGCTTTTGTCTTGTCGACTTTTATCTAAATCGTATATAAACTGCAATATCGAAAAAATCCCATAAGAACTAAAATTTCAAAATTATTACACTAATTTACAAAATTTCGGTAAGCTTATTCGTTCCGTAAAACTAAAAACTATTTCGTTAGTTATTTGGGCCGCTGAACACGAATCTGCACTTCATCTTTTATCAGCTCTAGCTTTCGAGATATACCATTATGCCAAAATTGAAGGCACTTGCATGACCAAATTCGAAAACCCAAATTCGACACTAAAATTATCTTTAAGCCAAGCAAACATTGTTTCTAAATCTGCCCATTAGTTTCAGAGATATCCTAAAAATTTAAGCCTAATAATTAAAAATATCATAAAATATTTTATAAAGTTTTCTCACTAAATTGTGAATAAAACCAAAAGTTGTGCAACAATTTCAACGAAAAAAGGCTCTTTACCTTGGAAATATATTAAGCTACATGATACTGGACAAGAAATAAAATCGTTGAAGTAGTTTAATTTTTTTTATGAATTTAAGAAAAAAATTTTTTTAGTTTTTATACAATTGTTAATTTTCAGGCTAAAACTTTTACGATATCTCTGAAACTAATAGGTAGATTTGAAAACAATGTATACCCGTCTTAAAGATAATTTTGTTGCCGAATTTTTAATTTTCTTTTTTACTGAATAGAGTAAATCTTTCTCCAGTTATGCTAATATACGTCGTGTAAGTGCCTTCATTTTTGACATAACGTTATATCACGAAAACTGGAGATGATAAAAAAAATGTTGTGCAGATTAGCGTTCAATGGCTCAAATAACTAAAGTGACAACTATCATATCTAGGGGACGTAAAAGTTGCTCGAAATTTTTTAAATTATATATTTTTTTTAAATATTTTTACATAATTATTATTCGAACTGAAAATGTGTATAAGTCGGAAGTTATTATTTATTATTCGGCTTAAGTTCAATAATTGAATTAATGTAAATTAAAATTTTTTTAAGAGTGGAATATTAGAATATGTAATCAGACTAGCAGAACGGATTAGTACTACTAATTTCGACAGCCGCTACGCTGTCATCATCAGCGTCCATTGTTCGCTTTTACCACGTTTGATCGTGGATACTAGTATTAATTAGGGTATTCATTCGGTTAACCGTTTACTACCCGATTAACTGATCGGTTGATTTAAAATTGGCTATTTTCGATTAACGGTTAAACCGGTTAATTGTAGTCGTTTAACCGACGTAACAAAATGTTTAATTTTTTGTGTTATTATAACATATTTTTTGTGTGTTTAATTATTTGCTTCATCTCATATACAAAAGGTATGTGTTTAGAAATTATATTTCATAAAAAAAAGAAGTGATCTTAACTTAAGTAAAGCTTTAAAACCTTTGGACGTGGCTATAAAAGAGTTTACTAAAGACTCTGCTATACTGAACTTTCTAACTGAACTTGAGGAAAGTATTAAATTTTTATTTAATAGTTTAATAAAAGCCAATAATACTATTGCCAAGGACTTAATTAGAAATCTAAGGATTAGATTTAATGAGAGACGAATTCAATTAGTCTATACCTCCACTCAGGAATATTTCCTTCTAGCAATAGTGTTTAAAATACAGTACAAAAACGGAAACTAAGGAACTCGGAAATAAACTTTTTTGCAGAATGTTCGGTGCTGAGCTCTGCCAGTATGAATCAGATGATCACCTGACAACAGAAGAAACTATCGATAGTAATACAAGAAATCTTTTAACAGAATTAACTGAAACAATTAAAAGTGATAAGAAATTGAAAAAATTAAAACAGGACAAAATGGACGATTTTATATGTTTAGAGAAAGAAATCCAGGAAAATTACTGAGAAATTAGTTATTCTGTATTATGGACTTCTTTCGATTTCTTCATCATCTACGATAAGTGAAAGATTTTCCAAGTCAAGTTTTATCAAAACTAAAGAAAAAGATCGCTTAAATCCTAAACATTTAAACCAAATTATTTCTCTGAAATATTGTTTTAGAAGATCTCCTTATACTATTAAAATAATAAAGTAAAATAATAAAATGTTCTCACAAACTTGTTAATTTTTAATTAATACATACATATTTATAATTTTTTTTACTTGAGAATTGTTCAAGAATTGTTATGTTCTTGTTTTTTTTACTAATAAACTCGAAATAATAATTATTTAATGCATTTTTGTTTATTGAAATTAACCGATTAATACCGAAATTAACCGATTATTAACCGTTTAATCTAAAACCTCGATTAATTAATCGAGCGATTAACCGATTAAAGCAAAAGCCCGATTAAATGAATACCTAGTATTAATGAAACATCAGCTATTTAACCAAATTTTATGAGGAAATATAATATGAGTTATCTTATTCCTTTTATCAATATGTTGAGCCGAAATTTCACCTTCTGATTCTTTATTCCAATTTTTGCAACTCTTATTTTTATTTATCTATTTTTTATTTTTTATTTTTTTTTTTTGGTTTAGCTTGTACGTAAGCCTACGATAAATCAAGCTATTGTTATTGTACATGTTTTAACAGGTTATCTTTATATCTTGTAATTTGCATTCTGATTTTCAATTTTAAATTAGACTGCGGAAACCACACATGTATGCAACTTTTTGCCCGTGCCGTCGCAAATTTTAATATTTGTACGTAATTATTATTCGAACTGAAAATGTGTATAAGTAGTCGGAAGTTATTATTATTCGGCTTAAGTTCAATAATTGAACTAATGTAAAATCAAATTATTTTAAATAGTGGCATATTTTTAATTTTTTTTTAATTTTAATAGTGCTGGGATGTTTTCGATATTGCTACTTGTTTTGTTAAATATGCGATTTAGATAAAAGTCGTTAAGGCAAAAACTGTTGGAAATTTCACAGACAGCAACTTTTTGGGAATTTTTTTTTATCTTAACTGATATGAAATTTTTTTAGGATAGTTTTTTATAAACACCCATCGATTTGCCGTATGAGACTTGAAGAAATCCAGATTTTATTTTTTTACGACCACTCTAATATACACACTTTTCGTTCATAAAAAAGTTGTAGCGTTCGTACTAGGGAGTTTGTTATAATATTTTGGAAAGATCCAACTTTAACTATTGTTGTAAAAACTTCGAGCATTATTACGCACGAATCCATAATTGATGTAGGCTTAGAGTTAGATTGTTTTAAGAACGACTGAATTTGCACAAAATGAGATCAAATTAGATCAGCCTGCTTGTTACAAGAACTCTGAATTTAATTTGAGCTTGTTTCGTACTTTGTATGATGCAAACTTTTAGAATATGAATTTTATATAAATATATGTACTAATGTAATGATAGAAGATTTTTCTTCTTAATTCAAGCCATATAAAGCTTATTTTTAATTCAACAGTTATAAGAAAATTTGTCTTAATTTAACTATAAGCTTAATATTATAATTTTTACTAACACTTTGAATAAAAATTAAACATTTTTATACTATTTCATAGCAGTTAGACCACGCCTACATAGCCTATAATATTTATTAGTTGCGAAACCTTTGATTTTATTATAAGATTTTTCTTTATTTCGGAACTTGTTAATTTATTTCTTCTTTTCGTTATTAGAATTTATCACAATAAACTTTTTTTGTTATAATATTAATACCCTTGGACATGATATTGAGTATATTTGATTGGATTTGTATTGTTATTTGTTTTAGTGTTTATTTTATAAGTAACCTTTCATTTTAAATGCAGAAAAATATAAAAATAAAATCCATTTCAAATAAAAATAAATATTTAAAAAATGCATTGTTAACATTTGAGGGCTATTAATTAACTTAATTAAGTTGTTTATATTAATTTTCAATAGACTTTGCATGTAGTGTTTTGAAATATTTAGGTGTTAATGTTTGAATGCACACAAACAGTGCTGTCTGTCATTTTAGCATATTCACTGGCAGATTCAAAATTTATTTTTTGACTTAACAAATTCAAATTTTGAAAAAAAAGTATGCTAAATCGCCAACTTCGGTTGAAAAAGATCTCAGTTCGTTCAGTTTAATATATTTTACAGGAGACTTAAAAAACTTTATAGTCTTTTGTTAAATCTTTAAATGCAGCTTTCGTCTACCGTTGACCCCTTTTGCTAATTGGAAACCATGAGCAATTAAAAGTGATTTATTTTTGACTTTTGTGATTTAGCTCCTTTTCACATGAATATTTTATTTTTTAATATTGGCTTAGCACATTTTCTTTAAACCTTTTTATGTTATTTATTTTAATTTAACTAAAAGAGATTGAAAATTTGTTATGGAGCAGAGAGATCATACTGAAATTTCTGTAAAATACGTTGAAGATACCTTAGTGGCATTGCCAGGATCTTGGAATCTTTGCGTTTTAACTTTAGTCGTTAAAACTTTGAAAAGTTCAAAAGAAAATTATCATTTCAATGGTATGCACAAAGTAGATATCCCAATGAAAAATTGCTTGTAATAAAATTGCAAATCCATTGAGAAGGTCCTGAAATATTTAGAAAACAAAATAAAATCTCAACAAGTGTTTTACATGTTCAAGCATTACAAAAAGACTTGTAAAAAGAAAACTACTTTTGCTAGATTTAGAGGATTTTCGAAAATAATATTTTGGAGCATAATGTTGTTTTAAAATAAAGTCCGACCAACTCAGAAGTCTTATTAGCTCTTAACATTAAAAAGCTACGTCGATTGCTGAAAACTTTATCAAAATCGATTAATTCGTTCGAGAGATATCGCTGTCGAAATATTTCGAAGAAAAGTACTATTTTGTATTTGCTCTAAATTTTTTATCGAATCGATCTTTCATATTCAATCATTTTTAGAACTTGAAAAACTGCGTCGAATACTACAAAAAAGATTTAGTATTCAATAGAGCACTGAAGATGGCATATAGCCGAAACCGGTCTGTTTACAAACCAAATTTGACGTGGGATGACGGAAAATCGTTCCAAATTCAAAAAATCCCTGTCGGAAGAAAAACACAACACTCACAAAATTTTATCTAAATCGGTTAAGTGGTTCGTGAGATATCGTTGTTGAAAATCTTGAAAAATCTATGGATTCTCTAGCGCCTTGAGCGTGATATTGTTAGGAAGTTCTAAGGATATTGCAAGTCAGCCGTTTCTTCTATTTTTAACTTCACGTTCATGTGCGCTCACGCCATTAAAAAAGCTAATAACGATCATGCGTGATAAAAATACGAGAAAACCATTACAAATACAGTAGTCTCAATAGTAATTTGTTATAGAGAAGTTCGAATGTACTTCAGTAAGGAGGTGAACGGGCACCTATGGTCTACCCTAAGACCAAAGTCAATAGAAAGTTAACCTCTAGGGTTTTCTTTTGAGGCTTGACTGGTACCACGGGAACCAGTTGCCCCACAGATGACCTGCCTTCCGAGGGTTGCCACCAAAAGCTGGGAGAGGTGTTGGTTAAAAGACTGATGCTCGCCCAGTGCTAGTGATTGGGTGGATTTTGGTCCACCAACAGAAAGCCTCTTTGTGCTGTTGCTAAGTCAACAGGTGCTGCATCAGTAATGATGTAGAATAGTTTAGATAGCTCAAACACTCGAACAAGGTGTTTATTCATGGTAGGGTATGCCATGCATGTAAGTTGCTGCCTGTGTGAGCCTTGCAAGCCACACAAGGTGTGCCTTCGAGGTAAGCTCGGGGGTGGTGGTGAACACTCAACTTCACTCTGTGTTTTGAGAACACCGTCGAATTAAGCCGTAATGGCAGGTACTGACGTTAATCGAAACACACATTTGTACTTCTTTTATAATCGACTTCAAAAAAGGAGAAGGTTATCAATTCGTGTGTATTTTTTTTACCTTTCTTATGTTTGTATACGTATAAGTCTATCACTTGTAAACTGATTTTCAGATTTTTTTTTTTTGAAAGGGTTTGGCTGCGTTTAGTCCCGTATTTTTTTTTTAATCGATGGGGAAATTTTCTCTACCAACCCCGCCACCACGCACAACTCTGTCGGTGGGGAACTTTGCTCCCCTCACGCCTAACTCTCTCATTTGTAGATCGATTTAAAAAAAAAATTTTTTGGAAGTGTTTGTTTCAGTTTGTGCAGTTTTGTTTCATTTATTTTTTTTTTTTTTTGAAAATCTATGGGGTAATTTGTTCAATAAAGCTTTGTAAAGGTAACATTGCGAATTGTGTGCAGTTAACATCAATGTAATACTAAAAGAGTTGTCATTTGCTGTGGGCTAAGTTTGTCTATATGCCTGCATTTTATTGGTGCTTATACTAAATCATTAGTAGACTTCAACCAATGCATTTCATTAAATGCTTCAATTGAATAGTAATACTATTCTCGTATGCAAAATTTTCATAACATTTATATAAATAAGATCACATTCAACGGAGCTACCTAACTAGTGTTGATAAACGGAGATACAAATGAGCATGTGGCGACTTCCAAAAACAGCCCTGCTATATTCTGCCATGTATTTTAATAATTAAAATGATGTTAATTTTCCCATGTCCCCTCACTGAAAATAATCCATGCAACATTACTTACTTTTTTCGTAGAATATACAAAACTTTCGTACGTATTACGAAGAAAAAGTTTAGGCAATAATTTTATAATTTTACGAAAGTACCGAAAACTTTTGTTGCACATTTTTCCCTACACTGAAAATAGTCCATGCTAAATTTTACGGAAAAAACTCTGGTAGCTAATTTTTTCGTCGAATATTCGAAACTTTCGTACATATTATGAAAAAAAATGGAGGCAATAACTTTATGAGTTTACGAAATTAACGAAAACCTTCCGTAAACATTTTTGCACCGACAATATCAATGCAACAGATACACGAAAACACTTGTACATATTACGAAATATTTCGTAATTTCGCAATACATATATTATACAAAATGTACGAAAATAGTTTTAAAAAAAGTAAAAAAAAAAGTTTGGGCTCAATGGGGGTGCGAACTATGGATGGGCGAGAGAAAAAATATCTATACATATATCGATATATTTTTCAATATCGATCGACATTGATATATATTGAATAAAAAATATCGCTATTTCGACATATGTATATCGATATTTTTCAAGCACGATTATTCATACATAATCCCACAAAAAAGAGCATAAAAAGTAGTTTTCTAATAAACAATTAATCTGGAAAGAATTTGGAACGTTTTGCCGTCATTCCACGTTAAATTTGGCTCCTAAACATACCGGTTTCCGCTAAGTGCCATCTTCAGTGTTCTATGGGATTTAGTATTCAATAGAATACTGAAGATGGCACATTGACGAAACTGGTCTGTTTATCAACCAAATTTGACGTGGGATGACGGAAAATCGTTCCAAATTCAAACAAACCCAATCGGAAGAAAAACGCAACAGTCAATCTGGAAAGAGTTAATTTCTAACATTCTTACTGTTTCACCAATATCTCATGGAATGTACATCAACAAAATTATACTAAGTGAAAGATAATTTTTCGTATACACAAAAGATTATAAATAAATGAGAAAATTTTGTTGTAATATTCTATTTGATGAAGATTGTTTCGGCTCTTTTTAACTGCACGAAAAACAAAACCAAAGCTAAAAAAACCTAATTTGATACTGTCGATATTTTTTTGAAAAAATATCGATATATGTATCGATATATTGCAATTAATAGTATTTACGATATATATCGATGTCGATATATATCGATATATTTTCAGAAAATATCGATATATCGATAATATTTGCACGTCCCTAGTACTAGCTCACATTCTCCATATGTCAAGACTAGTACTCTATTCACTGAGCCACTTTCGTTACTTTCTTTTTTTCTGTAAAATTTCAAATGGTTTTGAATAGTATTTGCCCAACAGCGGAGTAAAAGTTTTTTTCGCTGGTGGTAACTCTGGTTACAATTATCAGCACAATTTTACATTTCTCACTTGTGAATGTTTATAGTATAAGTATTCGGGAAAGATATAGGTGCAGGTAGCTTAGGTAGTAGTTCGTTATATTCAAAGTTAAGAAAAGTCTGCAAGTTAATTGAAAGCAAAAGAATCTTAATATTTCTCTTAATTTTGCTAAAAAAAATCACACATAAATCATGTAACGCATTTAAACATTTTATATATTTTAATACTAATAGTTATACAAATTAAACTAATAATATTAAAAGTGTTATAAAAATTATTTTAAAAAAGTATTTAAGAAACTAAAGAGTCTAACAAAAAACACGAACAAATTTAGTAACAATAGCATAATGAAAATAAACAAACAACAACCAATAAAACTAAAAATAAATGAATGAGGGACTTGATGAGCGAATGACTGAGTAAAGCGCAAAAAACATTCATCATACAATCACAAGTAAAAAGTCAAAGAGCAAAAACCTACTCCAAAAATTAAACATATAAATATTAAATACATTTTACTCTGAAAACAATATGAAAAACAAAAATATAGTTATAAAACTTCATTTACTGATTTAAACGTAACGTAAATTTAAGGTTTTATTAATCTGGCAGAGGGGTTTTGCATACATTTTCAAAAACATTTGTCATCATTTTTTGAAAACGCGTTACAACGAACAGACGTCCACGCTGTTCGCTCGGCTAACAAATGAACAAGTGCGCGAACCGCTGCAAACCAAAACAAATAAATACACACAGATATCCGTATTAATAAAACGGAAACCCAAAAATCATAGACCGGAAACTAATAATGAGTTTAGAATGAAAATTATTAATTTCAAAAAAGGAAAAAAGAAAGAAAGAAATAACTCCAACAAAAAAAAACACTACCAAAGAAGTGTAGTTGAAAATTACAAAGTTGATTTTAATTAGATTATGTCCCGCCGTGAGAGTTTTCTAGCTAGCAAAACAACAGCAACGAATATATCTACTGCTCCGGTAACATTGTGGCATGGAGCACAGTATGCAGCCTCAACAAAAGAAGTGGAATTATTGCGTACCGAATACGGTTTAGATACACGCATGTTAGAAAAGAAATTGGTGCCGCGTTACAAATTGTACCATAAACCACAAGTCAGTTGTAAAAATAAATTAGTCAATTCACCATTGACACGCAAGAAAGACAATATCCAAAAGTCAGTTACCTCTTCCACAGCAGCAGCAGCATTAGCAGCAACAGCCACAACAGCATCTTCCTCGACAGGTTCATCTTCCGATTGGATTTTGTGCTATAACCAAGCAAAAGAAAATGTCCATCCCTGGTCTTCTTTGGGTGAAAATTGTGAAAAACGTTTTGGTCAATTTGATTTAGTGCCCTGGAGAAAGCATCGTTCTAATTTGGATTTGCATGCATTAACCGATTACAGTGCTTCGCCGCTTAATATTAGTACTAAATCTTTGACGCGTTTAGAAAAACTAGAATTAAAACAAAATCGCCGCGAAATAAAACGGGCCAATTTAAAAGCATCTCAAGCTCGTTTAAAACGTTTTGTGCGCGTTCGTCTAATATTTTCCATTGAATTGCGTCACAAAAGAATGGAATTAATTAAACAGACGGCCTTAAGGCCACGCGTCTTTGAACAAAAAGTGTCATTAAGTGAATGTGATGTGGCTGAATATGAACGTATTTTATTCAATGCTCACTCTAGTGTTGAAGACCATTTAGGTTATTTTAGTAAACGCAGCTTAGGAGGAGCCGAAGACTCTCCGACACATGCAAAAAATTCAGGTCTTAACTTAAAACCTGTAGAACGTATGAATTTTACAACAAGTGGAACAGATTCATCATACAACTCGCTGAATATGCCAACACCGGTAGAAATGTTGTTAATAAATAAGCAAGTGCCATGTGTTAAGTGTCGCGATATTGCCATAAAATTAAGGTAAAGAAAACAAATATTTAAATACAAACATGAAACAAATTAAATTTAAATAAATAAAAAAGACGATTAAAATTGGTTTACGCAAAACATGCTTATGAAAGAAAAATTTTAACATTTAAAGGGAAGGTGTACCAAATGAAATTACAAATTTTGTTAAGCACAAAATTAAAAAAAAAAGTTTATAATTAATGGCAGTCTTTTTGACACAGCCATAAGTGAAAATGTGTATGAAAAGTGCTCCAGAAAAACGAATACATTAATATTTTTGGCATTAATATTCCCCAAAAAAATACTTCTTTAGGACAACCACAACCGCTTTGAAATTGTTTAGGAGCTTTTGCAAAATGAATGATTTTAATTAATGCATTTAATATATAAATGGAAATTAATATATACAGAATAAATATACGATACGTATATGGGTGATTCTCATTCTAAACTTACATTTTCTGTTTTTGTTTATCAATGCAATTAATAGGAATACGAAAAGGTCAGATTTATATTATAGTATTCAGCTCATTCAATGGATCATGAAATCAATATAAATAAAAATGAAATGGTGTCTGTTGCTAAGCGCATAACTTGAGAACCGATTTCGCAAATTTTTTTTTTAAATTCGCGCAATAGTCTGAGAAAGGTTTTTATGGAAAGAAAAATTGGAAAAGTTACTTGGAAATTGAAAAATTATTTAGACAGGACAATGTCTGTCAGGTTAGCTAGTAAAAAAATATCTTTAAATTTTTTTAATATTTTGGTGTATTGAGCGTTACATTTGCTTTCGCGGTTGTTCTGGGAATGATTTTTGCGAAAAAAATATACCACAAAAAAATGAAGATATATCATTATTTTGGTGAAATTATTTAGTTTTTTTTATTTATTTCATCGTTTAAAGAAATTATCTCATTATTTTAATGAAATTCTATCATTATTTTAATGATAGATATTCTGTCATTATTGCAATGAAATTATTTCATTGCTTTCAGAAAATTATTACATTACTTAGTAGCCTCAATAGATTATCTCTTTTAATGAATATTTTAAATTATTGGCCATTTCATGCTACAAATACGTACGATAGACATCAGAAAAATGTGTAATACTGATGATCGCTCACAGTATCGAACTCAGCCTCTAAATTCTCATAATTTGCTTTACAAGCAACGTCTCAGCTATTTCAGCCAACAGCACTGTCAAAAAAAGAGTAAAACAACAACAAACATATAAAACTACTTTTCTTGCTCGCTTCAGGTTGGCGAATGCTGAAATAACTGAGGATATGTTTTTTAAAGAAGGAAATATATATATAAGAGTTATATGATCGGTCTGTCATAAATGTAATCAAAGTTCTCATTAAAACAATGAAATACATTTCATTGAAATTATGACATTCCAGGGCATACAATTTGGATTTTTTTTAAATCCAATGAAATTTTCGAATGAAATTATGAAAGCTAATGAAGCAATTTAACTTAAATTCTTTCACAATATTTGTGAAATATCATTAGAATTGTGAAATATTTCACTATAATAGGAAAAAAAAATTAACGAAATTGTTTCATTGGATTTATGAAGCGAAATTCTTTCAGTGTAATACTAACAAGTATTTTATCAATCTAGCTGGCCAACATTAGAATTATAAAACTATCCCAATTAAAAAGAAATAGCGTAGTATCAAGACAGATAGTCTCTCGAAGTCACACCGTTGTCAATAGATCAGCACCGCGTGCGATTAGGCCAAAGTTCAGCATGGTTTCAAAGGCTATTTCAAGTGTTGATATAAATTTTTTTTGCGTGAAAAACTATTTACAAATTGATTATTATTTCACAACAGACACTGCAGAACATAACAACGTTGCTTTTGAAAGCCGTAATGCTACCTTGTCAGTGTTCATGTACATTATATAGCTTTCGGTTGAATTTAATTTAACACTAATTTAGTGATGGTAAATTTGAGTTTGTCGATCATGGAGGAGATAATGTTGCGTTAGAATAGTATATAATTCTCGTATTATATTTACAATCATGATTTGTATAAATAAGATTTAAATTCACATACAACCGAACCACCTAAATGAAGAGTGGCGAAAGACTCTGACGAGCGATTGTTACGGCTTCCAAAAAATGCCGTGTAGTTTGTCGAATTAATTAACTTACATTTTTTCATGATATTTGGAATATTCACGTGTGTCACAGAAACAAAATTGGTACGAAAGTTAAAACCAAAATATGTTTAACTTCTCTAGAAAACAAAGAAAAAATGAAAAAATTTGCGTTTTCAATTCTACTCTACAATAAGAAAGTGGGAAATAATATTTTGAAAGTATACAAACAAAAACAGCATTAAAAAAATTGTTTTGCATACTTTTGGAAGAAACAAATTAATATTATCTCCGTAAGTTTTGTATGTGCATAGTGGCACCTTAAGTTATGCAATTTTTTTATGTTAGAACTTTGTTATGAAAAAATGTGAAAGCTGAAGAAGCAAAACCAAAACGTTACGAATTTGAAAGTCTGAATATTTTCACTTTCGTACAAGTTTTATGACAGATCTGATCGACACTTTGTCCTAACTCGACTTAGGCGTTTAAGGCTCAAGACTACAGATATAACAGATAATATATTTAATGAATTTTCAATTCAATTAATTTTTCTTAGGTATACTCGTGTAAAATCTTTAAAAATTTAGCATTCATGTCACAAAATAAAAAAAGACCATTAATAAAAAAAATAAAATTTAACTTAAAAAATACGAACAATACTTGTTCATTTATTCACACAACAAATATACAACCAACAATTTCGCCATTAACAAGATTTATATTAACGGTTTTCTGTTTAGCGTTTTAATCTTTGGGTTTTATATGTGTTAGTATAATATGTGTTAGTATAATCTGTGTTAGTATATTTACATAAACAAATGTATGATTAGCTCCGTATCTGTGATTTTTGTTTAAACAAAATTTAACATTTCCAAATCTACACACTACCGCACACAATTAATTATTGGCTTAAAAATGAAAACAAAAAGTAAATCTTCTTTGAATTTTAATGTTTAAACGTATTTTTTTAATCTTATTAACAAATGCAAAAAGTGAAATGCTTACGAAAATTTGCATTATAATATTTTTGTTTTTGTAAATAGTTAATAAATTCATTAAATGAATTTAGTTTTTTACCCAAAGCAAAAAAATTAATTAAAATTATATGCTAACACCTAATTAAAAATTTATGTAATATAACATTTCTAAATGTGTAAAAAAGGGGTTATGCATTTGGAGATAATTTTTGTTTAAATACAAAAAAAAAATAATGCTTTAATTTTATCGTAAAAAAGTTTTATTTGTTGCATGTTTATATGCCTAAATTTCATATCGCATATAAATTGTTTGTTGGGTTTTGTATAAGGTTTTAGGACGACTACGCTTATATTATTCTCTTGTGACTTAAAGCAAAAATATTTTTAAATTCTCAAAGGTTTTTGAAAGCCTGGGCATAAGATGAGGTTTGAAAATTTTCAAAGTTGAAGTCTACTGATGATATAGTAAAGCAACAATGATGCCTGCATTTCATAGACATGCTTAGCCCGCAACAAATAAAACTTTTTTTAAATGAAATGTTTAGTTTCATCGGTTACAATTATATAAGGATTTTAAAAAAATTAGTAATTCTTGCTTGCAGATAGATGCTTGTTTGTTTTTCTATTATGTATCCATATACATATATGTACATTGAGATGGGTCGTTTCACAATTTTAGTGGGCCCCTCAAAAAGAATATATCCAAAATATCTCGTGTTTTGCGATTACCGTTAGTGAGCTGGGCAATTAAAAAAAAGGTTTAGGATTTAGTATTCAGTAGAACATTGAAGATATATAGCATATCACTACGGGCACCATATTTTTAAACAACAAAAAGAGCACAATTCGAAATGTAATAAATACCCAGCAAAAACTACTGCTTCGGCTGAAGCAGGATTGTAAGCGAGAGAAGTTGGATGTTGTTGTGTCTCCTGTTTCGAAAAGCGCTTCGAACATGCATGATTTTTGTTATCTCACTTTGGAGCTCTTGTTTTTGATATACATAAAACAGGGCTTCTTTTAAAGCATCAAAAATGCTCTAAAATCATGTTTCTTCGTCTTATTGCTAATTGACATACTTTGAAATTTTTGTAGCCCAAAAAAAAAATCTAAAGCTATAATATCATTTGAGTGGCCATTGTAGAGTTCCGTGACGTATAATTAATTGTTGTTTGGAAAAATGTGCCTCATGATAAATTAGCATTTATAAACAAACAAATTAAATATGAAAACGTTAAGCGTATTTAATCAAAATAAATTTCTATAATGTAATTTATAGGTATTTCGTTTTTATTTCATATCACAGAGAAGGTTACATAAATCATTGCACTCATATACTTTTTAAATCTAAGTAATACGGAGCGTTAAAAAATATTAAATAAATGTCTAGTATATAAGTTATATTTTTTAATGAACTCTTGTGCTCGATGACTGATTCAGGCGAGGGCACCAAAAAAATATACACGTGCATTGGCGTTTTAAAAGTTTAATATATTATAAAACTTGAATCTTAGCAATTCCTAAAAAATCAATAAATAATCTAAACAAAATAGTTTACTGAATCAAACAAAAATATCTACGGGTTTTTTTTTTAATATATCAAACAAATTTTTTATCTGAGTCGGTAAAAACTTTTTTGAAAATATTTTTAAGTTTTAAATAATAACAACATCATCCATTAAGCATTTATGAAATTTCACTTTGTTAAATGTGTTCAACTCTGTATGCAAAGACAAAAAATTTATGAGAATTAACGCAACAACATTAACGAAATGATTCACCCAGAAATGTTCAATAAATCAAGTTTACATTTGCTATCATCGCGGCTATTTTTTACGACACAGAAAACTGGTTTTTGTTGTTGTTGTAGCCCCTACAGGATCAGTACATAGAGAAAAAAAGAGAGATTAGAAAAAAGAAAAGAAAGAGAATATTAAAATACAGAAGGGACATTTACACAGTTACATCCAGGTCGAGGAAGCGAGCTTTCTCGATTGGATGCCCCCAAAGGGATAATGGTGTCAGGTCTGTTGGCCTTGCGGGACACGCGAAGAGATGGCGGGTGATGTGTGGTGAATCACTACAGGGCGGGCACTCATCGGCTATATTTTTAAAGCATTTTGGTAGTCAAGTAGTACACCTTCTTAAAAAAAGTTTTTTAGTCTGTATGGCTTTATCGCGCACATATTATCCGATCGGAGAGCTCATAATTTCTTACTTTTATTCCTATCGTTTTCATTTTACCATCTTAAGATTCCATTTATTTTATCGGCCATTTCACAGAGTTCAATTCCGTTCGAAAACGGAATTCAATCCACCCTAATATGTCAAGCCCTAGCTGGAGCATACCGCACCATAGTTGCGCCGCCAACAGTCTGGACACATCTGACAAATTTGCGTATTTCAGTTTTCTTTTTTAGACGCCAGCTGCTATAAAAATGGAGTAGGTTGAATTCCGAATTTCCGAACGGAATTGAACTCTGTGACATGGCCGTATATATCAACTTTACAGTGATAAAGTTGTCATAACTCGAGAAGTTCCTTTAAACTTCTTTATACGCACATCTACAAAAAAAAACCTTGGCCTGTACGAAACTTATTAAATAAATCTTCCGTTGTGCGCGTGCCACCGCATTACAAAATAAAAATCTTTTCCTTATTATGTATGTGACTCTTCACAATAAATAAGTTTTATAAATATACTATTTTGTAATAGTGGTTAAAGTTCAATTAAGTTGTTTAACTAGGCCAGAAGGTAATAATTTCATGTTGTGCTACATATTTACAATTACAATAAAAAACTATTTTAAAAATTAAATGTTTTTTTATGCAACTATTTATTACGAAATCGTAGTTACCTTGCATTGTGGGATAAAAGTCAGGGTTAGCAGATAATATAACAATTCGACCTCAATTTGCCAGAGTACAATAAACTGGAAATTGTGCCGCGCTTTAAAGGCAAAATGATTCTCTGAAATTAATTTCCTTTTAATATGTTTCTCTTAGAAGAAATAAATTTTGATCATTTGAGAGAAAATAAGAGATCACTCCTGTGTTAAAAAATTGACTTAAAAAATATATTTTTAGTAAAAGAAAGCTGTGTCACACACCAGGCGTGGATCCAGGAAAGTAAAGGAAGATAGTTTTCCTCTCGAAACGATTAAATAGTTTATATTCAAGTGATGAACCTTTTGCTACGAAACCAAAGAAGATGGGAAAAAACTTCCATACTTATGTACGAGTATAATAAAATACGTACATATCGCTAATTTATTAAAAGGTTGTTGTCATATCTCAAAAAATCAATCTTTGCAAAACAATTTTAACAGTTTTTAAATTTGTAATCGCACTTTTTGCCAAAATTAATATTTTACATGAGTGTTGTGTTTTTCTTCCGACGGGGTTTTTTTGAATTTGGAACGATTTTCCGTCATCCCACGTCAAATTTGGTTTGTAAACAGACCGGTTTCGGCTATGTGCCATCTTCAGTGTTCTATTGAATACTAAATTTAGTATTCAATAGAACACTGAAGATGGCACATAGCCGTAACCGGTCTGTTTACAAACCAAATTTGACGTGGGATGACAGAAAATCGTTCCAAATATTTTACATTTTCAGTAGAATAAATTTTAGCAATTACCAAAAAAATCTCGAATGAAAAGCCCCAAATCTCAATGGTAAAATTAAATAATATTCTCCTCTCAGAAGGTAAGTAAACAGGATATTTCGTGACCTCATTGCTGGCTTAGTTCATATGCAAAAAAGTCGGAATGGAGAAAAAAGACAAAGAAGATTTACATGAAGTTTTCTCAAAATTTACCCGATAGAATTTTTTTGTATTATTACCACGGCTTGCGGCATATGTTTGGAAGAAAAATGTAAATTTGTATGAACTTTCATGAATGCAGTTAGAAGTTAATATGTTTTTACTAAAATTAAAAAAATATTGTTTTGTGCTGCATTAGCCACTTTTTTATTTTCTTGTTAAAAATTAGGTTTTTGTGCTGCATGTGTATTGAGTAACTTGTTATTGAGATGAAATTTTCTGCTGGTTATTGAAAATAAGCATATAAATGTTATTAGAAGAGATATTTATTACATTGAGTAAAAAATAAATATTTATGCAACTTGGTATTTTACTTGATTTCTGTTTTTTATTTATTTTGTAATTTTTTTTCCAACATTTTTATCAAAAATGATAATATCGAGCACAATGAATGCTTGATATTTCAGAAGCCAGAAACAATTTCGCGAAACAGATTTCGGAATCTGAAAGGAGGTATTGAAAATATATAATATAACCTAAGACGGGTCGAAAAAAAAGTTGCACCAGTGCCACCCCCCAGAATGAAAGATATGAGTAATTCCATTTAGCCGGGTGTGACCATTTTACACACATTTTTTGTTATAAATCAGGAATATAAAATTTTTTACCTAAAAACAAAGTTGCGGGTAGACACTGATTAAACACGATTTCTGTTCAGAATGGTCGTCAGAAAGCTGCGACGGGTGTGACTTTACAAATCTTAGTTTTAACGAATTATGGCTTTCAGTATAAATTCTGTAAAATTATGACTATAAGGTGCACAATAATTTTAGTATAGATATCTGTTTAAAGTGTTTTTAATTGTATTGTGTATTTACTGTTTGACAAAAAATTATTTTTCCTATAAAAACTCTATTTTTAGAATGAGATGGGTGTGACCGACGGGTGTGACCTAGTACGAAAATTTAAAAAATTCGAAGAAATAAAACTTTTTATTTATGTAATTAATATAAATGATATAAAGATAAACTCATAAGAAAATAATACGACATTAAATTATTTGCTATCCGTTCTATTATAGACAGCACAATACTCTAGCAAAATATTTTTTTATGTTCAATAAAAAGCAAAAAAAGTATATTTTTTTCAGAGATAACAGAGATAATAATGAGAAAGGGAATAAATGAAATAAATATTAAAAATACAAAGAGGGAGAGCAAAATGTTTCTTGCATCATCATTTAAAAGTGCCTCAAATTTATTAGAAAATATTAAATAGGGCCGTTTTAAGTGAAATCACTCATATCTCAATGACATTTCCAAAAAAATAAAAAACACATTTTTGCCACGCCCCAAAAGACAGCAATCTTATATTTTTTTATATTTAGCGCTGTCATTTAAAGTCCGATCTCATCATATCACATGTGGTTCTTTAGGGCTTGGCTGTGGCTCAATTTTTTCCTTGGCTGGCTTCTTAATCCGACATCAAATTCTGGGCGCCACTTGTGACATTTCGGATCGTTCCCTCCTAATGTTAAATTTTTTAAACATGACAAGAAAGTCCTACTAAAGCTTTGTATATCTGGCTTCTAATATACTCACTTTTATGTCACACCTTAAAATTACGCTTCGTTTTTCTTTTTCATATACAAATTACTTTAGACTGGGTAGATCCCAATACAAAACAGAAAAATTTGCGTCAGTCACCCCCTAGAATAAAAGATTAATCATGGAATTTTCTAAAACTGTAAAATAAATGTTTTTGCCACGCCCCAAAATACAGCACTTTAAATATTTTATATATCGCGCCGCCATTTAAAGTCCGACCTCATTATATCGCATATCGTTGTTTATGGCTTAAGAGTAGCTTCATTTTTGCGTCAGGTGACTTTTCTCTTCTAATGGCAAATTTTTTTCACGTGGCAAAAAGCCCTGAGAAATGAGGTCGCGATTTTTATGAATTTTTTACACAAGATACAGAGCGATAAGTTAATAATTGTGCGTTATTAATTGAAAAATCAAACTCTGAGTTATGTCAGTATTTTGATAAATGTCCGATATGTATAACTAAGAAAAAGGTGTAAATAAAAAACTTTTGCTTTTAATTTTCCAACAAAAAATTTCTTTAGCTTGTTTTTCAAGGCAATAGAACTAGACATCTTTTGAGGCATTTTGTTTGCTTCACTCTATATAACAAAAAAAAAGCCAACAAAAATAAAATGTTATTAGTAGAGCATGTAAATGTAAAGTTGTTTTATCAAAAGTAAAATAAAGAAATAATTTTTCTTTTTTTTTGGGCTTATATGTTTCATTCATTAATTTTAATTAAATATTTGGGCACCTGAGGAGCAGAAAATTGGAGCTGGTAAATAGTGTAAATAATTTAGTGTGAGTGAACGTATGAATTTGTTAAATATGTACATGCGTAATTATATATTTTTTTGTAGTACGCAATCTTCTTTAACAAATTTTTAACCGAAGTAGAGTGATACGAAAACCTTGTAATAATAACTTTTACTTTACTAAGCAAAATTTAATTAAAATTATTGCCAAAAAGAAAAGGTGAGAAAAGGTTGGTTTTATTGAAATTTTTTTAAAATACGCAACTATAAAAAATTTGTGTAATTCTATGGCTCAATACAGAAAAGGCGTCTATCGATTTTATACAAAACTATTGTTCAATTCACAAGCTCGTATTAACGAACGCATACGACGTAATCGTCTAATTATACAATATTGTATTTTTGTTGTTGGTAACTTTCATACAAAAGTGCGTTATAATTATACGATTGAATTTTATATGTTCTTCAAATAGTTGTATTGAGGCCAGGTCTGGGAATATTCTATTTGTTAGATTAATTTGTAAAAATTTTTATTATATGTGATAAGTAACACCAGAAAATGCATTCTACTTAATGATAAATATATACCTGATTCATTTCAATTTAATTTTCAAACTATTTTAATCAAAATTGCTTGTCGCGAAAAAATTTATTCTATTTCGCGTCAAATTAAAGTTCCCATACCTGGTTTCGTTTCATGGTATCAAATTAAGGTGAATTAATACTAGGTGTCCTCTATAGATCAGGTGACTACGAATTGTTTACCATATTTGAACTGCCAACTGTGTTAATGTATCAGTTTTTTTCACAGCCCAAATATAAATTCTGCACGGCGAATTTTTATTTCGGCTGTCAAAAAGCTGATATATTAATACAGTTGACAGTTCAAATATGGAAAATTTTTCTTAGTCACCTGATCTCTCGAGGCCTCCTGGTATTAATTCGCCTTGCCTTGGTATTAATTAAATTGACATTTAAAATACGACAAAATAACGATACAACAAATTTGTCTGTTCACAAGTACATAAACAAATATCGTCTTTTTTTAAACGATAAGACATACGACTGAGCTTGTGAATTGAACATATACATATGTCGTGGCTTGTCATAAATTGTTGTGTTTTTACATGAATTAATACAATTTTTTTTAAATTCTTTGGGAGCTCTTAGTGGTGAATCAGATAGAGTTGAATCAGAAAATATATGGGAGAGATTGCAAGTGCCTACAAGATCCAACAAAAAATTCAGTATAGCGATAGGCAGTTAAGCATGAGAAATTAAAATTAAGGGCCGCTTTTCAGTGTTTAAATGTTTTCTATGCTGGGGATAAAACATTGTTTTAAATGAAAAAATACATGCAACGACAATTCAAAACGAAGGCAACAGGCCGCCGTTAAAACTCAATGTCGCCGCTTTGTTATTTTCGCGCTTCTTGGGGCTGCCGTTGATTTCCGGGAAAGTTCTAGGATTTTGGAGAGGTTTTTGTCCTAGTTTTTTGGAGTCCGGTGAACTTCTGGGATTTTGGAGAGATTTTTGTTCTACTTTTTGGTAATCCGGGAAGCTCTGAGATTTTGAGGAGATTCCTGTACAAAGTTTTTGGGAATCCTGGGTCCAGGTTTGTGACTTGGCAAATGGTTGGTGTCCTTGCTAAATGAGGGTGTCTCGGCTAAACACCAGGCGTCTCGGCTAAATTCTGGAGAAGTATCGCTTAAGTATCGCCTGAGTATTTTCCAGGCGATAGTTGTTTTTTTTTGCTGACGAATTATCTTCTTTTTCCATCTAGAGGTTGCAAATACTATCTTCGTTTTCTTTGTGTCATGAAAGTATGTGAAATTTTTGTTTTTTAAATTATAACTTTTATTTTTGGTGGGGTCATGGCGCCGGGCCCGTTGACAAGGCGGAGTGTGTGGAAGGGCGATAAAGATGAGGTGGCGTCTGATATAGCGCCAGAACGGGTCCTGCCGAAGCTTGTCGGCCGAAGGTGGCCTGCTAATGGCATAAGATCGAAAGTGGAAATCTCTCTTAAAGAGAGGTGGAAGATTTAAGAGAGGAAATACTTTTGCGATTTATCGTAAAACTTTTTAAAATTCAGCGGGGAAAAATTATATTTCCCTCCCAAAACGAATAAAATATCTCAAATTTATATTGTGTGGCTAAAAAATTAAAAAATTGTATGTTTAATTTGAGGTTTCCCTTGAAAAGCTTAACCTGTATCTGCAGGCAATAAAAATAAGTAAAACTGTTGCAATTCATTAACAGGTTAAGTTGAAGTATGTGCATAGAAGTCGCTATAATGTGGACGGTGATGTACTCTTTTAAAATCGCTAAATAACTGAATATATTTAATCACTCTTACTTATTTAGAGGATTCGCTATTATTTAACATCGCGATTTTATTTTAGTAATCAGGGCTCGGACTTTCATACAACTAAAAATTGATTTTAAGTTCTTAACAAATGTACCTAAAAATAAAAAATAGGCTCAAAAATATGCATTTACCTACGAACAAAGTAGCAAAACTAAAATAATATGAAAATATTTTTTTTGTTTTATATTATTATTAGAGAAAAACATAAAACAAAAATAATTTGGTCTATTTAATGCAATCGAACTTCAGTTGTGTTGCTAGTCGGCAACTGGAAATTAATGGCTGCCAGAAAGGCACTAAATAACAACTGAAATTGACAACTCTCAGTTGCTATCAGTAGTATAATTTTCGGCAACTGGCAACTCAACTGAGGCTCGGTTGATATCTATAATCGACTTATTAATATTTAGTTAAAAGTTGAGAAATATGTATTAAAAAATGTTTTATAACTCCAAAAATATGTATTTATTGCCGAATATGCAAAAATATGCTCTTGACACCAAAATATTCAAAAATATGCAACTACAAATCGATGCCAAACTACTTAAAATTTTATGATTCGCATAGATAATTAGTCCATACCTCTTTATATATCACCACAAAAAACATGCGTTTGCATGAAAGTCCGAGCCTTTGTAATAATCAATTTAAGCACAAATTTGTAAGTAGCAATATTATAAAACTGATGAATTTACATGGATATATATGTATTAACATACAGAGGTACATATCATCATATGATTTCAAAAAAGCCCTAAAATACAACAAATTCAAAACCGAATTTTTGATTGATTATGATGCACCGTATTGAAAAAGGAATGTTATAACGACTCTCTTCCTAAGCCTTACTCCTCTTCGTCCATGTAAAATTATTATAATGAGTATTCATGACCTGTTTTTGGGTTAATTTTTCATACTGAACAGTTTTTTGTTTTTCTCCTGTAAAATTATTTCAATGTATCTTAGAGCTTTTATGAATTCATATGACGATATGTACATCTACATACTACGAGTACACATAACAATGCTTTGATAAGTTCGAAATTTTAGGACTTTAGTTTATTCTATTTTAAGATTTCAAAACTGATTTCAAATAATTTTGAGGTAATCAACTAACATAAATAAAAAAATTGCAAAGTAAAAAATCATAAATAATCGTGACAGAAATGTGTATATATGTTTATTCTTCCTAAAAAGTGCTTTGAAAAAATAAAATATCTACAAGGGAAAAATCGTTAGATTTCCCGCCAATAGTTAAATTACATTTTTTCCCGCAAAAAGCTTTCGAAACCCACTAGATTTGACGAGAAAATAGCTGAACTTGATAAATAAATACATAATAGTCTTCACGTTTCTTTTTTCTTGTCTTTTTTTGTTTGGTCAATATCAGTATTTGGCATCCTAAAAGGCAGCAATAGATATTGCACACAAAATCAGCGTTGCCATTGTTGGTAGGTTTCTACCAAATTTTGGTAGGAAGTTTTTCGTTTGGTGGGATGGTAAGCTGAATCTGTTTTGGTAGGTTTGAGAGTATATTTACGCGTAATTATTGAAAAAGCTTGTAAAAACTTAAATGAATTTATGTGTATAGTTTTTATGTGTATTATTTTTTTATTATCGTATTTAAATTTTCTTACACGAGTTTAAATTAATCAAAAAAGTTTCGTCGATCTTGCAGAATATGCATTAAATTTTCTTTAGCTTATGTCGATTTCTTTTCTAGGCTAACTGTAAAAATGTTTTAACTTTTATGCATAAATTCCAAATAAGTGTTGATATAACTTGTAATAAATTCAGTATATCAAAAATTCATTATATTTTCACTGAAAAAGGTAAACAAGTTGTAATTTCTCTCTACAAAAGAAAAAGCGAACAATAAAAAAAATTATTTCATTTATTTTTATTATTAAATTCACAAACACAATCCTCAAAGCGATTTATGGGATTGCCAAAAACAACCAGTGTGTATCGGGATTCGAACCCGAGACCTTTGGGGTGAAAGGCTAGTATTCCTACAAATCAGGTACAGCGGCATCCATAGTCCGGATTAAGTATTTTTTCTAGCGATGTTTTTCTATTCCTTAATGGTCATCTGATGTCGTATTTGATCAGAGTGTGCAAACAAACAAAACTTTTCGCAAACGTTTCATCCGAAGACAGAAACTTTTAAAATATTTTCAATCGTTTCGTACATGAGCAAAACCAAAACAAATACTTTTGTAATGAAAAAGATTGCAAACAATACAATTACCTTTTCACTCATCTGCTTCAATCGTACAACTGCAAACCAAACAAAAGTAGAAATGTGTTTTGTTAAATGGTTCATTGTATTTAGCATAAATACACTAACACATTCTCTACTATGATGAGGAAATTAATCGGGAAACGTTTCCAAATGTATTTTCTTAAAACTTTTCATTTTTGTTCTCATTCTTTGCTTTTCTAGCTGCATACATTTAAGCAAATGTACATTTAGTGCACAAACAATACAAAACTAAATTTTTTGGATAAAAATCTTTAATTCTTTTTTATTGCAAAGCCAAAATAAACTAAATTGGATAAACTGGCAACTCTGTACAACAATTGTTTTCTTGTAAGAAAATAAAGCCTACTTTAGCGCTTGATGAAAACAGAAAATAAGTGTTGTAAAGCTTTTATTTTATTTACTACCAAGCACACAATAATCACACAAAAACACACTACTGCAATACAAAATGTTTTATTTTCATTTGCAGAACAACCAATGATTACGTGCCACCTCAGTTAAATGCCAGCAATCTTCAAAATTTTAATCAGCACAAAAACAACAACAACAACAGTAGTCTTAATAAAAAAAACAACATCAGTAGCAGTAATAAAAATCTAAAAATGCATTCTCATCAATTGGATACATTTTCCGATTCAATGCACTCGGGCAGTATTTCATCTGTTGAAAGGCCCAATGGAGGCGCATTAGCGCTGCATTATGCAGCAGCCAGAGGTTGTTTAGATTGCGTGCAACTTTTAGTAGCAGCATCTCAAGATATTTGGTAAGTAAGCCAAAATTTTGTATTTAAGTATATATTTTCTTAATTTAAATTCGTTACTAGAAAAAGAAACTTCAAAAAACTAGTAAATGCCAATTAATAAACAAAGTCAAAGTATGGTTTTATTTTATTTTCTTTTCGAAAAGTGAAATTGATTGGTAATCAATTTGTTTATCTTAGTTGTTTTTTTTCTTCTTATTAATAAGGTTAAATATTGACTTCACAGCAAAATCGTTAATTGGATTAATTTATTTTAATTAATTGATTGCTTTCAGATTTCCTTAAGATTGTAATTTATTTAGTATTACAACAAGCTTAAACAGTCTATTGTTTATAAATTTTATTAATGGTAATAATTTTTCATTATTTTTCTATTATTATATGTTGTGGTAAATTAATATGAGTTTCATTGTTTTTAAAAATTATGTTAACAAGAGTTCTAGTTGCCACTCACTAATTAAAATATTACAAGCATTTTTCAGTCAACTAAAAAGAGATTGTTTGTTTTGAATGTTTCAATTTTTCTTGAATCAATTTGTGTATTTTGTGAGAAATTGATTGAACGTTTTCATAAGTTGTCTTAAGCAAGTTTTTAGCTTAAGTCTTTTGTTTTTCTGCTTCATAAATAACTGAAACATACACATGTACATTAGGGATGGGCAAAAGAGATCGATATATAGATATTTTCTCAAAAATATATCGATAAATATCTTCGATATTTTTAATTGCAATGTATCCATATACTGTCGATATTTTTAAAAATATATCGACAGTATCAAATTCGATATTTTTTGGATTTGCTGTTGTTTTTCGTTCAGTTTTTTTTCCTAACAAAATCTTTTGTTTTATTTGAAATATTTTATATATTCGAAAAATTATCATTTTTGAGTAAAAATTGCTTGATGTACGTCCCATAAAATTTGGAACGATTTTCCGTCATCCCACGTCAAATTTGGTTTGTAAACAGACCGGTTCCGGCTATGTGCCATCTTCAGTGTTCTATTGAATACTGTATTCCCCGTCGGAAGAAAAACACAACACTCCCATAAAATATTGTTGAAACAGTAAGGAAGTTGGAAGTTGATTCTTTTCAGATTAATTTCTTATAAGAAAAGTACATTTTGTGTTTTATTTTTAAAAAATTATGGGATTATGTGTAAATAATATTGCTTGGAAAAATATCGATATTTTTATTCGATACATATAATGATGCCGATCGATATATAAAAATATATCGATATCGATATATAGCGATATATTTTTGTTCACTTGCCCATCCCTAATGGACATACATATACATAATGTTATTTTTTACTACATAAATATTTAACAGTAAAGCATTTCCTTTTATTAAAAATAGTTTATCACATACAATCAAATTTTATTTAACATATTGATTGTGATAATGTTTGTTATCAATAACTGTTGTATTCAAAATATATCAAATGATAGCACATATTTCTGATATTTCCTTTTTAGTAGAAAAATTAGTTTAAGATTTATTTAGGCTATTACGCTTTTGAAATGTTTTACTATAATATAATAAATACCATACACGAATATTATAATATATATTTGTTCTTGTTAGTAAGTGAAGCATTTCACACGAAGTAGTCAACAACAAAAAATATTATATCTGAAAATTTTTCCTATTTGGCTTAACTGCTTCCAGGTAAGACAGCGAACTCTTTAGGTCAAAATCCATATAGTTCGACTAAGAATTCATAACTTAAATTGTTAACACTAAAGCCACATCGCTAAGAATGTAATTATTCCATTAAATAAAAGAGGAGAAACAGACATTCATACACAAATACTGAAGTATTCGAAAAGCGATGATATTTAAACTAGACAAACAGCAAAAGCTCTATTTAAAAAGAAAATAAAATATTAAATTTTCTACACCGAAACAAATCCATGCAACATATGCACGAAAACGCTCGTACATATTACGAAATAATTTGTAATTTCGCATCACGAAACTCTTTCGTAAAATATACGAAAATAGCTATTCTCCCAATATCATTTTAAAAAAGTTTTATTCGTTGCGGGCTAAGCATGTCTATATGCCTGCATTTCATTGGTGCTTTACCAAATCAGCAGTAGACTTCAAGTCTACTTCAACTTCAACTTTTCAAATGTATGGTTGAAGTCTAGTGATGATTTGGTAAAGCACCAATGAATTGCGGGCATATAGACATGCTTAACCCGCAACAAATAAAACATTTTTAAAAATAGTTTAATTGAAAAATTAAATTGAAAGAACTTAAGCCATAACAATTAAATATATTTTGATTAAAAACCATACAGTACGACTAAAAATTCATAACTTAAATAACAAAATTCGTTCACAATCTTAATGAAATTTTCATTGGACTTGTAAAATTGTCATTGGATTAATGAACAAATTAAATGAAATTGTTTCATTGGTCTTATGAAGCAAGATTCTTTTCGTGTACACTCAAAATAAAATATTGATAAATCTAACCAACTTTATAGGTTAGAATTGCGCCAACCCATAAAATACAGTAAAAATCAACAAACTGAATTGTAGTTTAGTTGATAGTGTGTAAAACTTCTAACCGGAAGGTAGCAGGCTCAATGCCTGCTACGGCTTATGCAGTAAGTGTGTTTGTTAAAAAAAAGAATTTTTTTTGTCTATTAATTTTTTGGTCTTGAACTTAGGTTCTCACTAGTTTACTCATGTTTATAAACCGGACGCCTTTACCATCTCAGCTAAGTCATTTTGCACAAACCACAAAATATACATACACTTGTGGTGACTTGTTTCACTTAAATACAGTAATTTTTGTAAAATAACTATTTTCGTTGTTATTAATTTAAATTGGTAGTTTTGCCTTAAAAATTCCTCATTTTAACCAAAAAAAATTTTTTTAATTAAATAATTAATTTTGACCATAAAAATAATTTTAATTTTTAAACGTCGTTTTTCCCAACATTATATTTTACAATTCAGTAAAATGTAATATTTCGGTCTTGAACCTAGGTTCTCATCTTTATGATCTCAGCTTAGTCATCTTGTTAAATAACAAAGTAACATGAAATGGCTTACAACTTTGAAAACTTATTTTAATCAATGAAAATTTTTATTTCATAAAAATTGCAACAACAATTTACATCAACAGGAGGTTAACTATTTAAATTGGTGAAGCTACTTTTACACACTATGAATTTTACAGTGGCTTTGTCAGCTTGACGATCCATCTGTAATTGTGCATGTCTGTCAAAATTGG
Organism: Panzeria rudis; assembly: GCA_956483635.1. Lineage (NCBI taxonomy): Eukaryota > Metazoa > Arthropoda > Insecta > Diptera > Tachinidae > Panzeria > Panzeria rudis. The sequence continues at coordinate 43,507,933 of OY101448.1, read as the reverse complement.
CAACTTACAGAGGGTTTATGAGTTTTGCTTCCACACTTATGTTTTTAGTTGCATCTGACATAACCTATAATAGTTTACACAGCTTGTTTTGTGATGATTTTTTTCGCGAGAGTTTTGTCTTCTTGTATTCAATTGTATTTAAATTAATTGCAAATTTATATTATAAATAAATAATTTTAATATATTTTTGAGGAATCACAAACACTGTATTCTTGGCGCCACAAAAAATTGACTTGCAAAACAGTTGATGTCATGTGCTTTGTCAGTTCAAAATAGAACACGCTCTAATTTGAAATTTGTACACTGTAACCCTACGTCTATACCTGATATATTTTTATCATGACAAATGTCAAATTCCATATATGAAAAACAGCTAGCATAAAAAAAATTATTTTTGAATATAAAGTTTGACTTTTGTCATGATAAAAATATATCAGGTATAGACGTAGGGTAAATGCAGGCTGACATTTTCAGAAGCAAATTTTCTTTGCTTTTACATACCATGTATGCATTTTGCAGTGGGAAATTTGATAAGCACACTGTAAAATACATTGTGTGTAAAAGTACCTTTATTCATTGTGAGTGTAGTATACTTTTGTTTTACTTTAAGTAAAATATTTTAGAATCAATAAGAAGAATAATGAAAATTCTTTCCACCATATGCATGATAAAATGTAAGATGTTCATTTAAATTATTTTATAATATCTTTTAATGATAATCAATTGTGATTACAGTGTGGAAAAACGAAGCCAATAAACAATGAAGAAAATTAAGAAAAATTATACTGTAAATAATTCTAAATGGACTGCTAATCATGAATTTGAGAAGTAGAAGTGGCAGACGAAGATGAGAGCTTGCATAAAACATTAATAACAGTGCAGTACTGTGCTACTGCTGCTGGTACATACAAATACATATAATTTTTTTAATTGTAGTAATATAGATAGATTAATTGTAACAAAACTACTGCCGGCAAAGTTAATATTTGAAATCTAATAATTTTATGCTTCAGACTAGATACACACAAGGGGCTGGCAAAATCAGGGCAACTGAAGAAGTAAAAATGTTTGCATTATTTTTTTTTTACATACAGAGTTGCTGCTAGATTCGATAAACATTTTTAGTTAACTCAAGGTCAAGTCCCTCAGGGTCCAACGGAGAATGACATTTTGTTATTTATTTTCTTTTAACGCTATTGCGATTAATAAAGAGAGAAAATCAATTTAGTCTACTATATGCAGTAAAAAATCAATATTTAGAAGCATTGTTAGCAGCAATGTATAGAATATTCAAGAGCAAATGCTTACAAAAATTTTACCAAAAATACACTAACTTCTTAGCTTTTGACAATAATTTTAAAATGTAAAATATATAGACAAAGCAATATAAATATTTAAGTTATAATACTATCGCTGACGTTAGTGCTTCTTCACCTCAAGCCAGTAGCTAATTGTTTATTTTAACATGATTATTTCAAACTTATTTGCTTGTGTATCCAAATTGATTAGTAGGCTAAGGTTCGTAACGTTTTATTCAGAAAGAATCATGCATGACTAATATTCCATATAAGTTCTCTTCATAAAAAATGACGTATCCGTTTCTAAGAATTAAATTCTGTAAATGAAATAAATAAATAAAACTAAAAAAGTCGTCAAAATTAAATAAATGCTCCAAAAACAAATTAGATCGCCAAAACAAAGAAAAATTGCCAAAAACTAAAAAACTCAAAAAAAAATTCCCAAATTAGAAAAAACCAAAACTAAAAAAATCACCAAAATGAAAAAAGTGCTTAAACGAAAAAAGCACCAAAATGAAAAAAAAACTGCTTAAACTAAAAAATCACAAAAATTAAAAAAAGTCGCCAAAACGAAAAAAATCGCCAAAACAAAAAATCGGTGTAGGAAAGTTACTATATATCATTAACTAATTATACAAGAGATTTTTATGACTTTGAAGAATTTTTCTGTAAACCTTAATAAAATTATTTATATCTAGAATACGGACGATTGTGTTATCCGTTGGCCATACTAGTATTTAAAAGTTTTGTGAACTTTGTTAAATAATATTATATTGGAAAACGTTTCATCAATCAGACATGGTTTGTATCCAAAAAATGTATTGAGTATTATTCAGATTTTTTTTTTAATTTAATTGAAACTTTTTAGTTTATAGGAAGGAGTTTATATTAAAATAGTCTTCGATGTATTTTAACATCTTTCTTTTATACATCTGAATTATTTTAAATTCAAAATATAGTACGTGAGCTGAAAAAATATAGAATTCGTAAGAAAATGTATTGAGCGTTACGTTAACAATATTCCTTAATATAATTTATATATAAATTTTAGGACGGCAAAAAAAGATTACAGCGACGAAAGGGTAGAAAAGCATTATCCGCTTGGAAATTTTTGACTTGCTTTGAAAAAATTTTGCTTCTACCGCACTGTGGATTGTTATATTTTCGAAGAATGCATTACGTAGGCTGTATTTTGGTAACGAATAATCATTTGAATTGACATAAACTTTTCGCTCATATATAAATGTTTTTAAAGAATTATTTTAAAAGATAAAAATTTTTTATTTTTTCATGTGAACCCAAGTCAAAATTGGAAAAATGGTCATAACTTTTAATTTCGTCCTGCGATTTTTATAATTTTCTATTTTTAGAGAGTAGATGTATAGTGCTTTCAAACTCATGTATTGTAGTGTATATTTTTCTCGCAAAAAGCCTTCCCAGAACAACCGCGAAAGCAAATGTAACGTTCAATACACAAAAATGCTAGTAAAAATCGAAAAATATAATTTTATTTCAGGCTTCATTGAATGAGGCGAAAACTATAATATGAATACGACTGTTTAAGTACAAATTATGTATATCTCGGTTTATGCTATTCTCTCAGTACCTAGTGAAAATTTAAAGTACTTTTTCTTTCAACCTTGCTGAAAACCTGTTATGAGTGTTTCAAGGAGTAAACCGTTAACGGTATTTAAGCATGGTTTTGCGAAATTTCACTTGCTGTATTAGTATATAAAATATTAGTCGTCATTTAAAACTAAAAGGCAAAGTTTGTATAAATACAGAGAGATTTATTCTCTATTATAATTCAACATATTAACGATTGTTTGTTTTATTTATATACTTATTCCTCATCGGATATACGCCGAAACATAGATCTTCTCATATATTTATTAGTTAAATTGGTAAACAAACAAGAAACACAAAATGTACACTTAAAATGAGAATCGCCCATATATAAGAACTAAAATCATATTCAACAGAGCCACCTCATAAGTGGTGAAGGGCAAAATACACATGATCACTGACGATTGACGTATACTGGACTCCGAAAGTAGCACTGCTATGTTTTGCATGCAGTGTACGTTGAAAAATAATTTACATTTATCAAGTTTATTAATTTGTCCTGCAAAATTAAAAAAAATTCTTCTGTGCCCTTTCACCTTTTGTATGACGACGTTTTGCTTACAACTTAAACACATTTAAATTATTTTAGTTGTATTCAAAATACGGTAGTTTTTGTTTGACAAACCTTCGCTTTGTATGACAAGAAACTATTTTAAACTGTTATAAATATTATTTTTGTGGGCTTTTTCTCAGTTATTTAAATTCCATCGCATTTAAGAGAGTTATGCCAATTTTAACATTAATATGCTGTGAACCGCATATATCAATAATTAATTAAATATTTGTATTGTCGAACTGCATTGATTATACAAATTCAATAGAAATTTTTATTTTGGATCGAGTTCTTCTAACTAAAAATATTCATCGGAATTTACAATGAGTTTACTTCGATTATTAATTACAGTTATTTGGATGGTATGTATTTGAGCGAATTTCAGTTGAATTCTTCTCAATTTAATTTATACATATTTGACCTATTTCTCCAATTTGAAACTGTTTTTAATTGAAAAACAAAAATTTCTTTTGGAAATTATCGTATTACAATTATGAATGAAATTTGGTAAAATATTAATGGCCTAAAACATGACACTAAAGTGAAATTTGTGTACATTTACTCAAAACAAAAACAAAATTTAAAAAATTTAAGGAATGTGTTTTACTTTTTCATATATGTAAGTGCTACTATCACCGAACAAAAGAATAGAAATTCAGGTTTTGCATTGCATTTCATAGCTTTATTTTTCAATTTATATGAAAATCAAAAATAGTTTTTATTGATTTTTTTATTAATAAAAGTTAATTCAAGCTTGTTGTCCATAGTATAAAAGATATTTACTTACATACTATGTACTTATTTTTAATTTATTGCCGATAGAATAAATTACACTGGGCAACAAAATCAAAGTTTTAAATTAACAATTTTCTAAGAACTGGTTCTAGTATAGGGTAACAAAAAAATATATACGTGTATTGGCGTTTTGAAAGTTTTCAGCTGGGATTCATTTTAAGAAGAGTTAAATTTCCCCTTTTTTGCACATAGTTATAGTGACTTGGGATAGGAAATCTTGTCAACCCTTTGTTTAAGGTATAAGATGTAATCAACATTGTTTAAAGACCACGAAAAAAAATTTTTGTAGAACATTTTATTCCTCTAACTCTTCGTTGTATGGGTCTTTATGTCCCTTCCTTTCAAAGTTGCAAGAGAACTTCCCTTCAGCGGCAATATAGCGGGCTAAAATCCTGTAAAAAGCTATTTACCATAAAATTGTACTATAGGTCTTCAAAGACACTCAAGCTCCAGACTCAACTTGACCGTCATTCAAAACTCTAAATGTGTACTTATTCACACTTGGTACTTGGCAGAGTTGTGGAAAATAGGTATTTGAAATCTTTAAGTTTAAAATCCAAATGCTTTTTTAACCGACTTCAAAAAAAAGAGAAAGGATATCAATTCGTTATGTATTTTTTTATGTATGTTCCCTCAAAACTCCGCCATTTATGAACCAATTTCGGAATTTTTTTCTCTATTCAAAAGGATGTACTTCCAGTTTGGTATTGTTGAAAAGTGGGCGGGGTTACGCCCATACAAAGTTTAAAATAGTTTCACATTCGTTTTCAACTACTTCTACTCAACCGATTCTTATGAAGCTTTACACAGGTTGCTTCGCCTGTCAAAAATTTTAAAATTTGTACGAAAAATAAAAAAAAAGTTATAAGATATTTGAAATTTTGTTTTTGTTCTCTATATAAATTTCACTTTGGTGACAGAATTTACACAATTAGGTCCTAGATATGTACTTGTTCACAATCAGTACTCGGAATGGGAGGTCTTATAATCCTTACGTTGAGCATTTTTTGTAAAACACCACGAGAAAAATTTGTTGTGGAACATTTTAACCCTCCAACTCCTTGTTGTATAGGAGTTTTCGTCCCTGTCTTAAAAAAGGAACAAAAATCCCTCGTTAGCGGTGACATAGCGGGCTAAAATGTTCTACAAAAATATTTGCTATAAAATTCTACTATACATAGGTCTTCAAAGATACTCAATCTCCAGACACAACTTGAACGACAGAAATCATTCAAAACTTAAAATGTGTTTAAGGGTTAATTTCGTACATCTTTAGAAGAGGAGTCAGGCTTTCTAAGCCTTGTCTGGGTGGTCTTGTAGCTTAAGCACGAGCGGAGGTACAGTGGGCCAAAGTAAATTTATAAATTTCTTAAATGTCATTCGATTTCAAAATTTTAAATCGTGTTGAAAGCAAAAGAACTAATGTGCTAACGTCAGTTTCTGTATCTCTCATAGTTTAGAAGACATTGGACTTTGAAGAAAAAACATTTATGTCTTGACTTTTTTAGTTTTTTGCTTTTAACTTTTTAGTTAAAATCGAACTTAACTTAAAAGACACCATTTGATTTTTGATAAAATTCTAAGTAAACTTAAAGCAAAGCCCGACCACCTCTGACCATGAAATTTCAAACTTAAGCTTACAATCACATGTGTAAACAAACACATACAAAAAATAACATCTTATATAAAATGCAAGGTTGGGGTTTTTTCGGTGCAGGTATATCCCTGCCATTCATAAAGGGATCATCCAAAAAAATTCACCTTTATATACATATTTTTAAGGTTAAATATATAGTACATTATTCCTTCAACATATATCTAAAATTCTGCTCTTCAAAGACACCCCGCTGAAGGTGAGTTTTTTTATCCCTTTTTCAAGAAGAGTTTGAGGGTTCAAATGTTACGCAAAATTTTTGTTTTACATAAAAGTGTAACTATGTTAAAAAATAGGGAACTTTAATTGTAATGTAAACTTTCAAAACGCTTATATCCTCTGAATCAGTTGCTAGAACCATAATGCTTATTTTTTGTGTTATACAGTGTTATTTATTGGATGACCAGCTAAAGCAAAAATCAAATCTAAATTCATTTCATCATGATCACAGTATGATCATTATAAATGTCTGTTAAATACATCAATCTGTATTACACAAGCCAAATGTCATTGGCAAAAATCGAGTTGCGATAAAATTCATACAAAAATAGAATATACAAGTAAATAGCATGGATGAACATTCATCTTACTGCTAAATATCCTTGTTAACGTTTGTGGACGTTCTGCTTAAATGTGTTTAAAAGCCAGCTTCTTTCTTTTCCCAGCTCGCGTAAGTGCAAAAGTATGAGTAAGTAGTAGTCTTTATTAAAGCACGCACATCTTATACAGTTTATAATAATTTAATGCTCCACAAATTTTCACTTGTAAATCTGTCTTATAAAACGGCAATACCATTGTTTTCGTGTGCTTTCGATGCTGCCTTTCTCGTTTTATATTTGAACAGCATATTTTTATTTTTCATATTTAGATACTGTTTAAGCAATAGAGAAATCACTCAAAATATTGAGTTCTTTTTATAGAAGCTTTCTGTAGGAATTGATCAACTGGAATGTGTAAACATCACAATGGTTTAAACCCTATGCATTCGTCTATATGCATTGGTGTATAGCCTGCTTTTTCAACATCATCCCACTTACACTGTGTATTTACCCAGCGGGAAAACTGAGAAGAACTTTTTACTTCAGGCCTTATTAAAGGCCTGTTTAGACATTTTTTGATTCAATTACCATTCTTATCTAACTGCTACAGAAGGCCTCGGCTCTTCCATATAAAAGATAAGATACACATTCGCTTCTATGAGAAGGGAGAGGAGAAGGAGTAGCATTTTTTATTTTGGTTTTTTTCCAAAGAAAAAAAGTTTTTTTTTATTAAAAATGTACTTTAGAAATCACGAATATTATCGTATTCTTTTTTGCAAGTAATTTATATATAAAGCTAAAATTTACATACAAGAGACATCATACATACTGCTATTATGCCGTTTATGTTAGAACTGATTAACTTATCCTTATTCTGTAGAAAGCAAATACATTCGTATAAAAAACTACTTTAGATGAAAGGAAATAATTTGAAAAAATCACATTACAAAAAATAAATAAACTGCTATAAAAAACCCCGATATTAAAAAAAATTTACCTTCATTTCTTTTTGACAGACCTTCCTTAGAAACCCTTCAAAATACCTTTATAGAAGGTATTTTGTCAGGCCTTCCACATAGAAAAAACTAAATTTCATTTTCTGTACACGAATTCAATGAAATACTAAATATTTTGTCTAGGAACGGACCTACAAACAAATGTGTAAATATAGACAAAAATATCTCAACAATTTCATTGAAAAAAAATCTTTTTTTTGCAGTGAACAAATTGTTTAAATCTATAAAACAATTTGTCTAAAAATATGTACAAATTGTAAACAAAACAATTTAGTAAATCAAACAAAAAGATTTACTGGATTTTCTGCAAAATATCAAAAAATATTTTTGTCTGAATCGATAAACCAATTAGTCTAAAAATACTAACAAATATTAAACAAAATAATTTACTTAATCAAACAAAAATATTTAATGGGTTTTTTGTAATATCGAACCAAATTTTTGTCTGGGTCATCATCATCCATTAAGCATTTAGGAAATTTCACTTTGTTAAATGTGTTCAAATCTGAATGTTCATTTAAAGACTCTAAAAAAATTAATGAGAATTAACGCAAAGACATTGACGAATTGACTCACTCAAAAACTTCAGTAAACAAACTTGGTATAATCGCATTCCTTTTGCTATCATTGCTGTTGTTGTTATTTGTGTGTTTGTCGTCATCGGGGTTGTTTTTTACGACACAGTTTTTCTTGTTGTTTTTGGTGTTTGCGTCGTAAATAAAAGTCAAACAAACAATTCTTTGATTACGTAAAAAACATTTACTGAAAATGAAATTTATTTTTAGACAAACGTTAATTTGAACATATTTTGGTGGTAATTTTTTCTGTGCAGACCTAGCAAACGGAAGACCTTCCCCTCAATGACAACGAGTGTAAAAAAGATATGAGTATGGAATGGAGCGAGCAGGCCTTGTACATCCAAAAGAAGGCGTACGGAGGCTTTCTAGAAGGTATCCGTACTCCTTCTATATTCCGCTGGGTAGTTGCGAAGCACACACACAAACGTTGAGTGTGATGGTGTATATGTGGGAATCCCTGGTTTAAACAGTTTTACAGGCATTTTTCAAGCTACTCAGTAATCTTTGTAGCAGAGGTTTGCTTGCGTTCATATGTGAGTATCAGAATCTCACTCATTTCGAGTTTAATTCAATTGTTAAAAATGATGATTTTTGTTTGGTTTTATGTTGAGCATATGTATGGAAGTTTGTGTGTGTACATATGGGTAAAATGAGCTCTAGCAACATCATGTCTAGCTAAAAGCCAAGACAGTTAGACGGACTACAAGTTGATACTTGTGAGTACAAGTTAGAAACAAATTTAGAATTTGCAATATTTCTTTTCATAATGTTGACTTGGGCAGTTTTATAGTTGTTATTGCTGTTTTCCTCTATCTCTCTCTCTCTCACTGAATCTTTATATTCTTTCATCTTTTCCTTGTATTGCTCCAATTGTTGATAGATTTTATTCCGTTCTTTCTTAACCCAGTGCCCCTGTTATGACGATACTTAACAGCAGATTAACTTGTCTATGGTCAGCAATATTTTATAAATTTGAATGAATAAGAAGTAATATTATTTATTGTTTTTGTTGTTTAACAATTATACCTTGTTTGTTTAAGTTGCATCGAGTTTATGAATAAGCGAACATCTTATTTTTTGAAATTTTATGATTTATTATCTCCACGGGATCTTGCTGATGTAGATATTTTAAATATGGTTTTGTTAATAGATTGAAAATTCTTTAAAGAGGGAAAATCATTTGTAAAAGTTTAAAATAATATAGACGAAAAAACTTGAGTATGAGAATATATGAATACAACGTTTAATTATTGAGTTCACGGCTGTTTGGTGGATGTGTTGCCAAAGCAAGAAGTGTGAAAAACGTTTTAAAATTACATGATTTACACGAAAATTAGTAGAAAAGCTGTTAGTATTATTGGAAATGTCAAAATATCTGAATGTGTACATAACAATATAAACAAACAGTGGATAAAAGCTAACAAATGGTAAAAAGGAGAAATTAAAAGATCTAGAATATTTTAGGCTGTGTTTGTTAACCGAATTTTTAGGTGTTGGATCATCACTTGCTATTTTGGAGGACTATTTTCAGAAGAGGTGGGTGGATATACGAGTATAATATAACTTTCAAATTAGTAGTTAAATTTTGAAACCGATATATATATTTTCGTATTCTTTTGCAAATTTCAGTCACATGGTTTGATTACGCTTACTAATAAGTGGGGTTTCTCTGGCTCTTCTGCCATTTAAACCAACTCTGTGAAGTAAGTTTTTTATTGTTGATGAGCTCGCTTTCTTACTAAAGCCACTCTCAGCCATAGAAGCAAGTTTTGGACAGCGTTCTCAGTTTTGGGGATTTGTCCCAAAATAGGTGATTTGTGTTTGTGATTGGGGATAAAAATTTCGTGAAAATCCACAGGGGATTTTTTTGGGGAAAACACCCTTTTTTCCTGGGGACTTGAGGGGATTCGAAATATATTTTCTGCACCAAAATCATTCAAGATGCCAATGACCTAAGGTTGTTATCCGTCCTCTTTTTCCCGGACACTTTTTTACCTTCTTTTTACCGACTTAAAAAGGGACGTTAAGTATCTGTTTTACACTTATATATTTTTTTGCTTTTATATTGCTTGAAAAACTGCATTTATTAAAAATCAAGCCAAATAGAGAAACAATTGGTATTATATTACCAGCTTATGTTGTAAATAATACTGTCCATGAGGGTTGTGATATGTTATTCTATGACGTATGTATGTATTTAAAATATCGATGGTCATAATTTATTTATTATGATTTTTCGCAAGTATTTGCTTGTGGTGGTCTCGAAACATCTGTTGTTAGTTCAACCTTCTGTACAGGCAAATTTTTCTTTCAATGGTCAATTATTACATGCTTTAGATTTCTTTCTAAAATAAAAATTTATTTGATCGAAAGATAAAATTTAAAAACGAACTTAAGCCAAACTAATCAAAGAGTTTTGGATAAAACCATACAGTTCGACTAAATTCATAACTTAATTGTAATCTATTTTGTTTAATATTTGCTAGTATTTTTAGAGTAATTGTTGTATAAATTCAGACAAAAATATTGTTTGATAATTTTCAGAATATCCAGTAAATGCTTTTGTTTGATTTAGTAAATTGCTTTGTTTACAATTTGTAAATATTTTTAGACAAATTGTTTTATGGATTTAAACAAATAGATCACTGAAATTAATACAGTTTTTTAATGAAATTGTTGACATATTTTTTTCTATATTTAGAAATTTGTTTGTAGGTCCGTTTTTAGACAAAATATTTACTATTTCATTGAATTCTTTTACTGAAAATGAAATTTTTTTCTGTGTACACAACACAAACTAAAATTTTTCTGTTGTATGGAAATTGGGATTTTCATCAATGGAGATCCTTCACTTAATTGTACATAAAATCGACATTTGTATATCGATTTTAATGATGTATAGCTTATATGCTTTCTAATATAAATAGCTTTCTGATAAATTTTTAATTTTTGCCCTCTTAATTTTTATTATGAGTTTTTGAAAACAAAAAAAAAATTTTAATTTTGCATGAAAATATTTATTTTTCGATGCTAATTTCTGAATAACTTGGAAACAGTTCAAAATATTAAAATTTTTTAATCCAGTAAACCGCTCTCGAGCTATGATAAGGGGCTATTCACAAATGACGTAACGCCCCCAAGGGGAAGGGGGGGGGGCTAAGTCTAAAGATTTGCTACGGATTAGATAAATTGTACTGAAAATTTAGTAAAAAATCGTTAAGAAGGGGGGGGGGGGGGGGGTGGGGGTATAAAACCTCCTGACCGCCATATTTCGGATGCTATATAAATGGCGCGAAAAACTATTTTTGCAGGCCAGTGCAATTCTTACTAACATATTTACCGAGCAAGTTCTTATTTTCTCCACTGCAACAAAGTTTGCTTTTATAAAATAATTAAAAAAAAAACACACGCTCACAAAGGAAATATTTCTTATTCTGAACACATGCTTTCTTAAACGAGAAGCTCATCTTGTGATTTATTGGATAATTAGTGAAAATCTAGAAATAATTATCAACAACCAGTTAAACAATGAGCCAGCCAACAATAAATATAAAACTAAACTGGGTAAATGGTGAGAAAAAGATGTGGAAAGGAAATCCCGACAAATAATGAAAATATTGTCAATCAAATATCAAAAACAGCCATGAGGCTACATTAAATATTAAAGAAAGAGAAAAATGAAATTAATTTTCTAAAATAAAAACTCAATAAGCTGATTAAAAAACTTGTTCAGTGCACATTTCTGCGTAGAAGATGCTGCACATTTCAAACCGAAAGATGCAGAACTACTAGAGCAGCTAAAACTACAGCTAATAAGCAGTGACAATAGCGGACAAATGCAATTGTAGATGTTAGAGCTAAAAGAAAAATTTGAATTCGATTTGCAACTGTTGTGCGGTTGTGGCATATGTGTGGTGCGGGGCGCGAAATATAACTCAAATTGATTGTGTTGTATTTGTGTTCGTTTTGTATTGAGTTGAGTGGAACACCAACTCATTGGCATTAGATTGGTCTCCTATTTTTGTTGTTGCTGATTCGGGTTTTTTCTATGTTGAGCTTTATGAATGAAGCTGATTATTTGGTGTTGTTGGCTAGTAAACTTTTGCTTGAGCTTAACGCGGCCAGCTTAAGTTTATCTATTCATGTACGGTTGGTAGAAGCGAATGGTGGTGTTTAAAACATAAAATCAAATAGCTTATTGGCAAACAAAACAAAACAAAACAAAAATTTGTTCAAAACGATATGAACGGCCATTCAAAAGAATAAATAATCTAGCGTGAATCTTTGTTTAACCAACATAATTATAATAAATGACCGTTATACCAAAATTCTAAAAATATATACAATTAAAAAAAACAACCTGCAAAGAAAACTTGAAAAAAATAAAAGCCCTCTAGATGCGCTTTTACAAAGTTACTTTATGTTTTCAGTGTTATTTCAAAAATATTTTCATATACTTGAAACGCGCAATGTTTAAGAATTCGTTTGGCATAAATATTATTTCTAGTTGTATTTGAAAAATTTATTAAGTGCATTCGACCATTTCATTAAGCGTGTTAAAATATTTACCACCATGGGCATTATAAGCCAACAACGTTGGCAAAATAATCTTAATACCACCACAATAATAAGCTCTTGTACTCAAAGTGTATGATTTAACTTAGAAAAGTTAAAAAAAATTAACGAAACGTAACGAAAATATGGAAAAAAAGAAAATAAAACAAATTAAACTTAAATAAAAATCATAAAAACACCAATAACAATGTATTGTGTTACCATTTTCTAATTCGCAAATAATGAACAAACAAGAAATACTTATTATAACAAAAAATATTAATTAAAAATAAAAAAAATAAAATAGCAATAAAAAAGCCAGCATATACTGATAATAACGAAGAACACAAACCTCAACTCCTTAAAATTATAAATACGTATCAATTTTTGTTGTTGTTTACATTTGAAGATAAAAATATATTTTTATATGAAACCATCATAATGAAAAGGTAGTCAGTCAGTCAGTCTTGAAGTGTTCGATTTATTCACATATGCTGGGGAAGTATACTAAGGAATATATTTGGATTATATTATAATACATATTAAATAAAAATATGATTGCCTCTTAATAATAATGTGATAGTCATATAAAATAAAATTAAGATATCCTCTTAATAATACTGTGGTGGTCGAAAATTCGGCCAAAGGTTCTGATAGTTGATGTTATATAATTTGTGGCCAAGGAATCGAATACCGTTCACCGTTTTGTCAGATTGGATCGACTTTCCGAGATATTGGTATTTTAAAATTTTTAATTGGATACCCCATTATTCACTAAGAACACTATGCAACAAGAAAAATTCCAAGGAGTGCCACTATAATTTTTTACAATTACAATTACAAAAACAGCCATAATATTAAATTCTATGGATATTTTTTTTATTTCTTTTTTCACCGATTTTATCATAACTTGCAAAGGAGTTGTTTAATTTTATTACAAAAACCTCTAAAAAACTTGAAATAAAATTATCTTTAAGCCGTTTTATAATAATTTTTTATATATTCAATGATGTCAGGATTATTCAGACCGCAATGATGAAAATTATATATATATATATATATTTTTTTTATTCAAAATTTTATTTTTTTAAATTCATAATTATCCGATAATGGCAAAATGTTACCATTCTTATTCTTTTATCATAAAACCACATATTCTAGAAAAAAGCTTAATTTCATGAAAATTCAAAAGTTTCAAAAGTGAAACTATATGATTTTTGCTAAAAATCGCTTTTTGAAGAGGCTGCTCCGCCGATATTATCATAACTTGGGAGAGGGCTGTCAAATTTTATTTAAACTAAAAAACTTTAAGCAAAACTTCCTCTAAGCTGCTTGAATGTTATTTTTTTTTGTTAAATTTAATAGTTTTGCAATGATGAAAAATATCTTTTTAGACAAAATTTGAAAATTTTAATTTTTTAAAAAGCTATAAAAAATCTATAATGCCAGAAACTTACCATTGTTATTAACTAATCATAAAGCCACATACATACATATAAATAAAATAAAATAAAATAAAATAAAATAAATTAAAATAAGCTTTATTTCATTAAAATCGATAGAGAAATATTGATTTTATTAATAATTAGCTGAGCCCGGCAAACGATGTCTTGTCGCAAAATGTATTGTTTTCTTAACTTTACGCAGCAAAAACTTTGCTTACTGACAGGCAAAATAGTATAGGATTTAAGTCGTAACTACTAACAATTTGCCTCGATAACTACTTATTTTTGTTTGAGAAGTCCAAAAAATAAGAGGTACCCCTTACAAATGTATTTACATTGTCACAGCAATTAACTAGTTATTATTTGGCTTACTTGAAGCTACAAAATAAGTAGTCAAATAAACAATTTTAATTTAAATTAAAAAACAAATATCATACGCATAATGTTTTATTTATATTTTTTTAATTTAATTTTATTTTTTTATTTTTTGACCCAGCTAGGATACGAACCTGTGCTCGTTCACATATGAAGACAAGAACTTTACCCACTCAGCTATTGTTGACTTATAAGCTTAATCGACAAAAAGTAGTTTTCATATACAAACATATGCTGATTCAAACAGAGGCTGTCTATTTATTTTATTAGTACGTATCGACTAATTGTAACTACTTTCAGATAATGATAAAAATACTTACTACTTCTAATTTGAAGCGAAGTACCACTCATTACTTTGTAAGCCATTAATAAAAAAAGTTTTTGCTGGATAGATAGGTTTTTTTCAAAATAACTCCTCCTAATGGCCATCTATTGAGCCAAATAAAACAAAAGCCTGACGCGATTTGACCCGAACCTGTATTAAAAATTTCAGCTCGAAAACTCTTATACCGGGTGGCCCAGAATTAACGAAGGGGTTTGAATAGTCTATAAATCCATAATCTTAACATGTTTTTCATTTATTTTTTCAGACTTTTGTAAAGAAGATATGGGAAATTGAAACTGGAAAGATTTACCATTGAACAACGATCATAGAGAAAGAGATACAATGATGTTCTTACGGAGCGTTTTCAGCGAACGCATTATTTCAAGAAGCAGTGATTTTATTACCTGCACTAAACCGCTCTCGAAACGTTTTCTTTAGGTTATTTTAAAGATCGTGCATATGTAATAAGCCACAGACCATGACCCAACCAAAAATAAAAGTCGAGGCAAAATTCGAACAATGGCTTCGAAAATTGTGAAAAGTCATGGAAAACCACGAAAATGTCCGGTAACAGCGCCATTGTTTCCCTCGATGTATGTTCGTTGGTCAGTAGTAAACCTTCCCAGTTTTAATTTCCCAAATCTTCTTTACAACAATCTGGAAAAATAAATCAAAGAAATGTAAAAATAATGGAGATATAGACTATTCAAACCCCTCCGTTAATTTTGGGCCTACAGGGTGGCCCATAGATCATGCATTACTAACAAATACACAAACGACTTTATATATCGAGGGCTTATATTCAAATAGTGCTATCTGCACTTTTCTCGAAAATGAGTTTATTATAGCAACGTGTTCTCTGATTGAATTGTCATCTGTCATTTATTTAAAAAAATAAAAGAAATATATTTCTTAAAGGTATATTTCTTAATTTTTTATTGTGCTATCTAACAACGCGTTGTTATGTTAGTAAACAAAAAGTGATATCTGCATAAAATATTCGTGTATAGACAAAATAATAAGATACATTGTAATTCGGGATTAACCAACTTCCTTACCCCTGGGGAATCCCATAGAAATATGGTGGTTTAACAAAATTGTTAAATTTGGCCCCTGCAGCGCCTAGGATGCGCCTAGACAAATCAAATATATGACTAACCCCACTTAATTTTTCTTTCCCAAAATTTTTTTCTAACATACCTAATGCGCGTTTTTTGTATGGGAGTCATTTAAGGGCTGGAGATAAGGGGCAAGTATGTTTTGAGAAAATGTTGAAAGCGAAAAACCAATAGAGGTCAGTCATACATTTAACACCCGTAGGGCTGACTCCTAGGTAGATATGGGACTTTTTTTCTATATATTTCTAGTCTGTATTGTAAATCATATATGGGAGCGCCCTAAGGCTGAGGCCACATGGGCGTTTTTAAAACGCGGCGTTTCTCTTTTTTTTTAAATTTGAAGTTTTAAAAAATTTTAAACTTTCAAATTTAATATAAAAAGCAGAAACGCGGCGTTTTAAAAACGCCCATGTGGCCTCAGCCTTAAGGTATAAAGATACGGGGTAGTTGTGTTAAAAAAATTTTTGACGCTAGAAAACTAATGGGAGTTGGCCGTACTTTTGACTCGTCTAGGGCCATCCTAGGCGCTGCTGGGACCAAATTCAATAATTTCCATAAACCACATTATTTGCATGGGAGCCCTCCAAAGAGGTGGTGATAGGGGGCAAGTATGTTTAAAGAAAATGTTGGCAATAAAAACTATTGGAGGTCGGTCATACATTTAACCCCCCTCTTTTTTGTCCCTAAATATATAAAAGGGAAAAAACTCCCCTTCAGCGGCATTATAGCAGGCTGAATAGCTGAACAAAAGTGTTCTTTGTGGTGTTTTGCATACAACTGTTGAGCACATCTTATACCTTAGCCGTAAGCCCTACAAGATATTCTATGCCGAGTCTGTATAACTATGAACTGCGTAACTGATTTTTTATTCTTTTTCGAAAAATATCGAAAACCTTATATAAATCGCTAAGAAATGTTCCTATGCTGAACATAAAAAATAGCTAAGAATATCTACTAAATACCTGTCAGTTCTTTAATCTTGTGGCTATAACGCTTTCGGCCTAGTTATGATGTAACTTCTTACACTGAAAAGTTTTAAAAATCAGTTACGTGCTGTCAATGTATGACCATCGATATGCTTCTCTTATTTTACACTTCAAATTTTTTAAAAATACTGGAAATTATAACTTTTTTATTGTTATTGCCCGCAGTCTTGTGTATTGAGCGTTACGCTTTTTCAGTACGCTTCATTATTACTCAGTTTAATTATTAAAATTACATTAACAACATACACTAAAATAACAGTGTAGGTTTGTATTTCTAAGTATTTAAAAGTTTTATAAACTTTGTTAAATAGTATTATATTGCAAAATGTTTCATCAATCAACAATCATCGTTTGTATCCAAAAATGTGTTGAGTGCTATCCATATTTTTTGAATATAATTGAAATTTTTTTAGTGAATATCTAAGAGGTTATGTTAAAATACATTGAAGATTATACATCTGAATTGTATTAAATTCAATATAAAGTGAAAAAATATTGAATTCGTATAAAAATGTATTGAGCGTTACGTCAAAAATTTTTTTAATATAATTTATCTCAAAATTTTAGGACCTTAAAGAAACTTAACAGCAGCTGAAGGGTAAAAACGATATAAATAACATTATCTGTTTACAAATTTCTGGTTTCCTTTAAAAAATTTTGCTGCTTCCGCACTGTGGGTTGTTTTTTATATTTTCGAAGAGTGTATTAGGTATGTTGTATTTTTCTACAAAAAAATTATTTGAAATTAACATAACTTTTGACATTGTTGGACGATTTTATTATAAAAAGTCTTATTTGAAAGAATTTTGCTTATGTATAAATGTTTGTAAAAAACTATTTTAAAACATACCAATTTCTTTATTTCTCCATGTGAACCCAAGTCAATATTAAAAAAGTGGTTATAGCTTTTAAGTTCGTATTGCGATTATTATAATTTTTTTGTTTTTAGAGAGTAGATGTAGTGTGCTTTCAAACCCTGTACTCATTTTTTGTGGTGTATTTTTGTTCGCAAAAATCCTTCCTGGAACAACCGCGAAAGCAAATGTAACGCTCAAGACACAAAAATATTTAAAAATCGGAAAATATAATTTTATTTCAGGGTCCATTGAATGGGGCGAACACCATAATATGAAACCATCTTGCCTTCTCATATTTATATTAGTTACAGTGCTAAACAAAAACACATACACAAAATGTATGTTTAGATGAGAATCAGCCATATATGTTTCATCATTGCGGTCACAATAATTCCGAAACCATTGAGTATACAAAAAATAATGTTAAAACGGCTTGAAGGTAATTTTGTTTCAAGTTTTCTAGAGCTTTTTATAATCAAATTGGACTACCCCTTCCCAAGTTATGATGAAATCGGTGGAGCCGCCTCTTGAAAAAACCGAAATTTTAGAAAAAAAAATTTTAAAAAAACGTGTCTATAGAATTTTAAATTTCGACTATTTTTGTAGTTAGAAGACCACAATAACACATCAAAAAAAATGTTTGTGGTGATCAAAGACCATGACAAAAGTTTCATTTTGTTGCATAGTGTTATTAATTTTGTTTGTTTCAAAATTATATTTTGTGATAGAATAGCCTTTAATTTTTAGTACGTTTGTTTTTTAGTATTCGTTACTCTTACCTTTCTACAATAGCTGTTAAAATTTCAAGAGCTTGCCTTTTACGGTTTCAAAGATATTAAAATTACGTTAAATGATAGAATATCCTTTAATTTACATTTGGTTGAAATTTCAGTATTTATTGGTGTAGTGACACGTAGTCTGTATAATAATACATTGACCTTGAAAACGTCAAGTTTCTATATATCAAATGTCTGTATATGTATTACATTAGGATTTCAACATGTTTCGTTTCTCGCCTTAGAACACTGTTTAATTTTTAACTTTCATACATTATTATTATTTGTTGTTGTGGCGGCCAAAGTTGCACATATTCTGTAAAACTTCAGGTCCGTATCTCTTATGGTTGTCGAGAAAGAATCCTGTGGCAGACAGACAGACAGACAGACAGACAGACGGACAGCGTAGCGAAAGGAATACGATTCGATTTCACCGTTGGTGTTCTTCTTTTTTTTACGAATATATAAAGTTGGGGCTACATACTTATAAGTATTTGACAAATAGTCATTCAATTCTCTATACTGTCTGTGCTCTGAGAAATAGAGCACGTTTGTTCTGTATTCGAAAAAGGAAAGAACTTCACATGCATTAAACAAAGTTACTCGATGCAGACCTCTAGATAAAACCATTAAATTTTTTTCTGTTGTACCGTGTAATTATGTGATGATGATTGAATAATTGTAATCCAAATATTGTTAGTTAGGTATACTTCTCAGCCATATTGTCTTTTTCTTTTTGTTTTCACATTAGACACCGTTTGCATTCATTTTATTAACTAATTTCAACAGCTTTAAGTTTTTTTTTTGTTTCATGAATTTTCTTGAAGGCAAAAAAATATACAACAATTGTGTACCGTTACGATATTTTCTTTCAAATTAATATTTTGAAATCAATTGTAACTTTTCGTTAAAAACTGCCAGCTGTTATTTTTGGCATTTGCAGACATCCATCAAAAACAAATTTGTTGTAACATACATCCACACATACAGTTGGTGAAAAGAGTGTTTAATTGCAGACAAATTTATACAATTAACATCTTGGTGCATTCATATGTTTATAACTAAATAACCACAAATATTTATTAACAAATAAAAATAACAAACAAATTTAATTATAATACATCTAATGATACATCGGTGTTTATTAGAAAATTAAAAAAATAATTAATAATAAAAAGAGTTTAGCAATGATTAAAATAATATAAAACATTAACATTATCAGAGTGTTCGCAATATTATAGTCTTTCGTATTCATGTATATCCGTAAAAATAAGAAGTGTGACATGTTACCAATGTTCACGAACGATTGTTAAATTAGCAGCAACTATAATATAATTAAATTTTAATTATGTAATTTCTTGCACTTACTTTAAATGTGTTTTTAATATTTTTAATTTCTTTGTAATGGCATGGAAATGAAAATGTAAAACTTTTACAATCAAAATAAATTTATATTATACTCGTACTTTCGATCAAATCCAAGTTGATTCATAATTTGTTGCAAATGTTGTGTCCAAAATTAAATATTATTAATATCATATAATTAATATAATGTTTAACGTTGATTAAGTTGCATTTCTTTTGCAATTAAGGTTAAATTTGTTTTAATGAATCTGCTCATTAAATACAATTAACGTGTACTCAATTTGAACTTAGACATTTTCTTAATTGAATTATAATAAGTATTTATATGAAAACTAACGTTATTTATAAATTTAGAAATAAAAAGTTTAAGAAGTTCGAATTTTAGGATTAAAAAACGAAGCTATTGTATTCCAAGTGCTAACTAGATTTTATAAAGCATTATTTACATGAAACTGTTTTGATTTTCATACGAGGGTCGTTATTTGTATTATAAGCCTAATAGGAAAAAAAACGGGAATGTGTCATTGAAATTTATTTTCTTTTTTTTTTTAGAAATATTCTCCTTTGTGATCTATACACCGATACATACACTAAAAACTAAATTTCACTTTCAGTAAAGAAATTCAATGAATTAGTTAGAAACTGGTAAATTAAATGAAAAAGGTCTCAATAATACAAAAATTCAATAGCTCTTATTGGTATTTTTTTCACTATATTAAACCAACTTTTTATCTTCATCACTTAAACAATTTACTTAAAAATGTTTAGAAAGTTCCTACAAAAAAGCTAACTGAAGCAAAAAAAATTAATCTAATAAAATTTTTATTAGGCTGAAGTTTAGAACATGACATCCAGAAGGAATGAGACTTGATCAATATTCCAACATTCAACCGATACGTAAGAATAGATCAACGTTGTTTTCAGAAATCGCGACAGTCCCATCATTAGTGCTCATATGTATCTGCGTCTATCACCACTTGTTAAGTGAGCACCAGGGAAACCGGAAATATGCCCTAAATAATGTGTTTTATACGCATTAAATCTGCACTAAATACTTAAAAATATGCTACCAAAATGAAAAAATATGCTCTTAAAACTTGATCATTTCGCTTATAATTTATATGATATTCATATATTGGTGGCATGCCATAATGTCCTAGAGGATAACGTCCACGGACATTATTTCCATTTCAAAAAGGAAATAATGTCCATGGGAATGTCGAATAGTACAGAGTAAAGGTGTTCTGCTTAGTCAAAAATTTAAACTCTGCGAAGCCACTATTTTACATACCCAGAGAAGAAAAGAATTAATACCGTCCAAAGGCCGGCTATACAATCAATCTTCACTCTGCACTACTATTTGCATGAACTATATTTTTTAATTTTTTTTATGTTTATTATTTCCTTTTCAACGTGAAAATAACGTCCATGGACACTATTTCATTGCTCGATATTGCACGCCACCCAGACCCCCATTAACCATAGGGCTAATTGGGCTGCAGCCCAGGGACGCCAACGACCGGATGGCGCCAAAAAACCAAAATGATGCGCCAAAAAAACAAAATGATACAATTTTGATTGCTTGTTTTGGCGGAGTCGATCGCAAACGGCTTTTTAGTTCAATATTTGAAATAATGTAAATTCAAACTATTTTTATTAAGAGTGGAGTGTTGGAATATTCAAACCAGATTAGCAGAACGGATCAGTACTTCTGATTTCGACAGGCCGCTACACCGTCTCATCAGCGTTCTTGTTCACTTTTTATAAGGAAACATCAGCTATTTAACTAATTTTTTGCCAGCAAATAGAATACAATAGTTTTTTCCATGTAAATTCTTGCCCTGCATTTTTATTCCGACTCAACTTAGTTTTGCCGAAATTTCCCTAGCTGATTAATAATCCAACACTCACAAACTCTTGTTATTTTCTGTCTCGCTCTTGATGGGCATTTTTTTCAATACCTACAATCAAAGCTGTTTGTGTGTTAGTTTTTTATGCATGCAAAACTGTTTAAGTTATTTTGTCTGTATTTTTAGTTCCAGATCGTCAACAGAGTGGTGAACATGCATTCAAAATTATTTGACTGAACAAAAAACAATTAAAAATTGTTGTTGTATTCCATAATAAAAAAAAATCAAATTAAAAAAAGATTTACTGAATCAGATAAAATAATTGTCTAAATATGTTTTTTTCATAATCAATAAAAGAATTTATAGATTCAAACAAATATTTTACTGAAAACGGAGCATTGAAATATTTTTTCAAAATCAAACAACAGATTTACTACTCTCTGTTGTTGCTTTTAGTGTATATAAGCGCTCAACATGAAACATTTACTGAATCAGACAAATTGTTTATTGAATTTAAAAGTGAATTTCAAATGCTTGACTGAAAATAAAATTTGAAAAATTGTTTCTGTGTAGCTTAATTTTCACTAAATACTAAAACAACTGCATAGTTTTAGGAGCGTCAAAAAATATTTGGGCTCAAGCTTTACAGGTTAATAAAAATCTTATTAATGTGAGCTTTGCTGGCAAAAACAGTTTAAGCAAACGCTTATGGTATGAAAACTTTAGAACAAAACTATCGGAATGCTAGAACGGATTAAAACACATTCCGATCGGATTAAAACGAAAAACTATATAATCGCAGAAAGTTTCAATTTTGGATTTTCATTAATTATTGCATATTATGTACTTATATCAAAACCCATGTCCCTACAAATTTTTAGAGTTCTGATATAAAATTCGGCGACATTGTAAGCAAAAAGTATACCAATATTTTGTAATAAATCTTGTAATATTTTATAAAGTTTTTTCCGTCTCCTGTAAAATTTAAATATTTGATTTAAATAGTTTTTCGTTTCATATAACGATATGTAGCAAATCCTCCTCCATGGCTCAGATATTTTTTGGGTGCAATTAAACCATGCGTTTCCGGTTTTAATTTTGCTTTCATAACACCTGTGTAATTAATACACTTAATAATAAATAACAAAAGTTTAGTATAAAGCTTCCTACTTCATATGTTATAACTTATGTTGTACTTTTGCAAAACAATTGAAAGTTATTTGTTGCACACGAAATTCGGCCAAATCAATTGCAAACTTTCTTGATTACAGAGCAAATAAAATTTACACTTTTTTTATTGTCGACGTTTATATGTTAATTAATGCATTACATACATATAACCATAATATTTAATAGAAAATAAAAAGAAAATAAAAATATTTAGCAGTTCAAAATCCTCTTGATTTTAACAATTCAAAGAAATAAAAGCAAATCAAAAACATGAAGGAAAGAAAAATAAAATAAAAATAAATAAAATCAATTTATTTAATAAGAAGACAAAGTCGAAAAACTATTGATTGAATGATTACTGGGGAGTCATTTGTACGAGTAAAAAATTAACAACAATAATAATAATAAGGTCAATGAAATAATTAATTGCTACCGTTAAAGAAAACATTGTCCGGCGAAACGAATGGTTACTTCTCATTTTTTTTTACAACGATATAAAATTGACATGTGAATATACTTCATCTTCTTTTGTCTTTCCAAAATCTATCGCAGCTACTTTCTTAAATCAACTAAACAGGTACAAAATAAATTAATTTGCATCAATATTTCATTGCGTTTTCGTATTTAATAGAGATTTTGAAAAAAGTTTATAAAATGCACGTTTTGCACAAATGCCGCTAAAAACAAGTCGAAAGATAAACTGTATGCTGTTGGTGATGATGATGATGATGATGATGATAATGATCCATATTAGATTTATTTAGTCTTTCAAACGTTTTTATGCGTTTAGCTCTTTCAAACATTGAACGGTTTGCTTGAATGTCAGTGCTGCGCTGCGTTAAAAATAAAAGAAATAAAAGAGTCAGAGAATTGTATTCGTTGGCCAAGTCTGAATAAAAGATACTCTAAAAGTCTATACATATTATAAAACTGTAACAAGTGTATGTATGTATATAAAATATTTTTGGAAATTTTTAGCGTTTTTTTAAAGCTAATTGTCCTAATTTAGTTAATTGTGCGAAGTCGAATTATGTATGCACATAGTGTTACTTTGGAAGCAATGAAAATTTGATTTCTTCAAATTCACATCCATTTTTTTACAGGGCATGAAATACGTATTTCGTGTGATGCAATGCACTTCATAAGTATTCAAGTGTCTTCTTTTTTATTGGAACCTAAACAAGCACCTATATTATTTTTAACAGAAACCTTTACAAAATATGCAAATAAGCTCACAACAATATAGTCATATAAATTTAAATTTATGCGGATGAAGGCCGCGGGAACAGATAGTAAACTATAAAACTGCGTAAATAATCTTAATTTTTTATTTTAACACTCTATTTCTAATAATTAATTCAACTTGTTTCTAAGAGAAAACTATTAAAAAAGCATAATTAATGAGAAGTTTTTGGTAAAGTTTTTACTTTACAAAAAAAAAATCAAATATGTACATAATTTTCTCTTGAAAACGTTTGGAAGAAATTTTTTACTAATGATCGATCTCTTGTTTGATAAAATTGGTATCGGAAGCTTTTAACAATGTTCCATAAAAATGTTTGTAATTTTTCTATAGAAAATTTTTCGACGAGTTGTCTATAAAACTTTTTTATAAATTTTCTATACACAATAATTTGACGAGTTATCTTATAGCAAATCGTTTGACGAAGCTTTCCATAGAAACCCTTTTCACGAATTTTTGCGAGTTTTTTATGAAAACATTTGGAAGCTCTTGACGAGTTTTTCCATAAAAACCCTTTTGATAAATTTTTCTAAATCTTTCGACGATTTTTTCTATAGAAAATCTTTTGACGGATTCTTCTACAGAAAATCGTTCGATGATTTTTTTCTATAGAAATTCTTTCGACGATTTTTTCTACAGAAAAACTTTTGACGAGTTTTTCTATAAAAAACCTTTTGTCCAGTTTTTCTACAGAAAACCTTTTCACGAGTTTTTCTATAGAAAACTTTGTGACAAGTTTTTCTATAGAAACATATTGAAGAGTCTGGATGAAATTTTCTATAGAGATCCTTTCGATGAGTTTTTTTTATAGAAAACGTTTCGAAGAAAATCTTTCGACGAGCTTTTTTTATTGAAAATCGTCTGAAGAGTTTTTCTACAGAAAAATGTTTACTTTTTCTATAGAATCCTTTTTGGTGAGTTTTTCTCTAGAAACCCTATTGACGAATTTTTTTTATAGAGAACCTTCCGACGAGTTTTTGTATGGAAAACCTTTTAACAAGTTATCTATAGAAAACCTTTTCAGAAGTCTTTCTATAGAAATCGTTAAAAAGGTTTTCTATAGAAAAACTCGTCAATTCTATAGAAAACCTTTTTAACGAGTTTTTTATAGAAAACGTTTTAAAAACCTTTTGAAATGTTCATTTGAAATGTTTTTCTATAGAAAACCTTTTGACTAGTTTTTTTATTGAAAACTATTTGAAAATGTTTCTATAAAAAATCGTTTTACGATTTTTTCTATAGAAAATCTTTTGGCCTTTTTTTATAGAAAGCCTTTTGTAGTGTTTTTCTATAGAAACCATTTGAAGAGTTTTTCTATAGAAACCCTTTTCAAGAAACCCTTTTGACGAGTTTTTCCATAGAAAACTTTTTGTCGGGGTAGAAAACGTTTTAATGAGTATTTCCATAGAAACTCTTTTGACGAGTTTTTCCATAAAAACCAATTTTCATAGTTTTTCGATAGATAATTATTTGATGAGTTTTTCTAGAGAAAACATGTTGGCGAGTTTTTCTATACAAAACATTTTGGCAAGTTTTTCTATTGTAAACCTTATGACGAGTTATCCAGTGAAAGGTTTTTGGCGACTGGTATACACAAAATTTGGCACAGGAAAACCTTTTGATGATTTAGAAAACTTTTAGACCATTTTTTTATAAAATACTTTGACACAAAATTTTCTACAGAAAAGTTTCACGAGTTTTCAACAGCAAACATAATGACTAGTTTTTACAGAAAACTTTTTGACGAATTTTCAACAAAAAAACTCTAACGAGTTTTCTATAGAAAAGTTTTGAAATGCCAGTCACCACATAAGAGGTGACTCACTTGGGTCCACCGATTCAGTGCCCTTGGGGATATCCTGGAGCAGATTATGCATAATTATGTTATGCCCCACGGTCATGTCAAACCCTCCAATCTCTCGCAAATAGGAGAATAGCTTGACTAGCCACCACTATATATGCTAGACTGTCTAAGCCCGGTTAGGTGATAAGAGACAAGTAGTCTCTTCCTTACGCTTGCTAGGGCATATAAGATGAAGCGCAGCATCCTCTTCCTCCCTCATCATAATAATTTATGCACAAGCTTTGTAACTTAGACCCAGGGTCCCAATATTTTAGTGCCCTGTGAGCACTGTTACTAATAGCCTCGTAAGACCCATACCAAGCCTGATCAGATCACGTGTCGTGCGTAAGTCGTTATGAGGCCACGTAGACCAGCACACAAAAAAATATTCCTCAAAAAATGTCAATTAATACATTTTATCAAAAACGAATACTAGTTTCAGTTAATTTCGTAATTGAATCAATTACTCATGTGACCAAAAACAAAATTTTCTATGAATTTGTAAAACTTTTGAGTAATTGAAAATTTTAATATTTGAATATACAATTTTCCGTCGTAGGTTGAACTGTAACAACAAAATTGATTGAATCTGTACTCTTCGTAATTGAAATCTTATTTTATTATTTTTTTGTGTATACAGAAGAAATTATGTTTCAAAAATTTTCAATTTACAAAATTAATCAAAAATTAAAACTAGTTCCAATTAATTTCGTAATTGAGGGAATTACTCAGGTGAGCAAAATCAAAACTTTCGAACAATTCTTAAAAATTTTGCTCTGATGTAAATGCACTATAATTTAAAATTTTAATTTTGAACTTCAACAACACATTTTACTGAATCTTCAGTTTCAGAAATTGAAATCATATATATTGGTGTTTTCTGTATAGTAACTCGGCAGTTCCCACCTTCGTGGATCAAGTTTATATGAGTCATGTTGAACCAACAATACAATTAAATAAATCAATGGCAGTAAAGTGGATGTAGTCATCCGCCATCTGGCAATGTCAATTTGAGTGTCCTGATGCTGAAAACTTTTGAAGAACTTTCCTTAAGAGTTTTTGTATTGCGGTGAACTTTTCGTGAACAAATTCTGACGAGCTACAAATCTGTAAGACATATTTTTACTTCTTCGCGATTCGACGAGTTATTCAAAATGAAATGTGGATATATTTTTTCTTTTGACAAGTTTTGATGGGCTTTTCATAGCTACCCACATTTTGTAGTCATATTCGTAACATGCTCGCGACTGCTAAAAAATTTTGCTGACAATAGCGTGCAAACACTAAACAAGAATAATGTACTAACTGGCAACATTTCGATATTTGAAAAGTTAGTGGCAAAAAAATACTCACAATGTTCAAAAAGCGTTCAATTACAGCAAAAACTAAAACTGCAACGCATCGAACACCAACCAATTCATATGAAATATATTAAGGAAAAGCTGTGAACGAAAATAAAACTAAAACTAAACTTGATATTTTACGTGTTTAACTTGATTTACTCAACAACATTTGAAACAACAATTGCAACGGAAAATTAAAACTAGCGAAAAAATAAAATAAATCAGCAACAAAAGAGAAAAGTATTTTAAAATTTTAAACACGACGCAGACCAAATACACAATTTAAATCTTTTTATTAGTTTTTATAAATTTATATTTCAAAACAAACTAACAAAACATTAGACTATTTGTTTTTTCTTCGGTTTTTATGATGTATCATTCAAAGCAACCATTCACAGCTATGATTTTCACCAAAAACAAAAAAAAAATTAAATATTGAACAAAAAAAAATTTAAGATCCAGATCATGCCAGTCAAACAATTCGATCAGTTCGCAGCAGTTCTTTCTTTCTTCAGTCGCTTGTTGTCTTTTAAGTGATTTTATTTCTCTTTAATTTCTACATTCGAATATAGATTTAAAAGAAGCAAAAAATAAATAAAATAAAATTTAAGAAAAAACTGACAAGATGTATTTCTGCTATAGATTAAATAATAAAAATATTGCAAAACTAAAATTATTAACAGTGTCATTAACATTTAATGTCTTGTATTAAATCGCATTATGACACACTATCGGTGTAATTAAATTCAAAAAGAAAACGAGTTCGTTGATATTTTATTTGTAAAGCAAATAAGTGGACAATAATTATTGATTTTTGTTTAAAGCAATTAAAAATCAAAATATTTGTAAAAAAAATTAAGAAAGTATCGGAAAAAGTGGTTAGTGGACTTTAAAGAAAAAAAACTTAAAAAAGCTCAAAATAAAGTTTGATATTTTTGTGTAACAGGCGGGTTTTATAATTAAAATAAATAATAATAATTTATGTTGTGTATAATAAATATTTAAAACATATGAATTCTACAACAATTAAGAGAAAATTTACAAATAGTTAAAAAAAATGAAAAAAAAGAATAGAATTTATGAAGAACTGAATTTAACTCAACTGGAACTCCAAAAACCATCAAAAAGTAATTGTGGATAAGTACGAAATTAACCCTGAAGCACATTCTAAGTTTTTACTGATTTCTGGCGTTCCAGTTGAGTTTAAAAATGTATTGTCTTCTAGCAATCATAATAAAATTTTATGCGAATTCTTTTGTAGGATATTTCATCCCCCTATCTCGCCATCGAAGGGGAGGTTCTTGCCCCCTTTTAAGAAAGGATTAAAAAACACCCATACAGCGAAGCGCTAGAGGGTTAACATGTTCCATGAAATTATTTCCCGTGGAGTTTTTCTTAAAATGAGCAAAAAGTAGGGGGCTTGTAAAACAATGTACATAACGTTTAAACTTGTGGAGATCCCATTGTCAAACTTTTACAGTATAATGAAGACACGCTAATTTAGGTAAAAAATAACCGGTTTTGAACATGAAACAAAAAATTTTTTTTAATTAAATATATTTTTTAAAAGATGAAACGATTTCCTATAAGAATCTCTTATTTAAATCTTTTTGTTTTATTTTTTTCTCGAAACAATAATTTAAAAATAAGAAAGCACGGTGTCGTGGGACACCGGGTTGGAACTTAGCTCCTTACGCTATATTTACCTTAGAAATTGCCCCAAACTCCCCAAGTGGACTTATTTTTGAAAAAATATATGGCGTTTGTGTCCTTCCAGATTCATTAATGTATGTTGGGTAGTTTCACAGAGGCAGAAATTGCCCCAAATCCAACCCCCCCCCCCCCCCCATCGTGGTCCCATTTTTGAACAAAAATATATCCTTTCTGACTCAAATGTATCCATGTTTTAAATTTCACTAGAATTGGTCAGATAGTTTCAGAGAGGCAGAAATTGCCTATTGAAAAAATATATCGACTATGTGTCCTTTTGGACCCAGATCTATCTCTGTTTTGAATTTCATCAGATTCGGTTATATAGTTTCGGAAAGGCAGAAATTGTCCCCTACCTCTTCCCGTGCTCCTATATTTGGAAAAATTTATATCCTATGGGCTCTTCTAGACTCAGATCTATTTATGTTCTGAATTCCATCAAAATCGAATAGATTGTTTCAAAGAAGAAGAAATTTCCCCCTACCTCGCCTCGTGGTCCTATTTTTGAAAAAATGTATAGCCTATGTCTTCTTTTAGGCTCGGATTTATCTATGTTTTAAATTTAATCGATATCGGTTGGATAGTTTCTGAGAGGCAGAAATTTCTCCTCCTAGTTTCTAAAAAACATATAACCTATGTGTTTTTCTAGACTTAGATCTATCTATGTTCTAAGTTTCATCAAAATCGGTTCTGTGGTTAAGCCTTTAAAGGCCAACAAACAAACAAACACTTACTTTCGCATTTATAATATTAGTGAGGAAAGATTGTTAACAGAGTAACATTCAGCTATCACTGTCACGAGCCGCGTAGCCAAGTCACAAACCATTTGGCAAAGACACAAACCATAATAGAGATTCCAAAAAGCTAGGCCGTAAAATCCCAGGAGTTTCCCGGCACTTCTCCGGAAGATTACGGCAGCGCTGAAAATTTAAAAATCCGCAGCGTGTCATTTGTCCGCAGTTGTGTCATTTAAACAAATTTCATATCATTTACCAGAATTTATCTAATTAGCAGACACCTTCAGGTAGAACCGCCTTGAGCCACTTAACCATGCCAAAAACCATTTAGCAAAGACACAAACCATATTTGTGATTCCAAAAACTAGGACAAACCCTCCAAAATTCCAGGAGCTCCCCGGCACTTCCGCGGAAAATGACGGCAACACTGAAAATCTAAAAAATCTGCAGCGGCAACACCATTATAATATATAGCCACTGAAATGGAGTTCTTTGTCCCTTTTTTAAGAAAGGACAAAAAGACCTATACATTGAAGAGTTAGAGGGTTAAAATGCTCCAGTAAAATGCTGCATGTGGTGTTTTGCATAAAAATACTGAACACATCATACACCTTGAACGTATGGCTTACAAAATGTCTTATGCCGAGTCACTATAAATATATGCAAAAGGAGGAAATGTCACTCCCTGCATCATAATCGGTCGTTAGAATCTTGTTATTTTGAAAAAACCTGATTTTATTGCACAGTGTAATTAAGCTTATTCCTATATAGAGCTTCAACTTTGAAAAATGTAATATTTAGAGGAAAAAAAATTTAATTTTGTTTATTTCTAATGTAGAATATTTATTGTTCATACTAGCAGATATGTCGAACTACTCACAACATGCGGCAAATAAAACGATAATTTAAAGCAATTAATTTTGATTACAAAAGATAGCTTTCAGTCTAATACTGGTAGCTACTGAAAAAGAATAAACATTTAATTGAATATAACTAAATTGCTAAACCAAAATTAAAAAACTGCTCAAACCATGTAAATGTAACTTTTGTAAAGAATAAAAATAAAAAACGGAAATAAAAGAAACTGTAACTTTACATTGAGAAAAGAAACGATCAAACTAATTTATTAAAAAAAAACTATAAAAATTAAATTCTAAACAAATGTTTAAAATTATTGAAAAAGGTGATGATGACTAGAGTGTAAAGACATAAAGATGAAAAGTGAAATTTTTTCAAAGTGAATAAAATAAAATTAACATGATAATTAAAAGTCATAAAACGAATGAAAGAAACCGTAACAAAAGAATTTAAAAAATTCCATGAAACTCCACAGATCTGATCTTATATTAAAAAAAAAAGTTTATTTAACAAAATATAAAAGAACCTCTCTATTGAAGGTAATTTTTATTAAACGAAAAATGTTGAAAGTGAAATTTAAACTATTAACTTTTTATATTAAAAAATTAACTCTGAGATCACCAACTAAATAAATATTGCACAACATTCATAAGTCTACATATCTTTGATTTCAAAACAAATATTTAAAGATTAAAACTAATGAACAAGTAAACTGTTTGAATCTCTTGCTGCACCACTACCACCACTCTTCTTATATGTAACTTAAACCTCAGTTCACCAATTGTATTTTCATTCAAAATGTCACTCAAATGTCACTAAGTCGTCAAGGCAGTTTAAAAATAATAAATTAAAGAGCTGTTTATGTAATACAAGCCATCAACTTGTTTGAAAATTTTTTTATGGAAACCACTCAGATCTTTGAATGATTTCTGTATAAATTTTCTAGACGCATGGATCGCTTGGATTGTGTTAACAGACCTTTAATCTAAAAAATAAGAACAAACTATTAAGTTTAAAATATCCAATTTGTCTTCAATTGCAATTTTTTCGTCTATCTCTTTCTTCTTGTGTTTCATCTCCTTCGACTTCGTTAGTATCGTTTTGTTTTTTACTTGTAATTTTTCCCCATCATCATTTAGTTATTTTTCTACCATCAACGTCAAGAAGGGACTTCTTGGCAGAATGACGACAAGTCTGGCTTCGTATCGGCGCTCCAAAAATAAAAGTAAATCGAATAATGACATTTGTTCCATAGCCAATGACATCAATGGCAACTCAGGAAGTGTTAAAGATAATGCGAAAATTTTGCGACGTATTTCAAATGATAATTTATCGGATTTAGCAGAAATCATGGATGATCCAAATGATCTCGAGGATGATGTTAATGACTTTGCAAATGATGCAAGTGGTCATAATATTACGGGTGTACGTAAGGAACATAATAATCGTCGTAATATTGTTAGGTGAGAATAACATTATAAATTTTTTATGCTTAATAAATAGTAAGATTTTAAGGAGGATAATAAATACGATATATGAAAGGATTAAGGATTTTCTTTCTTATAATTCAGAAATTAAACCAACAATGAATGATAAGTTCTATTAATCAAAAGTAACTTATCCTTCTACATGTATGTATATCTGCTGGATTCAAAAATAACAACTAACTGCCTATTCAACGATGTCGAAGGAAAACCTGAGCGATCGAAAGCCACTGTCTCGAAATCTAGTCAATTTGGGTTCAACAATATCGACAATTTTCGTTTGCTTGCACTTACGTGTGTCAATTTTTCTCTCTTAAGTATTAAAATTTTTCAACAATGCCATATTGTAAATTTCTAGTTTATTTGACGATTTTCATTAAAACACTGAAAATACTACTAAATTGGTTGAAGAAAAATAAAACCAAACATAACGACAAGAGAACCCATTGTAAGGTACTCGCAGTTGTACATGAAATTTTTATAATTTTCTAATACAAATTCTAGTTTTGTTGTACTGGTGCGACTACCTTGTTTGATGGGCCTTACACAGTAAAGAAAACAGAAGTTTTGAATGTGTTAGTGGCTTTTATTTTTTATTTACCCTACGTCTTCACGAGCCATCGAATTGAACATGACATGAACATGACGCCGACAGAGCAACTCTAAAAAATTCATCAAGTTCTTTGTGGTGAATACGTACGATGTCCATGTTCTGCATTATCAATCTGTTTTTTGGAAGTGCAATAGAGATGGAATATTTAACAATTTCGTTCTGTCTCTTTTCTTTCTATTAAAAATGATTGTTGACGGCGAATCTCATGGCGAACATTGATGCTCAGACATATGTTCGGGCATCGATGCCAGAGCATGGACGAAACATGGACATGAGCGGTCTACATTAGCCATATGCGATGTTCGACATAATGCTCATACCAAGTTCAAGGCTAATGTAGACCCCCAGTTAAAAAAAAATCATGAGTATGTGCATAAATAGTAAAAAAATTAATAAGAATGATAAAAAATATTATAATAAAGAGAGATGTTACGAGTTCTAAGAATTTAATGGACTTTTATGCAAAATTTTTTACCAGTCGCAAGCAACACAGTAAGTGAGTGATTTTGACATTACGGTCGTATTGCTTCGACATTGTGGAATCGGATATCCTATGAAACTACTTACGTTTTCTTTCTACTTGTTTTTCGAGTTATCGTTCGTATAGAAACATATTTATGACTTTGTGCATGAACGGAAATCAGTGTTCTTTCGTTTAGAATGCGCATGGACATCATTTTTCGACATCGTTGAACAGGCAGTAAGTGTAGAGAAAAATTCGTTACGATCACGAAAACTTAAGCTCACAATATATTCATGAAAAAAGTTTCTTGAAATGAACGAAAATATTTGTCCGTTGCTGCCATAAAAAAAAATTTACAAAACTGTTTTTTTAAAGAATTGCAGACCACTTCTATTTGTAAATATTTCAGAATTTTTAGATTGCTTCTTAGAAATTTGGCTCGTGCACTTTTAATAATGCTAAAGTTTTTTATGCTCGCGTTGATGCACGCTCACGTGAGTTAAACAGAAATTTATTCATGCGTTATCATGCGTAATCACTCGTGATCACTCGTTATCAGGCATGGTTCACACAAATCACGTGAGCGGGGCTGATCTGTATTTAGAATATAGTCTATAAAACTGCATATACACATATACACAGAAACAAAATTTTCATTTTTGGTAACAAAAATCCCGGTATTCAACAATTTTTGTTTTCATATTTCCTGTGATAACGAATTCCGCTATGTTGATAACAACATTATTTCAAAAGAAAAAAATAAATATAAGTTAAAAAGAATGTTGACATGCATGGGATACGAACCCGGGCTTCCCGGACGTGTAGCATATTATCTACAGCTGAGCCATGTCCCAGTTATTTTTTAAGAGATAAAACTTGTTTTAAGTACTTATGTATGAAAAGAAATAAGCGGTATGGGAAAGAAATACATACAACGAAATATTGTATTAAGTTAATGACCAATGTTATTGAAATTCATATTTTGTTTCAATAACAAGGTGTTATTGAATATGAGTCCTGTCTATTTTTTTCTGGGTAGGAAATGTCTTCAACTTCGCATGCTTCCACTATAAAAATTCACAAAGAATAAATGGCAATTATTAAAATATGTACAACATAATAAGCTTAAAAATTATTTTATTTGACATAAGTAATAAAAAAGCAACAAGTGTTGCTAAAAAACAATTAGGAAAAGATATTAAAAAGGTCTAACGAGCAGTGGTTAAAAAAAATTGTTTTGATGGTCGTGGCACTTTACACTTTTCTAACCATGATGTTTTATTTTCACGGGAACTCAGTGTATTAAAATTTTAATTAGAGTTGCTACACTGATAGAAACCCCGTCATAACGCTGATGTTGATGTCAAATTAATCAATGGTATGACAAGTGTCTTCGTTTTTGACCCCATGACACATTTCATCATCGTGATGTTAACCTTTACATCAGCTGGTTATTAATGCCAATGATGACAAATCCATCATCAATGCCATGACACATCGACATTAGGGAAATGACTAATTGCCATCAATTTAATGACAAAATGTCATCAATATGATGTCGCTGATAGAAAAACCATCATAACGTTGATGTAATTTAACATTAATGCAATGTCAAGTGTTTTCGTTTTTTACCCAATGAAATAAACTTTTCATCATTGTGATTTCAATCTCTACATCAACTGCCATCAATGGAATGATTGAAACAATTATACATTCGTACTCGTTTTCAGATTAAAATATAAACATTTTTTAGTCTTTCAAAAGAGATACCTTCAACTTATGCATAGTGTTTAGTGGGACTTAATTGTACTTTCGAATGGCATAAAACATAATATATTAACAGCTATTTGTTGCGAAATAATTGATCACAAAGTTTTGTGACGACGCACGCTTTGAAAGTTGAAGTGTGTTTTCGTAATTTTTAGCGAATTTTGCATAACACAAAGCACACAAAATCTAATTCATAAAAGAAAGAGGAATATAAGAGAATTCAAAAATAACTTATTTGCAGCCAAAAAAATATTGTTGTTTTTTTGTCAAACGCCGTGAACCCTTTGTGACGCACGCTATGTAACGCTCATTACATTTTTTCTTAATATCTATAACTTTTTAATTGTACAATTTACAACAAAAATGTATTTAGTGGAGTTGTAGATAATATTATTATCTATAATATAGATAATATTATTAACAATGTTTTCATATTGTTAATAGTTCACGAGATACTCTAAAAAAATAGTCACTCTCTTATTTTCTCTCCTCCGACCTTGAAAATTCAAACTTAAGCTTACAGTCGGTTACATGAGTAAATAAACGCATAAAAAAAGAAGCATCCTATATGAAATGCAAAGTTGAGTCTATTTTTTTCGTGTAGGAATATCCCTTCCATTCATAAAGAGATCACCCAAAAAATTTCCTTTATATATTTTTAAAGTTAAGTATAAAGCACATTATTCCATCAACATATACATATCGCACACTAACTCATAAACAGTCGCAACTTGAAATTTTTCAAAACCGTTTTTATTTCACAAATCAATTCACAGAACAAATCTCTAACAAGCACGAAAATTTCTCTTGTAGTAGAGAACTCCTTCTTAAAATAAAGTTAGCTTATTTTTTTTTTAGTTTTGTCTTGTAACGAGTGATTTTTTTGCTATTATCTTTTTGGCAACACTAGTTTTGACAGCTCACGCACGTTTTGTATCTTGTGTCACTGTCAAACATCTTCAGTTTGGTCTATAATTTAATCATGAATCGTCTTACAAACGAACAACGCTTGCAAATTATTGAATTTTATTACCAAAATGCGTGCTCTGTTAAGAAAGTTTTTTATCGAAGAATTGTGTTCAGCGACGAGGCTCATTTCTGGTTGAATGGATACGTGAACAAGCAAAACTGCCGTATTTGGAGTGAAGAGCAGCCAGAAGCATTGCAAGAGCTACCAATGCATCCACAAAAAACAACCGTTTGGTGCGGATTATGGGCTGGCGGCATCATTGGGCCGTATTTCTTCAAAGATGATGCGAATCACAACGTTACTGTGAATGGTGAGCGCTACCGTGCGATGATAACAAACTTTTTTCTGCCCAAAATGGAAGAGCTTGACTTGCAAGACATGTGGTTTCAACAAGACGGTGCCACATGCCACACAGCACGCGAAACAATGGACCAATTGAGAGGCGAGTTCGGTGAACAGTTTATTTCACGCTTGGGACCAGTCAATTGGCCGCCCAGATCGTGCGATTTAACGCCTCTAGACTATTTTTTGTGGGGCTATGTTAAGGCTAATGTCTATAGCGACAAGCCCGCTTCGATTGACGCACTGGAAGCCAACATTGCCAACATTATTCCTGAGATACCGGCCGAAATGTTGGAAAGAGTATGCCAAAATTGGACTAAGCGGATGGACCATTTGAGGCGCAGCCGCGGCCAACATTTGCATGAAATAATCTTCAAACATTAAATTATATCGACCCAACTATCGATCCAAATAAATATTTCATGCATTTTTCTGAATTTTATGTGTTTTTTTTTGTTTACTTTCCGATAGTTCTTATAAAATCACCCATTAGTTTTAAAAATATGGGGTAATTTGGAGTTGTGACTCTGAAATTTTTTATCAAAGTAATTCATAAAAAACGTCACTTCTCAAAATAATACACCCGATTATACTCCCTTTTTGTAGTTAAGGAGACATAACTCTAAATGATGCACCACAAAACTTAACACTTTTTTCATCAAAAGCGTCACAACTCGAAATAATACTGTTTAGGTGTAAGAAAACTACTCAATTGCTCACAAGCTCACTGTCATAAGTAAAAATAGTACTATTTAGCAATTAACATAAAAACAGACATAACGGTATTTTTCCACTTAAAGAAGACTGTGATTGATGCATTCTAACCATGTTTCTAAAAGCAGTTTTTTGATTCACCTGAACATTTGCGATTTTTAAGTTGTGACTGTTTATGTTTTAGTGTGCGATATAAACAGTTTTGACAACTTTAAAATTCTGCTCTTGCTATACCATTTCTGGGATTTGGCCATATTTAAATTTTCTTACTTTTATTTGTTATTATTTTCTGCCTGTCCCACGATGTCGACAAGTCGACTTCGTTCTCATGTTGAAAACACTAATAACAAATCTAAATTTGTTTTTGTTTTCAATATAACTAATAACAAATTTAAATTTGTTTTTGTTTTCAATATAAATATGAGAACGAAATCGACTAGTCGACATTGTAAGACATGCAGTTTATTTTTATTTTTTGTTATATTATTTTTTCTTCTAATTTTGGTCTTGATCCCAGGCTCCCCAATTTATCGCCCATTTATAAACAAATACATATACCATTTCAGATATGTCACCCTCGAAAACATCGGCAGCACGAAGTCAATATGAACATTATTGATGCGACATACATATGATGACTAAGAGTCTGTCCCACGATGTCGACAAGTCGATGTCGTTCTCTTATTTATATTGAAAACAAAAACAAATTTAAATTTTTTATTATTGTTTTCAATATTTTTTTTTCGGTTATATGTATTTTTTATTGTATCTTCAATAAAATTGAACTAACAATAAGTAATCAAATCTTAACTCTAAAATTTTAATTTTTAAGTCCAGCCAGTGCCAGACAAAAATATTTGTTTCAGCGATTGGTTGTTTGGTTGTTTACGTCTCTCGTGTTCGGCTGAGAGCAAGAGTGTCCCTCGTTCTCAGCCGAGTGTGGCCTCTAAAGTTAATGATGTTTCGGGCTAGGGGATTTGGGTGCAACTCAAGTCTTTTTATGTAGCTTGTCACTTGTTTAGAAAACACTGTCTTAACCGGCGGCACATCTAGGTCTTTATGATTTCGCTTGTTTCTGACATACCAAGGGGCTGCTGTAATCGTGCGGAGTATTTTATTTTGTTGCCTTTGAATTTTTTCTACATTTGATGCCGAGGCAGTGCCCCATAACTGGATTCCGTAGGACCATATTGGTTTTAGAATGGAGTTGTATAGAAGAAGTTTACAATCTAGGCTTAGAGTAGAGTTCCTTCCACTGAGCCAATTCATTTGAGCTGCTTTTAATTTCATTTGGGTCACCTTTGCATTTATGTGTGACTTCCATGTTAGACGACGATCAAGATGAACACCGAGATATTTTACTTCAGTGTGTTGAGGTATAGTTTGGTTATTTATTTGTATAGATGGGCAGGTTTCTTTGCACAATGTAAAAATAATGTGTAGACATTTTTGTTCGTTAATTTTTATCCGCCATTGTTTTAGCCATTGTTCCAACTGGGGTATATAATCTAGCAAATTGCGGGTGGCTTCTTGATGGCTTTTGTGAACACTTAGAAAAGCTGTATCATCAGCGAATGTTGATATGTGTATGTTACTGCTTACCGGCAAGTCAGAGGCATATATCAGATATAATACAGGACCGAGGATGCTGCCTTGAGGAACTCCGGCTTCAATGGGTTGCGGAGGGCTTTGAAAATTACCTTCTTTAACAACAAATTTCCGCTCAGTTAAGTAGCTTTCTAAAAGTTTAAGGATGTTTTCGGGTAGGTTTTGCTTTAGTTTATGTATTAAACCTGCGTGCCATACTTTATCAAATGCCTGAGAAACATCGATGAAGAGCGCAGAACAATATTTCTTTTCTTCGAAGGTTTTTCTAACCACGTTCACGAGTCTATGTGTTTGTTCAATCGTACTATGTTGTCTCCTAAAACCGAATTGGTGGTCTGGAATGCATCCAGTACGATTCAGTATGGGTGTTAGCTTACTCATAAGTAGCTTTTCAAATAGTTTTGACATGTTAGACAACAGGCTTATAGGCCTATAGGACTCCACCTTCGTATAATCTTTGCCTGGCTTAGGTATCATGGTAATCAGCGAAACCTTCCATTCTGCGGGATAGCATTTGAGGCGCAAAATACTGATAAAAATAAATAGAATTATCCGTTTTGCAGTATAGGGTAGCTCTAAGACCATTTTATTGCTTATTTTATCAGCGCCTGGGGCTTTTTTCGAGTTTAAGCCCGCAATATAGTGTTCAATCTCACGAATGTTGAACCTCAAAGTAACATCTGGTATAGCGAGGACTGGTGGCAGCTCAGCTATAGTATCAGACGTATTTGGAGTAAATACTTTCTGCAAGTGGTTTACAAACAGAATACCCTTTTCAGCGTCAGTTCTTGCCCAGTCTCCATTCGAAGCTCGCAATGGAGGCTTATATATCACTGGTCTTTTGAGGCCTCGGGCTGCTCTCCATAGCGAATAGTCTGTTTGAGGTGTTGCGTCGAGCCCATTTAGAAAGTTTTGAAGAGAAGCGGTTTTTTGATATTCTAGTAGAGTTTTCAGCTGTTTAGTACATTCCTTCAGCCTAGATTTTAGCTGAGGGGATCTGTAGCGTTGCCATTGTCTACGAACTCTCCTTTTGTCGGATAAAAGCCGTTCTACATCTGCTGAAAAATTTTTATTATATCTCACCTGAAGATTTGTAGTAGTAGCATTTAGAGCAGCTTGCTTAAGGTTTGCCTCAAATATTCTAATAGTCATCTATGTCAGCAGGCGTTTTTAATGGAATATTTTCTGGGCAATGAGCACTCAAATATTTTTTGTATTTCAACCAATTTATACGTGTGGTTGTCATCGTTAAATCACAAGAGGGTGAATATGTTGTATGTGAATATATAGTGACAATAGTTGGTGAGTGATCTGAAGACAAATCTAAAGATGCTTCAACTTGGATCATTTCGCTGGGCACACCCTTTACTACTCCAAACTCAATAACATCAGGTATTTTTCGGCGATCTGTTGGCCAGTAAGTTGGCTGCCCACTTGATATAACATTTAACCGCATTTTTGAAATTGTGTCAAACAAAACGCGACCCTTTGGCGTGATGAGGCGAGATCCCCAGAACGTGTGCTTAGCGTTGTAATCACCGGCGGCCAAAAAGCGTGGGCCTAGTGAATTAAGAAATCTACTATATTGATTTTCTGTAATAGAGTACCTGGGAGGAGAGTAAATTGATGAAATCACCAGGTTTTGATGAAAAGCTTCAATGCAGATGTTAGTTGCTTGAAGATAGTCTTCACAATGATCACTCATTAAGTAGTGTTTTAATCGCGATTTTATTAGTATACCCGAGCCACCACAAGCTCTACCTTGGGGGTCCTTTGTGTCGTAGAGAGTATATCCGTTGATTTTAAAAAAACTTCTAGCAGTCAAGTGCGTCTCAGATATAAGCATAACATCAATTTGTTTATCCATCATGAAGTATTCTAGTTCGTTTTTATGTTGGCGGATGCCGTTTGCGTTCCAGAAACAGATTTTTAAGTTCATGGTTTGTTTAATGCAGCCTGCAATAATGTAGACTGCATTTTCAACACTTCCTGCATCATGCAGGTCATGTTGGTTGTAAAAAAATTTACGGTTTGTATTAAATTTTCTATTGAAGCCTCAAGTCGATCAAAATTGAAACCACTGTTTTCGTTGGCAAGAGGCCGTTTTTGAGCTGTGGGCTGGTTAGACTTCAAAGCATTAGCGTACGAGAACTGGCTGTTTGGTATGTTTTGCGCTATGGGCTGGTTAGCCTTAAAAATGTTGGCGTATGAAGGCCGGCTGGTAGCTGGTTGGCGCAACTGGGGATAGTTTGTATTGTCGAAAGTATTAGGTTGAGCATAGGTGTGATTACGTCTGTTAGACAAAGACTGCTTAACATGTACATAGACAGGACAGCCCCTATAGTTTGCAGTGTGATTTTGATGGCAATTGCTACACTTTTTCATTTTGGAATCATCTTTTTGCTTATCACAATTGGCAGTGCTGTGTAGTTCACCACAGACGACACAAACGGTGCGCAACTTGCAAATACATTGGCGTATAGTCATAGTCGCAAACAAAGTATACTTTATGAATTTAAAACCAGTATTGCCATACAATATACTGGTTTTAAGTTCTTAAAGTATACTTTGTTTTGACTATGAGTATGCGCCATTATTTTAAAATTATTTCTTTTACGGTATTTTTAAAATGTACTGTTTGTGCATACTTTATGTGTGTGTGTGTACTGTTTGAGCATAGAATCGTAAAACATCCTAGCAAAAACTAATGCTTCGCGATAAGCAGGTTTGTAAAGGAGAGTTTTGTTTGTGTAGCTTACAAACATGCTTAATTAGTGCATGATGTTTGTTCGCGATGTCCCACTTTGGAGCATTTCTTGTTAAACGCTTATTTCAGCGCATTGAGTATATAACAAAACTATACTATTGTTTTGTCTTTTTATGTTCGTAACTCATCGTCATTCTTCGTAAAATGTATATTTGCATAATCTCTGCCTTACAGTAGCGCTTCCTTGAATGCACCACTGTAAGTGAATGTGCAAAAATTAGTTTTTTATGAGGACGAAAAAGAAAAATATAAGAAGCTTAAGCATTTCTTGCCATACATTATTGCTTATATTCCGGCAATACATTTGGCGCTGCTGTGAAGCGCATTTGTAATATCAAAAATTTGTACTGCTTCCAAAATTTCGATTAGTTTTTGGTGGGATATTTTAAGGTTCACGCTTATGTTAGTGCTTCCAAGAAGCACTATCGTCAGTGAGTGAAGATAAATCTTAAACACATATGTTGCTTTGCCTACATGTTTTGCATTTTAAAATTATCGTCAAAAGCTAAGGAGTGTTCCTGCATTTGTAGTAGCATTTTTTGAAGCATTTGTTCTTAAATATGCAATGCATTGCATCTAACAGCTTTTAGTGCTTCTAAATGTCGAATATTTTTTGATGGGTATGGAAATACTTTAAACATTTTTTGTTATTATTTAAAGAAATAAAACATAAAATCAACATAATCATTCATGTAATAAGACTAAAAAAACTATTTCATTTATACATATTTTACACTTAAATAATATGTATATAAGAAGTGACATCATATTGAAGTCATTCCAGTCATAGCATTGATGCAACTAAAAATTATGACAAAATTCTATGATGACCTTTGTCATCAGATTGGTGTCTGCTTTCGTTTTATTGATGACATTGATGTCATAGCATTGATGTCGGAATTGTGATGACAGGGCGTCATCAATACAGATGCATTTTTTTATGAGTGTAAAATTAGCAATAAACAGCTTGCCATCATCCGAAAACAGCAGCCGTTTAATTTAATAAATTTTTCTGCAGAAAATCCAAAAAAAAATTGCTTAAGCAGAATGTGTATTTTTTTGTATTAGAAATTATCTCGTGTCCAATTAAAGTTAAACTAAAAGCTTCATAACAGCGCATCTGGAAGGCGTGAAACTGTTTTTATTGCTTCCAGAAATCCAATATTTTTTTCGCTGGGTTGCAAATAAAAATCAATAATTAATTTCAAAAACCTACAGTCAGCCTTTATTCTTTTTTAATATACTTCTAATCTCCACAAAAAAAAATTATTCCAAAAAAATTTTATGAACATACTGGTATTTTTATAAAATATTTTTCTTGTTTTTTGCAAACTTTCATTACAAATGTGTTCATTTATTTCCATTTCTTTACTTTCTAAATGCATCCTGCAGAAAATCTACAACTAAATTTTCGCCAAGCCTTATATCGTTCACACAATATTCATTTAATGTACAAGAAGCTAAACAAAAATCTGTAAAAAGAAGTTAATGAAAATCTGTTAAAACAAAGACGCGTCAATTAAAACTAAACTGAAAAAAATAAATGAAAACAAACTCTTAACTAATTTTAAATATGAGAACAAGAGCAACAACTAAACCAAAATATTGTACGTGTTTCATTAAATGCAACAAGTTTACTACAAAAGCAATCAACAGCAACAAAATTATGGTCAATTTACCCGCATTTTGAAATGAAAATAGAATGAAATAAAACCAACAGAAACTTTAACTTGAAATTTAAAACTAGTATTTGTTTAAGTTTTAATTGCACAAAATTTATTTGTGGTTTTTTCAGCTTTTTTTAATTGTGTTTTCAACTTTTTTTTTCTGTTGCACTTTAGCGCCAATACGCAAATGGACAATGATGTCACACCAGTCTATTTGGCAGCACAAGAGGGACATTTGGAGGTACTTAAATTTTTAGTGCTTGAAGCTGGAGGCTCATTGTATGTTAGAGCACGCGATGGCATGGCTCCGATACATGCTGCTTCGCAAATGGGTTGTTTGGATTGTGTCAAATGGATGGTAAGTTATTTTTCCAGCAATAAAGTCTTAATTTCGAATGTTGAACGCTTTGTTGCACTATGGACTAAATCAAAGATTTCTTTATGTTTCACATGCACAAATTTTAACGACGTGGAATCATAATTTTCTATTCGATTCTCTGATTTTGCCATTTGCAGTCCATTTTTTGTCTGCCGCTGTATTTGCAAAAAAGAAAAGTGGAGTGTACATTTGAGTAGACCCACCTATCTACATGTGTTTTGACGCGCAGGATTCGAATTTGAGGTCCTTTTAACTCGTACACCCTCAAAATTTCGAGTAAATTGCAAAAAACTTGAGTTTTTCGAAATTTTTGCAACTTTTGCAACTTTATAGAAATCTTGATGGTTTACGAGCCAAGCCAAGTCTCAGATTCGAACTCAGCGCGTTCAAATACATGTACGTAATTGGTTTTGGTCAAATGTAGAATTCACTTTCTCTTTTTTGTGTGTCGGTGTTACAAAAATGTTTATTAATATTTATACTTTCTTTAAAAGTTTTATTAATAACTCCGG
The DNA here is from genome assembly GCA_956483635.1 of Panzeria rudis. Taxonomy (NCBI): domain Eukaryota; kingdom Metazoa; phylum Arthropoda; class Insecta; order Diptera; family Tachinidae; genus Panzeria; species Panzeria rudis. The sequence continues at coordinate 43,464,030 of OY101448.1, read as the reverse complement.
AACCTGTAAGAGTGTACCACATAGAGATTTGGTGACGATATAGTGGAGGAGCTAAACATTACTATATATTTTTTCGAAAATTTTAAAATACAATTTTTTTAATTGTGCATCATGAATCGCGGATTGTGAAAAAAACAACTTCTATAATTGGGGTAACTTTTTTATTTTTATAGCCGTTAAAGCACTATTATAATACCTTTAAGACAAGACATTAATCATTCGTCTAGCTTAGACATTTAAAAAGCCTACGGTAAGTGGAACTGACACAAAACGAGTCACGTGACCGGTCCCCAGGTGGTAGAGACCAGTCCGATTTCTAACACTTCCTATGAAGTGGACCAGCCACTTTTACATGGGGATGGCCTAGGATGGGGTTAATTGGTACTTTGTATGCACCTTGTAACTTGTCTCTGAACTATCTTATGGAGTCCTACTCGGTGTAGAATAATATACATTATATATAATATCGATTAATTTATTTTTTTATTGTTACAAATCCAAGTAGAAATAGTATTTTATCTTTAAGCGGTGTCTTTGATAGGATTCGAACCAATAACCTCCGGCATGACAGGCTAGTACACTACCCACTCGACCACAGTTAAGCTGGAGTTAATATCTGAATATAGTTACGGAACAGGTTCCTGAGTGGCATGGCACTCATTGAGGGAGACAATTAAAATTATTTAGATACTATGTGATAGGCCTTAGCTCCAGGTGCATCGAATTTGTTCAATTCCGTTTGCTACAATACTAGCCGGACTACCAACTAAATTGACTGAAAATGGCTAATATGTAACCATTTACACAATATGTCTTTTTTCACCATTCACTACTTATTTTTGGTACTAGTCTCATTTTCTGAAGTCATAGGACGAGTACTTTTTGATCATTTGTCACCAAATTTTCCGCAGGGAAGTTATAACCAGTTGTATGAAAGCAGTTTCAAACAAATTTTGTAATTATTCATACATTAAATACATCATAATTTAAGAACAACTAGAAATATTACAAAAAAAAATGTTTTTGTTTTTGTGAAATTTTAGTTGTACAAGACTTAACTACCATACCAAGTTTGGTTCGATTCGGAGGGGATCGGGCCAAATCACTCGTTGGTTTTCTATGGAATAAGAAGTTATATCGGTTTTCAGTTTTTTTTTCTATCAGAAATTTGTTTAATGGGCATGACTTATATTTCCACTAGGTACATCTTTATATTTTACCGTAACTCGAGAAAGGTTTATCCAATTTAAAAAAATTAACCACTTAAAGATGCAGAATAAAATTACCTCATTCATATATAGCTTTTTTATATTTTTAACTGTTTCGGAGTTATTTAAAAATTATCAGCGAAAATTTCTTTTTTTTCCCCGCAAAATTTAATTTTTTTTCGTTTTCCAAACTCATGAAAAAATTAAGAGGATGAAAACTTTATATGTTTATCATATATCAGAAAGCTAGGTATATTAGAAATAAAATAAACCATAAATTATTAAAATCGATGGACAAATGTCGATTTTATTTACAATTAGGTGAGGAAACTTAATTGACAAATTTTCTATTTTCATACAACACACAAACCACACACAACTTAAAATGTTTCTATTGTATGGAAATTGTGAGTTTTATCAATTGGGAATAAAATCAACATATCTTTATTGATTTGCATTATTTATGGCTTATTTTATTTCTAGTTATCCAAGCTATTCGATTAAGAATAAAAACGTAAAATTTTTGCAGTTTTAATTTTTTTTATAAATTTTTAACAATACAAAAAAAATGTTATTCTGAAAAAAAATTTTTTTTGGAATATAAATATAATATATTTTGAAATATAAAAAAATGTTATATGGAAAGGTAATTTTATTTCACATCTTTTGGTGGCACATTGATTCAAATCGGACAATCCGTTCTCTAGTTAGAGCGAAATATATTAATATACCTAGTGGAAATATTACTCAAACCAATTAAAAAATCTGTACGTGATAGAAAAAAACTTAAAACGGATTTGAATTTAGCGCATTAAACTTTGTGTATTCCAGATATTTTTTTTAATGGCGATTTTTTATGTAGACCAGTGTTATTTGTTGACAAAATCATAGCAGTCCCTGAACTTTATTCTCTAAAGACAATGTAAGATAGCAAATAACATTAACTTTGCTCCAAAAATAGTTTTCAAAAGTCGTTCACAAATGCAAATTCAACGTTAAACACCAAAACTGTAAAAACTAGATTTTTTTTCAGGAAAATATCTGATATTTTTTTAATTCACATTTTTTTATTTTATTAAAATGTCTTTTAATTTTCTCTGCTAGTATTTAAATTAATACTCAACAAATTCCAATTTTGTCTTTCATTTTTTTACTTTTTCTCTCTCTTGCCAATGTCAACCAACCAGCAAGTAAAATTGGAAGTTCAGTTGCCAAAACAGTTGGCCAGCTTTGTTGCTTAAAAACACACACAATCTTGTAAAAATTTTTTAATTCTGCATTTGGCTTTTTCATTATTTCTTGTTGGAATCGAATAACATTTAGAGATTTGAAGTAAATTTTATTAAAATGCTATTAACGGCTGCTTGTAGGTCAGGCGCGTATACATGGGGGGTAAAATATACCCAATTTCAATTGAGTTTCTGAAAGAAGTCTTGCAAAATATTATGTTTAAGTTGGAAGTTCTCCCCGCAAAGCTCAAGCTGGATCCGCGCCTGCTGTCTGTGCATATAAATAACGGCTGTTTGTTGAAAATTCGCAGACACTGGTTATTGGAATGACCTTCTTATTGGCCGATAAATAATTGGGAAACATTTATTTTTTTATAAAAATTTATAAACAGAAGAAGTATTGATTACACTAGTTAACAAATTTTCAACTTTTGTCATAATTCCAAAAAAGGGATGTTTAAGTCACTTTTGGCTCACTGAAAACGAACATGGCATTCATTTACTTTTCTTAAGAAGCGTCTTCGAGGTATTCGCGAAAAAAAACGATTTTTCTGCAGTTGTTTTTAGATATTTCCAAAAATTTTCATCTTCTGAATTATACAAATTTTGCACTGTTGCATAGATATGTATTTCCTTTGTATAAAGCGTGTTGATCGGATCAAAATTCTTGGAGTTACAGGCCTTAAGATTTGAAGAATTTTTTACATTTTTTTCAAAATTCACCATTTTATATCGCTCCATTAAGGCAAACAAAAAAAATTTAATTAGTTTGGCTGAAGTTCGTTTTCAATTTAATGTTTCGATCAAATTATTATTATTTTTTATTTAACAAAGAAATTCTAAAGCATGTAAATATTGAACATTCAAAGAAAAATTTTGATGTACGGAAGGTTGAACTGACATCAGATGTTTCGAGACCACCACAGTCTTCTCATCAGAGCCCTTTACCTACACTACCAGTGACGGCAGCAACAACATCCTAGCGAAAATCCTACTTATTTTAGTAAGCTCAATTAACAGATTTTATCGCCACCTCGCGGCGAGTCGTACCTATTATTAATGAGCTTTTTCTAAATGTTCGGAACTTCACTAACTGTCTTTTCTTTTAGCATGTTCAACTATTTTTAAGTTTTTTTGATTTCTGACTTTCAAATTTTTCTTTGAATGTTCAATATTAACATGCTTTAAAATTTCTTTCTTAAATAAAAAAATAACAATTTGATCGAAAGATATTCAATTATAGAGGGAAGAGCTATATCAGAGACTGTTCAGGTGTTTAGGTTGTATGTGAACTTAAAGTCTTATTTATATAATTCATGAATGGAAATAGAATACGAGAATTATTTATTATTCTAAAGCAAACTCAATTCCACCATGATGAACAAATTCAAATTTACAGCCATTAAATTATCGTTAAACTCAGCTCTTTCGTAAAATTGGGTTTCAGAACTTCCCCGCGTTTTTTTTTTCAGAACTTACGATATTTTTTTTCTTCCAAAAGTTTTATGTTAGAATTTAGAAATATCCAATCACACTTTTCGCAGTTTTCCAATTGCATTTCAGAAACTTGTAATTCAGTTTGAAACGAAAATTAAAAAATAAAAACACTTTTATACTCACTTTCACGCACGCTTATGTTATTCAAGGAATAAGCTACTCAAGACAGTAGTTCCAATTTGAAAAAAGGGTAATACATCTGTATCTTTGAAAATTGCTGACCGATTAAAAAGCGCTAAATGTAAAAATTGTAGAGGAGGACCTAAGCTGTGAGGATGTTGAAACTTGAAACAAGTTGACTAGCTCGGGCATGAAAAACTTTGTTGGCCTCATAACTTTTACAAATATTATCTGATTTTACTGAATTCAAACTTGTTGTAAAGCTTTTAAATAGGCAAAAGAAATTCACTTGATTTCGATAAGAATTCTTTACTATTTCCAGAAACATTTAGCTTTAACATTTATTTTGGTTTTTGGCCTCAACTTTGTTCCCGAGTTCGTAAATATCTCCGGTAATAGCATAGCCAGAATTTTCAAAAAATATTTTATGATTTTTAACAAAATCCTTGATAATATGCAGAACAAATTTTTAAGTTATCTCAATTCATGTAGCGCATACGTATGAGTAATATTACAAAATGTACCAGAATATCACTCATACGTATACGGTTTTGCTCTAATTGGAAATTCGCATTATTTCACAGGTTTTTTTAAAATAAAAATTCGTAAAAAAATGCCCGTTCAATATATCGTTGAAATTTGTTAAGCATAAGAGGATTGCCATGTTTTTTAAAAAATAGTAACGAAATAAAACTTAAAAATTAAGTTTAGTACCATTTGCATGCAGGTGAATAAAATTATTCTAAAAATTTCACTATTTTTAGAAAGTCTGCTCTGCTGGTCATATTTTTGAGCGGGCGGGTAATAATTAAAAGCCAAATTCATTATATTAAATATATGTATATAATATAATTTGTAAAGAAACTCGATGATGGGGTTTTTTTTTGTCTTAAGCGATTAATTTAGAATTTCGTAGAAAAACTCACTATCTTCGTCCAATGCTGGATGCAGCGTGCATGCTGCAGTCATTTTAGATGTCTATTCTTTTGAAATATGGAAAAAGAAAATTTTTAATTCTAAAAATTTTATGAGAAAAACGTCCAACAATTAATCTCTATTTTTGTAAAAAATTAGTCATATTTCACCCTCATTTCAAAGTCTTGAATTTGATTCTTTTCACGGCTACATGAATTGAGATTGAAATTTTTTTCTGAATATTATCTAGAACTTGTTAAAAATCATAATATATTTCGTTGAAAATTTTTGCTATGCTTTATATATATATATATATATATATATATATATATATATATATATATATATATATATATATATATATATATATATATATATATATATATATATATATATATATATATATATATATATATATATATATATATATATATATATATATATATATATATATATATATATATATATATATATATATATATATATATATATATATATATATATATATATATATATATATATATTTATATATATATATATATATATATATATATATATATATATATATATATATATATATATATCACCGGTGATATTTACAAAATCGGGAATAAAGTCAAGGCCAAAAACCAAAATTTTAACATTTAAAGCCAAATATATCTCAAAATAGTAAAGAAATCTTAAACTGTATTTTCTTTGTCTATTTATAAGCTTTACAACAAGTATTAATTTGTTAAATTGTATAATATTTGTAAAAGTTATGAGGCCAACAAGGTTTTTATTAGGGATGTTACCGATTACAATACCGATATATTGGCGATACTTCAGATTTTCCGATACATCGGTATCGGCGATATTTTACTGTCGATACGACGATACTTTTAAAATTTTTTCAGAGCTTTTTTTACAAATTATATATGTTTTGTTAATTTTACAATGAACTAAATTCATTTTGAGGGTGTATTGCAATTTTTTGAAAAGGCAAAATGATCTACTCAACTAGACCTACAAGCCTCACTAAGTCGTTTTTCACGAGTATAAAAACATGACATTTTATAACAGCGTGTAATTCTATTAAGTTATTTAGAAGAATATTAGTTTATAAATGTCCTTTAAAAATCGATTTTTTAAAAAGCATGGCGTGTATTTTTTTAAATTATAAAGGAATTACAAATTTTTACTTGGTTTTCTACTAATTATCTGCATTTTTTTAATATAGATTGAAATGTAGCTCCTTAAAAATTACTTTCAATTTTTTATACTGGATTAATATTAATAATGGGTTAATATTAACAAAATAAATATTAATTTTAAATAATAGTAATCTCTTACACTGTAATTTTATATAGTAAAAAAATTGCCCTTCTTGAGCTTTGTTAAGGTGTATTTAGTAATAACGTATCGCGTAACGTTAGAACTTTTAGTTCCGCTCAATTTTAGGTATTAGTTATAGAAAACGTATAACCCTAAGCAATTTTGTCAGCTGTTAGTATTGGATTCTATTGCCTTTAGCATTAGTTTCACATTTGCTACGTAAAAATCTACTTTCTGTAGATTTTCTACGTGAACGATACGTTTTTAGTAAACAGCAACAATCTTTGTTTATGTTACAGACTTTGCCAGCTGATCCCCACGAATGCGATACGTTTTTACTAACTAGACCTTTAATCTAAACTTGAACTCAATTTCAATATTCGTATCGGTATCGGCGATATTTATTTACATCCTAGTTTTATGCCCTCGGTAGTCAACTTTGAAGCCCTGGTCCTCTTCTATGATTTTTAAATACATCGTTTCGTAGCCGGATTGTAGATTTGTTACTCTTTTTTTCCAATTTGAACCACTGTGCCACGTCTAATTACGTGACCGGTGCACGTCTCTTGTAGTTCCTAAAAATAAATAGACCGTTAGATTTATAGCAGAAAAAAAAGTTTTATAGTCGCTTAACAAAATATCGAAATGATTCTCATTAATAGATAAAATGAATTTTTGTAGCTCACATATAGATAGATATGTAAATTTAGCTTAAAGAAGAAATACAAAAATGAAAGAAGAAAAGCAAAACAGATTTGCATTAAAACCAATATGCTAAAGTTGTCAGGCTACTTGTTCACTTTAATCTGGCTTCAAACATCATTTAAATTATTTCCGTAAAATAAGAACAATATCTAGATTGTAATTTTTCCACAGCAGCATGTCAAGGTTGTACACAAACAAAGAACCATTTTAAAACTAGAATTTATAGAATTTATGCAAAAACGATGCAACTTTCGAAAATGGTCTCGTGCTACAAAATTGAATAAGATTTGCGAAATATAAATAGATATTAGCATAAACTTCTCGAAAATGATAATCAAGGTTAGATAAAATTTAGTAGTAAATTTAACGGTTTACACATGATGTTTAGATAAAAAACGCACATCCTGCACAAAAACTGACAAGTAACAAAACTGTCAATTAGCGCATGAACGAATAAGAACAATAGAAATATAAACTTATTGATTTTAGATAAAATTGTTTCTGTAACGATCATCTTTTCCTAATGGGTTAAAACATATAAAAAACCAACCAAACAGTTTTACTTACCTCTTCGGATTACTACTAGAGTATAATATCTTGGCTCAGAGTCCGTAGTATTAAGAATAGAGTATTTCGGCTCTCCTGATAAGTTTTTTAGACACACGCGCTTATTCCAGAAAACCACAGATATATTTCATCATATTTCGAGAACGGTTTAACTGATTTTGATAAATCACGCAGAAAAAGATGCGGAATACAATTATCTTTAAGTCATCCATATACATATTTTTATATATTTCCAACTATTTCGGAGTTATTCAGAAATAAGCGGCGAAGAATAGTTTTTTTATGCATTTTTTTTTTCGTTTTGGAAAACTCATAAAAAAATTAATAGAGCAAAAATTTTACATTTTTATTATTTAGCAGAAAGATAAGTATATCGTAACTTTATATATCGATGGACAAATGCCGATTTTATATAAAATTTAGTGAAGGAACTCAATTGATGAAAATCACAATTCTCATCCCAGCTACCCAGCAAAAATTATTGCTTGCTGGAAGCATTTTTGTAAGGGAGACTACAAAATGGAATCACTTGCAATTGCGCTTTTATAATGCATGATTTTTGTTCGGGATGAGCCGCTTAGAAGCAATAGTTTCTGCTTCCATAAAATGCTTATATTAGTGGTGAAAATCATCAAAATTGTCAGCACTAAAACTGAAAGTATATGGAAAACATGGTACCGATGTGGGCTGATGGATTTATTAACTTCATGTTAAAGGCTTATTACTTCTTAAATTTAGTTATCAATTTTGTATTTTTACTCACTGTTTGTTATTTTAATTTCAACTAGTTTCGAACTAAGCATCTTCAGATTTGAAATCGAACGCACCAACCCCTCAACCAAAAACACTGTTGCAAATCAGCAGCATAAAGTTAACATGAAGTAATACATCATTTTAAAATTATTTACTTTATTTTAAAATTGTACTGTTCGTGTATACACATGTTTATGTATGTGTACTCTTCGTGTATACAATCGTAGAGCATATTTTAAGGGTCTCGCTTACGTTAGTGCTTCCAAGAAGCACTATCGTCAGTGAAAGAAGTTAAATATTAAATACTTATTTTACTTTGCATATATTTTTTACATTTTAAAATTATCGTCAAAAGCTAATAAGTATTCGTGGATATTTGTTCGTGGTCTTTTGCAAACTGTAGTGCATATGTGGTAGCATTTGTAGAAGCATTTATTCTTAAATAAGCAATGCATTGCTTCTAACAGCTTTTAGTGCGTCTAAATGTCGAATATTTTCTGCTGGGTAGCAATTTATGAAATTAGTGATCATATTCGAGTCTTTATTGATTCCTCAGCTGAATTAAAATAATAATTTATGCGCTCATTTTCTGATCATAAAAGATTCTTTTGTCAGTAGAAAAATGTTACTTTACGTACGACTCCTCTTGAAGAGTATTTTATTACCCGCTTTTAAATCAGTTTTGACAAATTTTTTAATAGCTTTAAATAGTATTTGTGATCATTTCTGAGTCAATTACGACTGATTTTCGAGAAAGTAAAATAACAACATTTTATTTTAACTGGAAATCGAACCAAGCTCCTTGGGATTTGTAAACTTACGTGCCAACCACTCAGCTAAGGTACTGCCTACAATATCGACAGCACAAAGCTAACGTAAATTTACTTATATAACAATGCTCGAAACAGTCACATTTCGAGCATATGCTTGATCAACTTATGATTGCGTACAAGTCTTTTTCTAAGCATTTATTGGACTAATTTTCGAGTCGTTTTTTGAGTGCGCAACTGCTTAATCACTTTTTGATCGTCTAAGTTAGTCTTAAAAGATTAATTTTCGAACATATGCATGATCAATTTATGACTGCGCACAAGTCGTTTTCTAATCATTTGTAGGAATCATTTTCGAGCAACTGATTAATCATTTTTTGATCATCTAAGGTAGTCTTAAAAGACTCCGTTTGCTGATTTTTGGTAAAACAATTCTCCAAATAATTACGATGTGGGATATAACAGAAAAATGTTAATTTGAGTGTGTATGTATGTATATGTGTTGTATGAAAGTCACAATTTTTGTGGACTAACTTCCGTCACTTAATTATGAGTCGATCGATTTTAATATTTTTGGCTTATTTTATTCCTAATATACATAACTAGCTTTCTGATAATCCAGGTAAAAAAGTATATATGCTACACATTTGGAATCGAATTTACGATTTGGATGCAAAAATTGAGGGTATATGGAAATATATGATCATATATATTCATATATATATATGCATTAACTTTAAGTGCTTTCCTAGAGCATGAAAAAAATTTTCCATACAAAATTCAGTTAAAAATATTGTGTTTTTTTTTAATTCTTTAACTCAGCTGCACTTTATGCAATTATATCGTTATTGGTGCTGATTTACTCGGAATAAAACAATCTTCAAAAGTGCCTATAGCAACGAAAGTCTAACTTGTACTGGTGAGTTGGTACGGGGCACTGAAGCTAATTTTTATTTAAAATTCTCGTTTTTTTTGCTTTATCTCCGAAATAATCAATTGTACCAAAATAATATAAATGGAAAGTTTGTTAAAAACCTAATTTCTGACAGAAATGTTATATAGACCAAATCGCTAAAATTAATATTTCTTATGACTAGTATAAACGTAAAAAATTCGTACTACCCATAGGTTAAAGTTTAATATCTCAAGAAATATTAATCTAAGCAATTTAGTATATGTCACATTTTTGTATGAAATTTAGCTCTCAATAAATTTACGCTTTTGTCGCCAATTCCATTTTTGAAGCCCGTTTTCTGTTATTGTTCTATTATCCGTTTTGTAAATATTATTATTTGTTTTTTATTTTTATACCAAGGCCAAAAAAGAAATTTAAAAACTCAAAGCCAAAGATCTCTCACCATTTGTTTCAACAGGGTGGTCGAAGTTTCAACATTATTAAAGCTTAGGTCCTCTTCTATGATTTTTACATACACAGTTTTGTAATCAGATCGCAAATTTCAAAGATACGGATTTATTACCCTTTTTTCCAATTGGAACCACTGTGTGCTTGTCGTTAGTTAATATTTCGGCTCAATTCGGGTGGAACCTAGGTATAATGTACTTAATGTAGTGCATGTGCACATATGCACATCACTGTTAACAATTTGAGTGTATTTTACATTATTGTATCAAGCATAAATCATCGTATCGTATAAATCATCATATTAAAATAATAAAGAATTTTATTAAAGGTCTAAATTTCTATAAATTTTCATTGACCTGACAGTTTAAATTTATTTTACATTTAAAAAGATTTTATACAATTTTTTTTAATTTGTAACAGAAAAAACATTTCCTGTATAAAATGATGACCTGGTTCTTATTGTCATTGTGCTTAAATTGTACATAAATCAATAACGATAAAGAAACAATATTTGCATAGATTTATTAATAGAGTCTAAAATTTTCCAAGCCATATTTCATGACATTGTTCTATAAATAATAACAAGAGAGATATGAGTTTTTCAAAACCTTTAGAAAAATAGAATATAATTTATTACGATTTTATTTAGCTTCAGTAAAAAAAATTATTTAATTCAAACGTTCAACCGCTATACTGACTGACATTATTACTTTAGTAAATTAATTTAAGATAAAAAGCATAGCAAAGTATTATAATTACAATAATCTTTGGACGACTATAGATTTATTATTTATTTTGGACTTAAACGGCTGTCTCTTCTTATTACCATTCACTTTATTTTTACATTAAAACTAAAACATTTAAATGAAATGTAATTCTTTTTAAGTGAATATGCTGGCCTACAATTTTGTAGACTAAAAATAAATTTAAATCTTGCAACCATCATTGTGTTAGTTGAAAAACTCCTTTCTAAATTGTACAAAATTATAGTCACCTCTTAGCTGTATTTTCTTAACTGAATATTGTTTTTATTTTTAATTTCTTTATCTCTATTTGATTCAGCATATTAGACAATAACATAAACAAAATTTTGTTTTCTTTAAACTGAAATCTTTAGCGCTATTACATACTTCAAAATATGTATATAATAACACTGTAGAACACAAAAAATAACATAGCTCCAAAAAAATATATATACACAGAGAAAACAGATTCATTGTGCTAAACGAATTTGTACGCAATCGAATTTTGTCAGTTGCACGTACTACTGTATAATTCGATTCTAACTATCGAATGAATTCTGTAGTAGAAAATGAACCTGATAATAGAAAAGGCTGAAAAATATTTTACTATTGTCAATTGAAAACAAAATATTTAAACATTTGTAGTTTATTTTTCTAAGACTCAAATCAAACGTTTACAAAGAAAAGACACAAAATAATACATACATAAATACATTAACTAGATGGAATGATATAAATTATAATAACCAACATAATAAGAACTTTTGAATAATTTGCCATTAGTTCCATTGAGAAGTTGCTTACTTTATGCCCATCAAAATGAAATCCTGATGAGGCTGTTGTCTCATTTTAACGATCTGTGAAATTTCAAGACTTCATTAGCAAAATATATTAATAAAAATATTTTAGCAATTCGTGACAGTTTAGCCAGCATAGCTCCAAAAAAATATATATACACAGAGAAAACAGATTCATTGTGCTAAACGAATTTGTACCCAATCGAATTTTGTCAGTTGCACGTACTACTGTATAATTCGATTCTAACTATCGAATGAATTCTGTAGTAGAAAATGAACCTGATAATAGAAAAGGCTGAAAAATATTTTACTATTGTCAATTGAAAACAAAATATTTAAACATTTGTAGTTTATTTTTCTAAGACTCAAATCAAACATTTACAAAGAAAAGACACAAAATAATACATACATAAATACATTAACTAGATGGAATGATATAAATTATAATAACCAACATAATAAGAACTTTTGAATAATTTGCCATTAGTTCCATTGAGAAGTTGCACTGAAGTCCTGATGAGGCTGTTGTCTCATTTTAACGATCTGTGAAATTTCAAGACTTCATTAGCAAAATATATTAATACAAATATTTTAGCAATTCGTGACAGTTTATCCAGCATGTATTAAATTTCTTACCTTTCTTTCAAGCACCACATCAGCAATTTAAAAGTTTCGCACAGGTTTATTTATCGGTTACTCTGAAATCATTTCAAAATTTGTACCTTTCTGAATATAACATATATACAAATATTTGTTACACTTACTGTAAATAAATCCAATCTTATCCTCTGTTTCGTGAGTTAATCCCTATGATTGTGTAAAATTAATATTTTTTCAATTTTTTTTCGTAAACAGAGAAAAGAGATTCATTGTGGCTACCGAGTTTGTAGCCAATCGAATTTTGTCGGTTCCACGCTCTATCTTACAATTCAGTTGTATGTATTAAACGACTTCGTTTCGAAGAACTGAATATACCAGAATGTCTATTGAAATAAAATACTATTGTGAATGAAATTTTGAGAATTTATATATTTTATTTCAGACACAAGCCAATGTGTTATCTACTGACACTAACACACAAATTCATAAAAATTTTATATTCGTTTATAAAAAAGATATTTATTTAAACAAATAAATTTTGAACCGTAGTGCTGCGTACTGTAATGCCCTTAAGAATATGTTCTTGTTCAGTTTTCTAGCTATAGTGGAAGTCACCCATAAAAATAAGAGGCACCCTAGTCCCCCACCCCAATAAAATTGCTCGTTTTCAGATATTTCTAGTTAATTGCTCATGAAGACTTAACTGTATAATAAATATCAGCTCTCTAGCTATAGTCAAAGTCCTCGATAATATTGATGATTGAGACAGTGAATGTGTCTTAAAATATGCACATTTTACACCCAAGTGTCGTTATTTTATGATTAAGTACAGTTATGAGCAGGGTAAAAACAACTCGAATGCTTTCGTGTAATATACACACTGTGTAACCTCATCTTGGCCTGGCGCACTACTGAGCGCCTAGATTCAGTTATCAGTTCCGTTCAGTATCAGTCAAAAATAAAATATCGTTGCCTTAGTTGTAAATGGAGCTGTTTACACACATCCGTTTGTTATCGTCCGTCTTGCTTCAGAGTCCATTCCGTGTTTTTTTAAATAAGTCGGCAGCGATATTTTTTTCACTGATGCACTGACGACATTTTTTTCCAACCCGATTTATCTCAAATTTGATGACAATACAATTTTTTTGGTCATAAAAGTGGGCTGCGACACGCCCATAAAAAGTAATATTTAGTTTTACCGCCTTCCTGTTAACCGATTGGTCTGAAATTTGGTATTAGTTGCCTTTACTCTTGATTATAATACAATTTTGCGATTAGAAAAGTGGGGTGTGTCACGCCCATAAAAAGTAATATTTTGTTTTTCCCTTTTCCTATTGACTGATTTATCTGAAATTTGGTAGGTGCCTTTACTTTTGACTACAATACAATTTTGCGACTAGAAAAGTCGGCTGCACCACGCCCATAAAAAGTAATATTAAGTTTTAGCCCCTTCCTGCTGACCGATTGATCTGAAATTTAGTAAATGCCTTTACTTTTGATAACCCATAAAAAGTAATATAAAGTTTGCATTGTTTGTGTCGTGTTTGAGTCAAATCTAGTAATTGTAAATTTACTCTCTTCCGGTTGACCGATTGATATGATGACAATACGATTATGTGTATTCAGTATTATTGTAAATCAAAGATGGCCGCCACCACAAAATGTCGAATTATTTATTAATTTACAAACTCCTCAATATGCATATCAAATGAAATAGTTTGAATGGTTGAATGCAGTACGAAATGAAAAAATTCCAATTGAAATTTATTACGTTTTTTATATCTCCTAAAAAAGTGCTTAAAACTGTAGGTAGATAGGCAGGCCCCTTTGCATTTAATATGACGATATATACATAGTTACATATTTTGAAAAAAGTTTTATTTTTTGTAGATTTTTAGCTATTATATATTCCTGAATTTCGTTGGTGCTAATGCCAACTAATATAGAATAGCTAAAAACTTGCAACAAATAAAAATTTTTTTAATAATTAATTTCTTTTCTGAGACTGCCTGTCGCAAAAAAATTTCATAAATTTTAAAATTATTTTTTTCACACGATAAACAAAATAACTAGTAAAAAACCAAAATTTTGTATGACTATTCACTGAAAACACCGGACGTACAACGGCTGAGTGTATATTAGAAACCGATTTACACTGATATTGAACGGACGGACACTGATACGGAACGGATATAGACTTTAATACATACTTCAAAATTATAGAAAATTACTTGAAAACTTAAAACTTTTCGACATTTTCATTAATTTTGTTTATATTATTGTCAGGTTTTAGTAAAGTATTTAATATTAAAGTGAAATCAATTATGTTTTTACGAATTCGTCTTAAATACAATTAAAATGTTTTAATATTCCAGAAATATGTTTTATATATATTCATGCTATTTCTCTTAACAAGAATGTTTCTTCACGTGGGAAGTGATTTTCTCTGCAGTACTAAATACAAAACAATCAATTAACTATCTCTGTCTACAAGGAATCAATTGCAAGCAATTGCTAAGAACACTTTTTGAAGAACAAATAACTGGCCAATTCACAGCCTATTATTGCAGTTGTATTTTGTATAAATGGTGTTTAGAAACAAGTTTATGTGGAAATCACCAACAACGTTATACAACATACAACTCCTACCATACGTTGGGAGTTGAACAAATATTTTTCCAGTTCACAAACATTTTACAGACATACAAAAATTTTTATAAAACTTTACACAAATTTACCCATCAAACATTTTTTTGCTGATTACGTCCTGTCGTGTTAATGTCGGAGAAAAATCGGACCTAAAATTAGAAATTTATCAGAAATGCAACATAAAATTTGCATATAGAACTAAAATGTTATAAGACTTCTTTCACTATTCTTATAATATGCATTTTTCTGCTGTTTATGGCAGCTTGTGAGTAAATATTTATCCATATTTTATAAGCTTAAAAACTCAAACATTAGGCACAAACTCTCCAGAGATAAAGAATTTTGTTCATAAATTCTATGAATTTCAACATTGATCCAATGAAAAACTTCATTAAAATTCAACCAACGGTTCGCTTCGTTGGATTCATGGAATAAATTTCGTTACAATTGAGTAATTCCATTTAGCCGGGTGTGACCATTTTACACACATTTTTTGTTATAAATCAAGAATATAAAATTTTTTGCTTAAAAAAGTTGCGGATCGTAGGACATTAAGCTTAAAGTCGTTGAATAACGGGTAGACACTCATAGAACACGATTTCTGCTCAGAATGGTCGTCAGAAAGCTGCGACGGGTGTGACCTTACAAATCTTAGTCTTAAAGAATTATGACTTTCAGTTCAAATTCTGTAAAAATTTTACTATAAGGTACATAATAATTTTGGTATAGATATCTGTTCAAAGTGTTTGTAATTGTATTGTGTGTTGACTGTTTGAAAAAAATTGCTTTTCTTATAAAAAAACTATTTTTAAAATGAGACGGGTGTGACAGACGGGTGCGACCTAGTACGAAAATTTAAAAATTCGTAGGAATAAAACTTTTTATTGATTTAATTAATATAAATAACATAAAGATAAACTCATAAGAAAATAATAAAACATTAAATTATTTGCTATCCGTTCTATTATAGAATATTTTTTTTAAATTCAATAAAAAGCAAAAATATATATATTCTTTTCAGAGATAACGGTTTTTATTAATAATGAGAAATGGAATAAAAGAAAATCTGAAATAAATATTAAACATACAAAGAGGGAGAGCGAAATGTTTTTTGCATGATCATTTAAAAGTGCCTCAAATTGATTAAAAAATATTAAATAGTGTATTTTTTATTTTTTCTATAATTGTCATTCTCTAAAAAACATCAATGGAGAGATTTTTATTAAAAATGAGAAAACTATTTTTTCCTTGCATAGGGCCGTTTTACGTGGAATTACTCAATTATTTTAATTACAATTGCTCACCATATATGAAATCAATTCATTAATCCAATATAACAGTTTCGCTAAACTAATGAAAATATTTCACCATTTTATAGAAATTTTATAATAATTTTAATGAAATTATAAATTTTTTTTATTATTATTTCATTATTTTAAAGAAATTGTTTTATTGGCTTTATTTCATTATTAACTATGGCTTACTAACTTAAACTCTTTTATTGACTTCTTTAATTTATTGACAATGCAATGCTACAAATACGGACGATAGGCATTAATGCATATCAGAAAAATTTTTAATTTTGAGCGCTCACAGTACTGAACTTACAATCTTGAGTTTAAGCATTTGCTTTATATTCAACACCTTAACCACTTGAGCCAGCCGCTCTATTAGTCTATAATACATAATAAGAAAGGGTAAAACAATAACAATCATACAAAATTGTTTGTTCTGTTAGTTTTTGTTTGACAGCTGTTGAAATAAATAAGGGTGAGTTTTTTTATGAACTAAAACATAAACATATGTGATTTATATCATCGGTCTTTCATAAATGCAATGAAATTTTTCATCAAAATTATGAAATACGTTAAAAAACATACATATTCTTTTTATTTCTTTTTTTAATTTTTAAGACTATATTTCAAGCTTTTCAAGTATCCCTTAACACATTTTGTCACAACTTCAAGTGTTTTCCATAAGATTACAAAATTTTGTGTTCATAAATTCAAGCAAGTTTTCCAACGAAACTATGAAAGCGCATGAAGCAATACCAATGAAATTCCTTCCTGTGTCCGTGAAATTTCACACATATTGTGAAATATTTATTAGAATTGTGAAAGAAATCTAGCGTAATCATTTCTGCAAACTATTCTGTTGAATGTCTTAAAGTAAATTAAATTCCCTTAGGTAATGTGCACACTAATCTGACATTAATCGTATAATATTCCAGAAAATGTGCGTTTGATAAAACTACCGACTATTCTGGTAAAGTCAAAAATTCAGAACAGAAAAAATTCTGTTCAGATATGTCGCCAAAAAATGTTCACTGGTTATGTACAAACATTAGTTCATACATACAGGAGAAGCATAAAAGTTATTTAAATGAAAAATATGTATATTGACAATCAAAATTTTATAATACACACAGAAGAAACTAAATTTTATTTTCAGTAAAGAAATTCAATAAATTAGTAAATATTTTGTCTAAGAATGGACCTACAAAAAAATTTGTAAGTACAGACAAAAACGTCTCAACAATTTCATTGAAAAAACCGGGTTTTTTCCAGTAAAGAAATTGTCCAAAGCTATAAAACAATTTGTCTAAAAATATTTACAAATTATAAATAAAATAATTTACTGAATCAAACAAAAGTATTTACCGGACTTTCTATAACATATCAAACAATATTTTTGTCAGAATCTAAAAAACAGTTTGTCTAAAAATGCTTAAAAATTCTTAACAAAATAGTTTACTGAATCAAACAAAAATATTTATTGTGTTGTTTGCAATATATCAACCAAACTTTTTGTCTGAGTTAGTAAAACTTATTTTTAAAAATTTTTAAGTTTTAAATAATAACGGCATTTATAAAATTTCAGTTTGCTAAATGTGCTCAACTCTGTGTGTTTAATTAAAGACTCTAAAAAAATGAATGAGAATTAACGCAACAACATTAACGAATTGATTCACTCAGAAATCTTCAGTAAACAAACTTGCGACTGTAGCAATCATTGTTATTGTTATTAATTTTGCATATGTCGTCATCAGGGTGGTTTTTTACGACACAGAAATCTGGTTTTTTATTGTTGTTTTTGTTGTTTGCATCCTAAATAGCAGTCAAACAAAAACTTTACTGATTCAGTAAAGAGCATTTACTGAAAATGAAATTTAATTTTAGTCAAAGTTGTGTTTGAAAATTTTTTGGCGAGAATTTTTTCTGTGTAAGAAAAAAATACCAACATATTTACATATTTATTGTAAAATGTTGCACTAATGGTCAATATATTTTTCATTTAAACAAGTCTTATGCTTCTCCTGTAAAACTTTTAAAAATGTATGATAGGGCTTTTTACATTTTCTGTGACGATATGTACATATTTATGTCTACAGATCATTATATTGTTTTGAATTTCACTCACATTTAAGTTGCAATAATTTGCTTTGGGTCCTTTTTCTTTTTACTGCAATCAATGATAAGAAATAATTTCTTCTTTATTAACCATTTTATTTCAGGTGCAAGATCAAGCCGTTGATCCAAATTTACGTGATGGCGATGGTGCTACACCGCTACATTTTGCAGCATCACGTGGTCATCTCTCTGTGGTGCGATGGCTGTTGAATCATGGAGCTAAATTATCACTAGACAAATATGGAAAGTCTCCCATAAATGATGCAGCAGAAAATCAACAAGTTGAAGTAAGTAAACTAGACTGAGACTCCAAGCAATGAGTTTAAAAGCGTATCCTAACTTGAAGAAAAAATAATAAAAAACAGAGAAAAAACTTGTTTTAATTTCTTTATAAATTTGTAGTGTCTTAACGTATTGGTGCAACATGGAACATCTGTAGATTATAATGGTAGAGAAAAGAATGCGGCACAAAGACATGGCAAATCAACCTCAACAAATAGACAGCAACAACAACAACAACAGCAGCAGCAGCTGCAGATGCAACAACAGCATCAAAATGGCAATAATGTAGCAATGGGTCATCATAACTCTCATGGCAGTTGCAACAATTCCATGAGCAGTAAACAGACCAGTCGCAGCAACACCATCAAATCGAAAACATCATCATCCATGAGCTCAGATCAAGAACCATTTTATTTACATCCGCCATCCTCAGTGGGAGCTCGCAGTAAAACAAATGACTCTCTCTACGCTCCCCAATCACAACATTCACGAAGCTCTGCGGAAAAAATTTACAATGGTTCCCTAGTGCCAAATAATGATGGTTTGTATGTAAATCCCATGCGCATGAATGGAATCTATACGCCACCATCTCCGAATGGCAGTATGTCGGGAGACTCGTTTTTCCTACATGATCCGCAGGAAGTGGTATACAATCGTGTACGCGACTTATTCGATTCAGATTCGAGCAGTGTCAAACATTCAAATCCACACAAACAACATCATCATCAAAAACAATCCACTTCCAAACACTCAACACCCATTTCTAATGCTATGACCATACAGGCTGATGTACATTCTAGCTCCAGTGGAGCTGGTAGTGGTTCAGATGAATCGGTTTCGATACCATCTAGCATGAATTCGCCTAAAGTTCAGCCACATAGAAGTCACAGTTTTAATCGCAACACATCAAATCTTACACAACCTCCGTTGCCACAGCGAGACTTATCACAGCAACAGATGTCACATCCCCACAACACCAGCAGCAGCAGTAGCAGCAACAACAACAACAATACTAATCAAAATAAAAACTATAGTCAGTCACATATTTTGAATAACAACAAGTCAAATGCCAATGCAACAACGAACAGTTCCAGCAATTTGATGATCCATCAAAATAAACATAAAAACAATAAAAATAATTCATCAATTCAAAAGACCACAACAAGCACAAATGCCCATGATCATGACTACGAAGATATATATTTAGTAAGAGAAGATGCCAGAAAAAATCAACAGAAATATATGATTGGTCGCTCTCGTTCGCGGGATAGTGGATCACATTCACGTTCTGCTAGTGCTTCGTCCACAAGAAGTACAGATGTTGTTCTTAAATATAGCAACCATGTAAGTATAGAAACTTTTTTCGAAATTAGAGTGAAAATGTTTAAATAAATTCCATTTCTCTTAAAGAATCTCAATAATAAACGTGAAAGCTCAATACTCAATCGCAATAAATCCCAGTCTATTATTGGTCTACATGGCAAATATGATGCAGCAGCAGCAGCAGCATCATCACAACGTGCAAAGGACAATTATAGTGCTAAGAATGTTAATTTAAAAAATCAACTCAATAGTGGCATTAAAAGTGACACATACGAAAGTGTATGTCCTCCCGAAGATGTTGTCGAACGTACAAAGCAGGCCAATAAGAACTCAGTAATACGCAATAATCTTGACAACAACACTGCCAGTAGTAGTGGGAATAACATTGGCCAACATTATGGCAGCAACACAAAGTTGGCTGGAACTAATGCCAACTTGGCAGCGAGTGTAAATAACAATAATCAAAATATTTACAACAGCACAAACAGTGTTAACAGTAACACATCCAGCAATATGAATAACACCAGCAGTAGCAGCAACAGCAACTGCAATGCCAACACTAACAATAACAACAATCGACATTTGAAACGAGTTTCCTCAGCGCCTCCAATGCAAAATACTCAAATAGGTAAGTAGAAAATGCAGATGTATGAAAGTTATTACTTTTTCTTTCATATTCTTGTATTTTTATATGAATAAGAAAGAGTTTATTTTTGCTCTATTTGTAGCAAAAAAAGTAGGACACTTTTTCCTGCAATATTTCTCTATATGCAAATTTCAAATAATTGATTTCTTTTATTTTTTGTAGTAAAAGGTCCACCACCTCCTCCCTTACCGCCACCACTACGAGCTCCTTTCAACCAACAACAGCAGCACCAACAGCATCATCAGTCTCTTTCATACAATAGCAACAATCAAAACATCAATATAAATTCTGAGCATTCAAATTCATTAAATTCATTTCATCGCGGTTCTGATAATAATTTACATGCCGAAAACGCTTTGGATTCGGATTCTGGCTTGGAAGTTGTCGAAGAACCATCACTAAGGCCATCTGAGTTGGTACGTGGCAATCACAATCGTACAATGTCAACAATATCAGGTGAGTAAATAGATCTCTACCTAAATATCAAGTCGTTTTAGTTTGAAAATTTGGAGTTGTTTTTAATCGTCACGTTAATTATAAACTTTTCTTTGATATTTCTTAAAAAAAAACTACTCCAAAACAGAGCGACGTACAGCATTGTAACGCAGTGCGTCTGGGTTCTCCAAAAGTTTGCTTCCTCTATTATAAATAAGTGACTACTGTGCTGTTTTAGTTCTATACTCCAATTTATAGACAATAGAGTATTGTTACGAGAATAGCTATCTGTTGTTTAATAACAACAAACAAATAATACGATCTGACTTGTTAAATGCTTCGGCTCTTGATCGGTTAAATATGATTAGTCGAGATAAACCCTTCAGCTCTCGATAATCTAATTAAGACAAGCAAATATTACGATCCGGCAAGATAAATTCTTCGGCTCTTGATCGGCTAAACACTGTTAGTGGAAAAACGTGCAGTATGTACATCGAGATAAATTCGTTAGCCCCCGATTGTCTAATTACGACAAGCAAATACCACGATCCGACAAGATAAATGCTTCGGCTCTTGATCGGCTAACTATGATAGTTACATTATATAATCCGACAAAATAAATACTTCGGATCTTAATCGGCTAACTTCAGTTATTGACTTGTATTAAGTAGCTGGTAAAAGAATCTTGACTTCGCTTGTGCTATACTCTGTTGGCCGAAGGCAAAGTATAGCTACTTCGGTTTCATCGAATTCTTTCATCTCGTTTGTGGTAAAATTACGTATACTTATTCTAATTGTTACATTAACTTACTGAGAAATGTTGCTTGTTGATGTATTCAAATGCGAACCCTACACATAGTGTCGTGGTAGTGTTAGTTTTCGTAAAGTTACGTTACCACATAAACAGACGACATGTCCAAAATAAAAAATTTTTTGATGGGTTCAATATGAAGGTATACTCTTTGATATGCAATAAGAAGTTTCCAAATCGCTTTGTAAATGACGAAGTTAACGAAATGAATAGAAATGAATTGAGAACGTCCTTCCTCCTTTCTTTAAGTAGGCTAAATAATGAATTTCATTCCAAAGAAAAGTTTATTTTAATTGAAGTCGGCGACCAAAAATTGAGAATCATCAACCTATCGTGATGGGCATCACACTAAAGAGCATAAAAATACCATTCTAAGGATATAAGTATAACAAATTTAAAATGGCGTCAATGGCGACTAAAAACTAAAAATCATGTACACCTATTGTACGAGTGGATACCGCAAAGGTTAGGTTAGCAGATTGCTGGTATAGGGGCAAGAAAGAATTCTAGCCCACTTGGGTCCAATAGCATGACTCCTTTGTCATGCCTATGGAAGAGAAAAAGAGAAAAATATAAGGAAGAGTAAGATAGAATGTTTAGACTTAAGAGAGAATTTAGATTGAGACGAGAATGAGTAATGTTATGCGTAAGCAAGGAGAATTTATTTTATTAGGTGGCAGCACTGCGGCAACAAGCACAACAATACAAAAACAACATACATATTTGGTGCACGGTAACTGTAAGCCTCCATATAAAATAGGAAAAAATAAGCATTGATTTTTAGGGATGGATCTTGGTAGCTACGGTTATGCTGCTACTTGTAAAATTAAACCACAGCTACTCCTGATATAGCCGCTTATTTTTCTAAGCTCCATTACTGATAGCTTCGACGGACTACTGAAGGATACTTTGCCTAGAAGATGAAGACGGCGATCCTTCAGAGTGGGACACAAACACAAAAGTCGCATAATATTTTCTTCTTCTTCTTCGTCATTACAACCAAAGCAGTAGCAGGGGATACCCATATGTTTAACATGAGTTCCGAAAGTGCAGTGCTCCGTGACCATGACCATGAGGTTCCGCAAGTGCAACTTTAAGAAGTTTAATAGTTGCCTCGTTCTGTCAGCTTCGAGGCGAGGCCGAAGAAATTTCGCTATTGAGCAGGTTGACTCATTGTATCATCTGGTTTAAGCCATCTGCAGGAAGACAGCATCAATGCGTCTCCAGCAGGAGACCGCAGAAGTAGCCAATATCGACATCCCGTAGCAGGGCTCTCATCTTAGCCAGTTCATCTGCGATACTATTGCTTGAAATGAAATCATATCCACTTACCCATATAACGTTCATTCTTGAATGATTCGCCATCGTATTCAGTGATGTACGGCATTCTAGGACTAGATTGGATGTGGTGCACACACTCATGAGAGCCATGATTGCCGGTTTACTATCGATTATAATTTGTATATCGCTATTCGATATCCCATAAAACCTTAGCCAATTCATTGTTCTTTTAATAGTACATATATCTGCTTGTAGGATGCTACATTCCTCTGGGAGTCGAAAGGGCATTTTGATCCAGAATTCCGCAATGTAGACACCGCCTCCAGCTCTCGTTCGCCGTTTGGAGCCATCAAGGAGTATCGAAATCCTCTCTCGAATAAGGGATTTGACAATACTGTGTGAGAACATGAATAATTCAACGATTGCGTGAAGAATGACTGCGGTACGTAGTGCTAGCTTTCTAGCTAGCAGACTCACTAGAAGCCAACACAACATAGCAAAAAGTGCCTTCGTTGGGGTAGATTTTATGGTACCGATTATCATATATACCTATCTATACGAGACCAATTGTTCGCCGAATCCAGTGCTTTCCACCACACTGATATCGGTTTAATTACTGCCTCTAGAATCCAATTAGAGTTTATCCCTTAGAGTTTATGCCCCAAGAGGATGCAACCATTTCTGCAAACATAAATTGACGTTAAGGCTTTAGTTGCTCTCGCGTGAATATAAAAACACATAAAAATCGGGGACCCAAAATTATGATTACAGGAGAAACTTTTTATTAAAAATTATGTTGTTGCACAATAGCATTATTATTTTTTGATACGCTTTCCAAGTATGCAACAAAGTTTACTTTATGACTATAAGGTGCCTCTAAAATATAATATTGAAAAGTTCTTTACATATTGCTTAAAGTTCCCGTTTTACAAAATAAAAAGTGCTACCAACGTTCAAAAAAAGCAGATCTCTCTAATTTCCAGCAATAATTATATTAGTTAATTGCGTATTTTCGCTTTTTCCTATTTTAACTTGGAAATGAGGTATTTTATCGCTGTAAAAACTATCCTAAGTGTTAACCGGGACTCTATAAAAGCTCGATACCAAATTTCATAAGAATCCGTTCAGTGGATTTTGCGTGATGCGTGTTCGGACAGGCAGACAGACAAAAATTACAAAACTTAGTGTTTTGTCTTCTACATCCGATTAATTTTTACGCCACCATAAACATTTTTAAAAAATATCTGATGTACAGTTTTACTATATGTATGTATAGATTTATATCTACTAAATGTCTGTTTTAAAAAACTTTTATTTTATTTTCAAAAACAGGCAGAATAATTCTTGCAAAAAAGCCGACTACAAAATAGACGTGGCACCACCCCCATATTTTATCATCATGTGCTTTTACGAGAACTAATTGTGTATGCGAAGTTTCATAAGAATCTGAGAAGTAGCTAACATGAATATTTACTTTGCAGGGGCGTGGCACTATCCACTTTTTTAACCGCAATGTTGTGTTGTAACGATAACTAAATGTGTATGCAAAGTTTTATAAGAATCGGCTAAGTAGAAGTTGTTAAAATGCTAATTTATTTTTCATGGGCGTGGCACTTCCCACTTTTCTAAACAGAATGTTGTATTATAAAGATAACTAAAGCTGTATGCAAAGTTTCATAAGAATCGGTTTAGTAGAAGTTATGGGCGTGGCACAGCCCACTTTTTTTATACTGATGTAGTATTTAAACAGAATCTTAAGGTGTGTGTAAAGTTTCATAAAAATCGGTTGAGTAGAGGCAGTTGAAAACGAATGTGTATTTACTTTGTATGGGGGTGACCTGGCCAATTTTCAAAGGGACCAATCTGGAAGTACTCATTTTGAATTGAGAAAAAAATCCGAAATCGATTAATAAATGGCGGAGCTTTCAGGGAACATACATAAAAAAATAATTAAAAAAAATACATGACGACTTGATCCCCTTTCTCCTTTTTTGAAGTCGGCTAAAAAATCAATTAAGGTAGTGAAAATATTCATATTTCATATCAAAAACATATCTTATACACATTACATATCTTAAGGCGTAACTTTCAACGTTTTCTCCTTAAAAACCTAATGGTGCTAATACTTATTTATCGCTCCTAAAAGTATGCGAATTTTTCTTTTATATAAATATTTTTAAAATACATATTAAGGGCATTTAATAAGGTATTTGCAACAACCCAGTTGATAGGTAAGTAAGATGTCAAATTTTATTATATTTTACTTTGCCAATACACTCTCATTAATTAATATTCACTTTGATTTCTCCGTATACATTTTTTTAAATAACAATTACCAAAAAAAAGTTGCTTTGTTGTATCAATTCACCTATAACTATACCTTATTGATATGTCTGGATACATATCATTTTGACTTTTTTTGTTGTTGATGGGAATTGAAAGTGCAAAATATACACCAAGTTCAAAAAGTCGACTTATTTCATGACTTTTGACATAAAAGCCGTTTTCTTATGTCATCTTTTGCAATCTTCTGTAAAATAAATTGACAAAAAATAAATAAATACATAAATTTATCCACGAAATATCTTATAAACATATCTTCCTCAACAATCAAACATATTTTTATAAACAGTAAAAACAGTGTAAGCCACGTTAATAACAATGATTATGGTTATTCTGACTTAAATTCGTTGAATTCTATATTTCAATTAATAAAATTTTAACAGAAAGAAATTCTAAGGCATGTAATAATTGAAAAGACAAAGAAGGTTGAACTGATATCATGATGTTTCGAGACCAACCATGATCTCATCATCAGAATTCTTGACCGCTTAGACCACACTGTGAATCACGACAGCTACATTAACTAGACTGGATATCCTTTTACTGTAATCAATTCGGCTGAGGCAGTCTGGGTTATTAGGAAATTCAATATTTTCTTGTCTTATTCAATTGAGCTTTTATTGTTTCCCTTCATTCCTAGTTTGAAAACCATCGATTTTCGAATACTTAGGTATTTGAGTGTAAATGGCTATTTGCCCTCTTTTATTTATTTCAACAATATACAATGTTAAACCGATGGCTTTCAAACTACGATTGGAGGGAGGGAAACAATAAAAGCTCAATTGAACAATACAAGAAAATATATCAAATGCAAGCTTTTAGGGTGCCTCAGCTGAATTGAAAGCTGATAAACTACAGGGTGCCTCAGGTAAAAATTGATTGTAGCTGTAGTGATTGGCAGTGAGGCCTAAGACCACAAGAATTCTAATGATAAGATAGTGGTTAGTCTCGAAATATCATGATGTTAGTTCAACCTTCCATACAGCCAAAAAAATTTTATTTGTCTTTTCAATTGTTACGGGCTTTAGAATTTCTTTCTAATAAAAATAATTTAATGGAAAAATTAAATTGAACGACTTGAGCCATAATAAACAAATCTCTTTGGATTTAAAATAGCACAGTTCGACAAAAAATCTTAACTTAACAATGGTTATATTTTTTGTGAAAAATGTGTGGGAATCGCATGATCTTGAAAAATCAGACAGCACTAGTCTGTGATATAAATTCTGTTTTATATAAGACCTCTTTAATGCCCATTGATTTAACAGCATTATATTGAAAATTTAAAAAATCACTTCCAGCTGCATTAAAATCCATCTTTAATAGAAGAACTACTAAAAAGAAATTCACATATTATAATTTTCGAAAATTTGAGTTTAACGATAAGACTGTCATAATAATTGAATTTACTTAAAACTTTTATAGAATGTATTCATTTTGAAAAGGTCTTGCAATTAACTAGAAATTCCTAAAACTAATTCGCAAGCTCTGCAATGTAAATGAAAATGGTGTATGTAATATTTTCTGGAATTTCAAACAATTTATGCCCCTATTGCCGTTCTCAGCTCAACTCAGTTTGGTCATCTAAGAGTCGAACCAACTTTCACGCTACCACATTTTTTTTTGTATTTTGAAGCACAACAGTCTAACCCAGCAAAAAATATTCGACATTTAGAAGCACTAAAAGCTATTAGAAGCAATGCATTGCATATTTAAGAACAAATACTTCCAAAAATGCTACTACAAATGCACTTAAGTTTGCTAAAGAGCTCGAGCGAACAGGCACGAACAGTTCTTAGCTTTTGGCGATAATTTTAAAATGCAAAAAATATAGGCAAACCAACATATGTATTTAAGATTTAACTTCTCTCACTGACGATAGTGCTTCTTGGAAGCACTAACGTAAGCGAGAACCATAAAATATGTTTTACGATTCTATGCACGCACAGTACACACACATAAAGTATGCACGAACAGTACATTTTAAAAATAACGTAATGTAAATAATTTTAAAATAATGGCGCATACTCATAGTCAAAACAAAGTATAATTTAAGAATTTAAAACCAGTATTTTGTATGGCAATACTGGTTTGAAATTCATAAAGTAAACTTTGTTTGCGACCATGAGTATGCACCAATGTATATTTAAGAGTAAGCTTATGTTAACTTCGTGCTGCCGGTTTGCAACAGTGTTTTTGGTTGAGTGGTTGGTGCATTGGATTTCAAATCAGAAGTTGTTTAGTTCGAGATTAGTTGAAGTTAAAATAACAAAAAGTGGATAAAAATACAAAATTAATAATTAAAGATAAGAAATATTGAGCCTTCAACATGACGTTAGCCCATTTTCGAACATGTCCATCCATCACCCTCGTCAATCTATATCGAACCATTTTTTCCATATATTTTCAGTTTTGTTTGCGATGAGCCGCTTATTGCTTCTAAGCGGCTCATCGCGAACAAAATTCATGCATTATAAAAGCGCAATTGCAAGTGATTCCGTTTTGTTGTCTCCCTTACAAAAATGCTTCCAGCAAGCAATAATTTTTGCTGGGCAGTTGAAGTTATTATGACGTTACAAACTTAAAATATTACGTTTGAGATAAGAGCAGACAAATGCGTGTGAAATTAGAAGGAAATAAATTACTATCAGATGACCGAACTGAGTTGAGTTGAGAACAACAATAGTGGGGCTAATTTAGTTAATCAATTTTTTCGTGAGCGTTCCCCGTGTTCTGCGAAAAGTTGCTCACGGTCCCATAACTGATACATAAAAATATTATTCATAGAATTAATATATCATTTTATTAACCATGCATCGCAATTTTCTTCAACATACCCATCCATCCATCCATCCATCGATGCGTTTATTTTGTAATTTTCAATTAATTGATTTCTCAATTATTTCCCTGCCTTTTTTTCTTCCATCGTCAACAGTTTTTAAATATGCTGTTGCCCACTTTTGTACATAAATATTTTATATGATTTACTAATATAAGATATTAACTTGGAGGTTTGGCTCTCCGGGTCTGGTGTATAATTTTCTGTCATACATTCAATTTTCTTTGGCTGAACATCGAAATGCTGACGACCACATAAATATTTTTCTTGTTGTTTTCTTGTTCCTGTCTATACTTTTGACAATTTGCTTAATGCCTGTATCTTTGTATGTGTGTGCTATTATTTTCAACAGTATTTTAAGCTTATTTCATTTTTAGGTTGTTATACTTGTATCTCCAAATAGCCAATGTCAAGGACCTGAATAATTTTTTAAAGAAATTGCTTATATTTGTTGACTTTTTTTTTCCTTTACTATTAAGACAAGTTTTTTTATGTGGTAAATCACCATGTGTGCGTGTAACGTAATAAATAAGTGTATTTAAATGTTTACATTTTATGGTCAATTGCTTTTTTTGTAAAAAATAAATGAAAAATTATATTGAATGCATACATACATATGTACGTCAAATTTAAAAATTATTTAAAATATATGATAAATTACTACGAGGTAATTAAATTCGTTGGCAAATTATTATGAGGTACAATATGACAAAACGTCATTGAGTTGTTGTTGGTAAACGAAATGAATTTTAGTCTGATAAATCGTTATGTCTGAATAGGAATGAATATATGTAAGTGATTGATTGCAAATAACGATTAATAGTCGTATGTAACCAAATAAATACTTTTATCTTGTTTTTGTAATACATCAAATCAATTTTGCTACACAGAAAAAAATAGATAAGAATTATATTCAATAAAACCATGTTATTAAAAAAAATATGAATTTCAATAACATTTATCTTTAACATAATAAAATATTTCGTTGTAAGTATTTCTTTTCCATGCCGGTTATTTCTTTTCTTTTTGTACATAAGTACTTAAAACAAGTTGTATCCCATAAAAAAATAAATGGGATATGGCTTAGCTAGAGAGTGTATGCTTTACGTCCGGAAAGCCCGGGTTCGTATTCCAGCGATGTCAACATTTTTTTAATTTAAATATATATTTTTATTTTGAAATAATTTTGTTATCAATATAGGGGAATTCTTTATCACAGGAAATTTGAAAAAAAATTATTGAATACCGGGATTTTTGTTATCAAAAACGAAACTTATTTTTTTCTGTGTATACGGCTTAAATACAATTTTGTAACCTTTTTTTTTTAATAAAATTTACAAATAGATGCATACATTCTGTGTGCAAATGTATTTGTTTCTATTGCAAAAATTTTCCCAGTTGGCCGATTGCCTTGCACTAAATTTTCGCCGACGATTCTTGTACGAATTATCCGCTGTCGATTATGTTTTCTAGTAGACAATTTAAAGGATTTCTTCGCAACAAGTTCCCCAGCAAAAACTTTGCTTACTGGTAGGCAAAAAAGTATATGAAGATTTAAGTCGTAACTACTTACAATTTGACTCGATAACTACTAATTATATTTGTTTGAGAAGTCCAAAAAATAAGGGGTACATTCTCACAGCAACTAACTAGTTATTATTTGGATTACTTGAAACTAAAAAATAATTTGTCAAATAAATAAATTAAAATTAAAAAAAAAATTACTCACATTATATTTTATTTATATTAATTCGATTTTTTTATTTATTTTTTTTTTACCCATCTGGGATACGAACCTGTGCTCGTTCATATTTGAAGACAAGAACTTTACCCACTCAACCATTGTTGACTTATAAGCTTAAGCGACAAAAATTGGTTTTCATATACAAACACATGTTGACTTAAAAAGTGGTTGTCACTTATTTTATTAATACATATCACCAAATACTACTTTCAGATAATGAGAAAAATAAGTAATAATTTTATTAAGAACTAAGTCTACTAATTTGAAGCATAGTAATAAGATAAATAAGTACCACTCATTACTTTGTGGCCCATTACTAAAGTACTACCGATTACAAAAATCACAAAAGTTTTTGCTGGGTTTTGCATGTTGTCATATATGAAACACTTTTGACGACAAGATGGATGACAATGTCTTACGTTTTGTCCATAAGTCGGATCAAAAATATAGGCACATAAACTCACAAAAAACTGCTTTATCTTCCCATTGTTCTGAATTATATCACTTTCCAGATTTTGAAAATGTTTCAATATTAAACACAGACAATAACTATAAACGACGCTTAATGTTAGAAATGTTAGAAATAATTCGCACACCATTATCACAGAGAATAAATTTTAAAGCAGACACAGATAACTTAGCACAGAATTATAGATATTTAGTTAATAAAATTTGAAATTTTAATATTGTTAATACTTAGGGCTAATGATTACTTGTTTAGAGCAATTTATTAGTTTGTTAACTTGAAGTTTCTTATTATAAGATATTTTATTTTTGTTAAAGTGTGTTTAAATTTATTTTTATGCAAACAATTTCAGAATGTAATTATATGTATGTTTAGTTATTTGTTAAAAAGATTCTATGTAATCATTATCAGACTTTTTATAAATTTATATGCCTTAATTCATAAAAAAAATAATTTCTGACTTATAACAGATTAATAAAACAAATTGTCATACAAAAATTCGTTTTATAAGTCTCTTATTAATGAAAAAGTTTTTTGTGAATTAGGTTGATATTATATTAATTTCTTATTTCTTTATTATTATTGTTATATACATGTTTTATTATTATTGTTATACTTATACTGCATTTGCATTGTCTAGATTTCGAGGCAATTTGATTTGAAATCTTTAACGGAGTCTATATCGTTTACACTTACATTTTCCAAGATTTCGTATCCAAGACAAAATCCTTTCACTGAAATTTATCTAAAACTGTAACCCAAAAAATGCCTACTTAACTAATTCACAAACTTTTAGTAGAAAATGTTTGTAGAGCGTAGCTAATTCACCCACCGTTTATATAAAAATGTTGTACAGGGTAGTAAAAACAAAATAAAAATGCTAGATTTTGAGTCGATTTCGTCCAAATTTACCGACAAAGTAGATTTCGTTTTGGATGGGAAATCTACTAAAAACCAACTAGATTTAGTTCGAAATATTGAAAGTACTAGATTTCGGGACACTGTAAATGCACTATTATTATATGTTTCGTTCGAATTATTTATATTTATATTTATATGCCCCTGTATTAATACTATAGTTTTTCATGTTAATAATTTTTTGAAAACCAGTTTCCTGGAAAATTTGTCATGTTTCAAAACCTTTTTATATTTGAAAATTCAATTACCTATCATTTATTCCTGACGATGTTAACAAATTGTTAACGAAATATTGGAAAAATAAATAAAATTTGTAACGATTTTATATAAACGACCTCGAGCTTAATCAATATAATAAAATAAATGAAATTTTAATTTTATCCCGATCGGCACACTGCTCCACTGTGCGTAGCAATATTTATAAGAAATCTTAAATATTGAAAAATAATTTTCCATGATTCAATTTACTTCTAGTAGAATAGATTATTTGTTTATCAACTTTTTCTAAACACATGCTGAAGCCTCTTTTCTTGTATGCAAAAATTCTCAGAATCCTTGGAAGGGAATCAAACTTGCACTTTCCAGAAGTCTAACACAATACTAAATTGTCAACAGGGCACTACTAGCGTAGCGGACTACTACTAAATACTCTACCGGTAAACCGGGTTTTAATATATTTTGCAGCATACTTAATATTAAACTGAAATTAAATCAATTTGTAACACTATTTATGTGAGTAGTTTTCAAAAATATATATATATATATATATACATATATAATAATATTTTCCAACAATAATTATATGCACATAATTTTATTTATTGTAACATAAATCGTGTAGCATATTACCCATATTCAAAATATTGCATATATGTAATTTGTACCTGGTTCCCACTATAATTTTAAAAAAACTATCTTAAGCGAAACAGGAAATGCAACAAATATTAAATATATTTTTAAATTACTGCGAATATGTCAAACTATGGGAATTAACAAATGTTGTATGTGAAATTTGATGAAAAATATTATGCAAAAAACCTAAATAATTATACACAATATGTAACAAATTTTCAATTAAATTTATTCAGACAAATATGTTTTTATTCACAATATGCAATCACACTGATCCCCATCTCGTGTTACGTTGTGCTTTTAGTTACTCAAAGCACAACGTAAAATTTAGTATGAGATTTTATGAAAGTTGAACCAAAATATGTTTTCCTTTTTCAGGCATTTTTTTGCTATTGTTTGTTGTTAACATTCACGTACAGTTGCTTTTTTAGAATGCTTTGTAAAGCAAATCTGGAACTTGTTGCAGAAACTAATGAAACTTCTAATGGATGATTCCTTCGGAGGAAGTTTTTTGATAAATAAAAAAAGTTAATTATATCGCTCTTCTGAGGGTTGTACCTTTCTTAAATGTTATCCGATTTCAAAAATTCAAAGCATTTTGAGTTACGCTAAAAAATAAAAAGAAATAATGTCCTTATATTTGCTTCCGTATCTCTCATAGTTTAAATGATACGAGTATATGTCTTTAAAGAAAAAATAAATTATTTTTGTCTTGTCTTTTTTTAGTTTTTTCTTATAACTTTCTAGTTTATTGCTCGATTTAAAGGGCACCGTTCGATTCTTGATAAAATTATAGGTAAAAGTTAGAAAAAAGTTTTTTATTGTCTATATCCTTTAAGTCGGAAAAGATAATGTTTTTAAAGAAACTATCTCCATTATTTTTAACTTTGCAAAAAACTTTGTTAAACATATTCATTCTTTCATTAAATGTCGGGAAATGCAATCCATTAAGGATATCTCCAGCGCTAATTATTTTGTATTTTGGACATGAACCCTACAGCCAGCAGTGGCCGAAAAAAGTAAATTTAAAAAATAATTTTTTTCTTTAAGGTCCTATCTAATATTGTGACTATGGATTTTCAAAATTACAACGATTGTGTTCGGTAAGGTAGACGGTTTTAAGATTCCTGGCAAAAATTAAAAATAGCCTGTCCATAAATTTTAGGGAAAATAAAGTTTGCAGCATAAAAAATATGTATGTACTAAAATCATTTTATTTCCTCAAATTTTCATTTTTGTCTTCTCTATAAATATCTTTTACCACGCCTAAAAAAATTATTTAAATATCTTTTACTGATCTCGAGACAGTCAGATTGTATGCAATTCAAAGAATATATATAATGCTCCTTCCTTTTACTCACACAGCTGTTATAATTTCTAAAATTCTACCTAAGCCAGGTCATTGCCTTTACCCGAAATTAAATGCTAACTAAATTGTTCTCGCAATAAAACCATGCTTTTATCGGCTGAATAATTCATAGATTGTATCTGTGAAAATACCTCAGTTTGAAGCACCCTTTACTATCTTGTATGCACATATGAACTCCTATAAATATGAAGTACAATG
The DNA here is from genome assembly GCA_956483635.1 of Panzeria rudis. NCBI lineage: Eukaryota > Metazoa > Arthropoda > Insecta > Diptera > Tachinidae > Panzeria > Panzeria rudis. The sequence goes on along the minus strand of OY101448.1, from coordinate 43,429,883 downwards.
ACAATAGCTAAACTTGTCGGCAGTTGTATGTTTGTGCAGCTAGCTGTTTGCAGCCCAAGTGAAATTTTCATCATAATAGTATTATTGAACAGCGATCTACATATTTTTCTGGTGGCAACAAAAATGATGTTTAATATTGCATGACATTAGACGAAATTTTGTTGTGTCATGCAAGCAACTTACAATTAAATGGTGTCCACACAAAAATATTGCTGCTTAAAATTTTCCGGATGAAACTATTTTTTTATTATCGATCGGAGGTTTTTCTACTTTAGAAGCACTAAATATGCAATTGCATGTTTTTTCGTATACAACACATGATATATACAAGATATATATTTTAGCACTTTCATAGAATTATTGCATCGATTTGTTAGTGCATATTTTCGCATAGTTGACAGATTATTGCATATGAGTAATTCCATTTAGCCGGGTGTGACCACTTTACACACATTTTTTGTTATAAATCAAGAAAAAAACGTTGCGGCTCGCAAGGACATTAAGCTTATAGTCGTTGAATAACGGGTAGACACTGATAGAGCACAATTTCTGCTCAGAATGGTCGTCAGACGGGTGTGACCTAGTACGAAAATCTAAAACATTCAAAGAAATAAAACTTTTTATTGCTTTAATTAATATAAATAATATAAAGATAAACTCATAAGAAAATATTAAGACATTAAACTATTTGCTATCCATTCTATTATAGACAGTAGAATACTCTAGTTGAATATTTTTTTAAGTTCAATAAAAAGCAATAAAAGTATATTCTTTTCAGAGATAACGATTTTTATTAATAATAAGAAAGGGAATAAAAGAAAATCTGAAATAAATATTAAACATACAAAGAGGGAGAGCAAAATGTTTCTTGCGTGATCATTTAAAAGTGCCTCAAATTGACAAAAAAAATATTAAATAGTTAATTTTTTTTATTTTTTCTTTGACTGTCATTCTCTAAAAAAAATCAATTTAGAGATTTTTATTAAAAATGAGAAAATTATTTTTTCCTTGCATAAAGCCGTTTTACGTGGGATCACCCATATCTTAGTTTTAAAAGTAAATTTGTGGCGTTTATCAAATTTTTGCAGCATATTGGACTATTTTTGAAGTACTCTTTCAAGCGACTATCAAGTAAAGATTTTTCGAGTTTATTGAATCGTGTGGGAACTCTAAAAGAGAACTGAAAAAAATTACGCAGAAAAGATTTCACAGAAATTACTTAAGATCACTCCAAATTTAATAATGTTAAAAGACCTAAAACCAATTTGGGGATGATCAAAAATATTGATATATTGATAGTCAAATAAAAATTTGTTTTAGAATTGTTGTTATATTAATTTATATTTAAAAAGAATGTTTACACTAATAAAACAATAAAAATTACACCAATTTTAATTTAATAAACTTACTTAATTTAGAAAATCAACCATTACCGGGAATCCCGGGAACACTATTTTTCATTCCCGTTTCCGGGGAAGTGCAAAAGTTCGGGAAATACCAAACCCTAATTAAAACCCATAATATTCGATTAAATACATAATTTTCAAAGGAACTACTTTTTTTTACTTCCAAAGTATCATTAATTGTGTATTTTCTTCGACTTCTCAGGAAGTGATTACACTGTACAATACAAAAATAAAATAGCATGGCTCTAAAGACTGATTCTGACAGAGGGCATCAAAAATATATACGTTTATCGGTGTTTTGAAGGCTTAAAGGTAGGATTCATTTTAGTGGGAGTTAAAGTTTTGTGCATAGTCAAAGGTACTTTTTCTTAAAAGGTACTTTTTTTTAATTTTTTTCGTGTTTGCAAAGAAAATTTTTTCAGTATATAAATAGTTTTGATCGGACTATAAAAATTATTTATGAAAAACTACTCTATGAGATTTGTAGCGTATTGCGTAACTTAATTTACCTAAAAGTTGTTCATTGTTTCCTTTTTATATACTTTTTGGTTGGCACTTTTAGTGCTATTACGATTCATAGTAAAAAATATTACTACTAGGCATTTGCAAAATATTTTGCTCAAAACAATTACTGTATCAATTGAACTGATAGCAAATTAAATGTAATTGACCAAAAAATCTAAGCAATTCAACAGCAATGAGACTGGTATGATTACTTTCTTTCAGTTGAAAAAAAGCTAAAGATTTAAAAATGAAATCGTTACGAATTTTTAATATACGATTACACACACTCATATAAGCAATTTCAACTTGCATACGTACATATTCAGTGCCGAATTAGTGTCAAAATGGCCAACATAGCCAACAGCAGATAAATCCAATCAAAGCAATTTATTTATGCAGTTTCTTCGAAATTCACAACATGACTTGTATTTCAAGTCAATTATTGCAAAACGCTTTTCGTTTATTTACTTGTGAACACAAGTGAATTGCATCTATTGTATTTTGTATTGTCAAGCGTCAAATTTTAAGTTAACGAAGAACTAAAATATTTAAAGTCTCATTTCATAAACCATCGCTACATTAGATGCACTATTTTCAATAGTAATACATAGTAAAGAAAGCAAATAAAAAACATGAGTTTCTTATTTAAAATATCCAAAGCCTAATCAGTTGAGTTATAGATAGTAACCGCCACTGAGCCTAACATAATGAGGCTGCTGTTGGCTGAAGTAGCTGTCGCGTTGGCTACAAAGTAACTGATACCTATGAGCGCGGTTTCGATCCCTGTTCCAGGCAAGTCATCAACATCATACATTTCTCTTTTTTAAAACCTTTTATTTAACTTGCTTGTTTGTTAATGGCAAATCTTGCGAAAGTCTTTCCACTAGTTCCACAGCACCGATTCTTATTAAAATTTGCATACACATTGGGTTTGCGTGACAATGATTCGAAAAGTGTGCAGGGTAGAGATGAGCGATCCCGTGATTTTTAAAGAACATCGTGAAAAGTGAACGTGATTTAAAAATCACTGTTACTTAAAACTGTGACTGCGATCACTGTTTTCAGTTTTCTTATAGCAATGTAATTATATACTTAAAATATACTTTGAATTTTTAAAAGAAAGACTAATAAGGAAGAAGAAAACACAAGAAATAGCAATTCGTTTGTTATTATTGTACGCAAATAAAAAACGTCATTACCCACACAAACAGTGAAATATCATAATTTTCTGTATGTAACAAATAGAAAATAACAACTTTGCAAGTAGCAGTTACTTGACAAATTTTGTCACAACTGTGAATCGTGATTTTTCAGTAACAGTGATTAAATCACAGGTACTGAAATATCGGTCATCTCTAGTGCATGGCCACGCCCATACAAAGTAAATCAACTTTTGCAGTTACTTATATTTAGCCGATTATTGTGAAGCTTTTACACACATTGAGATACCGTCACAATAAAAAATGTTGATGAAAAAAGTGGGCAATACCACGCCCATTTAAAATAAATAATATTTTTCAGCTACTTACACTTAACCGATTCTTATGAAACTTTGCACACACATTGAGTTCCTCTCAATATTTAATGTTGTGCTTAGAAAAGTGGGCAATGCCATACAGAGTTTTAGCATTTTAATAATGTTATTTTTTACTAGTTATTAGTTAGTTTTTAATTTAAATTTACTTTATTAAATCCTGTGGTCCGTTTGGCCCATTACCCCTCCAATTTCGAGTAAATTGCAAAAAAATAAAAGTATTTGGAGATTTTTAAACGTTTTTCATAACGGGCCAAACGAACCTCGTATCTGTTTAAATAAACATTCCACTTTTGTTTTCTTTTATATATTGTGTGTGCTTGAAAATCATGCTTTTTCTGCTATTTTTATTTTCTTTGCTACGACTTCCATGTCTCTCGATTTTTAACATGTACATACTTAAATATTGCATTTAGAGCTCACAGTAGAAATTTCAGAAAGAAATGAAAATTTTCAGTTAGTTATTTTTATAATATAAAAATTTTCGTCCTGAAATTTTTGTTTTTTTTTACTAATTTTGCCCTAGCAGCTATATTTATAGCCAGGATGTCTTCATTTAAAGCAAGATCAATGCTAACTATCTATCTAATGAAACATCGTTCATGGATTTTTCAGACAGCCTGTGCAAAGCTTTTTACGGGCACCTAAACTCAAAAATTATTTTCAAAATTATGTTTTTCAACCACTGCCAAATGTAGGGTACATGTTCAAAATGAACAAAACTGCCCGCTAAATACATCCTTAGAGTATGGCCTTTCACCTTGGAAATAAAATAAAATTAACATTTCTAGCAAAATTTTTTACAAATTTTAAAAATTATGAAAGCCTTTGTTTCAAAAAATTTACGGTTTTAACGACTTAACGACTCAAGATATTACAAACATTGGTTCTGTGTGTTTACTTAGAATTTCATCGGCAATTCAATGGCTTACTACAAGTTAAAATTAGATGCTTAACAAAAAAGTGACAACCAAAAAAATTAAAATTTTCATTTCAGAGTGAAATATCTTTTAAACTATAAAAGTTACAAAAATAATTGTCAACAGATTTTTTTTCTTTATTTTGTTTAGCAGAATCCAAAGCGCTTAAAATTTTACAAATCGGTTAATATTTACGAAAGTTACAACCCGCACAATATTTTTCACACCCAAGGTAGCAACCTTTGACCCCTTGTAGCTCGTCCCTAGTGTTGTTAAAGACTTCAAGAGATACGATTCTCCTCCTCCTCTGCAACCATTCCAATTTTTTTATAAATCCATTCAGTAGCTTAGAAGTTCCATACTTATTACCACTTTTTTTAATTTACACCACTGTACATCGGCAGCACAAACGGCTGGACCGATTTGTTTTTTTTTTTTTTTGTGTTATTTACAAATTCATATTAAAGTTCATTTACAAATTCACTAAAAATTTAATATTTTATAATTAGCTATTCCAGCGATTCTGCTTATCTGCAGTAGTGTGGTTTGTGTTAAATGTTGTTGGATTGTTTAAGTGACGAAGCCATAGTACTGTTTACTGAACGGTATCCCGGCAGCGGTTAATACTTGGTCATACTAATGTACATCACAGCGCCTTCATTCGTCGGTATTGTAACAGAACCGTCGGCGAATTAAAACACTTAAGAAACTGGCTATACCATAGCTGCGTAATAATTTAGGAGTAAAATCGTTAAATTTTGGAGAAAAAATCGTCAAAATGAATCATCGAAATCGTCCAAAAATCTTCATAAAATATATCACTTTTTTTTAAACATTCATTTAGCGCACTTTTCATCAAATATTTATATTTTTTTGTGATACAACTCTTTTGTAATAATGAGATATTTGTATAATATTTGTGATAAAATTGTTTTTAATAAAGATATATTTATTATTAAAAAACACCTTTCAAAACTGCTTCGTTTTCGGAATCGATTTCCATCAGATACTTGAATTTATCGTTAAATAAAACTCAAAAAGCGCTAACTAACAAAAAATTATTATCGGCCTTTTAATAACATAAGTGCTTTAAAAATCAGACTTTCCCGAACAAAAATAGCGATATAATTATGAAAATCGAAAAGGAAAACTATCTGGCCAATTACATAATTTAGCAAATTTATTGATTTTCCTGTAAATTTATGACAATGTTAGTTAGGGCGTTTTGCCCTTCAGCTGGTGATATATATTAAATTAATTTGAGATATTCAGCCTTACGATGAATTCCATATGTGAAAATTTCCTAATTAGTTATTTGAAAAAATTGTATTCGTGTGTGTGTTAAGATCCCTAATGCCAACTCAGCCGTGGACTTTTAATCACCATGTCTGATGTCCTTCTGTATTTGGCTTCCGAATATGGTAAAACTAAAATTGTTTGAATAAATTTGGATAATATAGAAAATGAAAGACTAGAATATCTCATTTTCGTTTCAAATAATCATTTGCAAAAATTTTAAAGTTTCATATCACGCTTAGGAAAAACATAATAACCAACAATCATTATATCGGTATACATAATTAAAAATTTCTTTGCATGTGTGATACAGATGATTCTGGATGGAAAATTCAAAAATTTTAACTTTGACGCGTGTATTGCGTTTACTCTTCAAAAACGTACAAAATTTTTAACAAGATTTCAATGTTGCCAATTGTTCAAGACTTTGGAAGAAAAAAAATACGTTAGAATTGACTGACAAAGACGATAGATGCATATTTTTAACAAATAAATGTTATCAACTTTCAATTTTTTAAAAATCGTCAAATTTAGGACAATAATCGTCAAATCGTAAAAGTGCTATTTTCAGACCCAAAAATCGTCAAAATGACAATAAATCGTCAAATCTGGCAGCTATGGGCTATACAGCTTAAGAAATTAATGCCCCTACTGGAAACCAGAGGCGCTGCAACGCTGCTCTAAAAATTATCAAAAAACCGTCTCTCTCTCTATCTCTCTTTCTCACTTCACCTTCTGTTCTCTTTAGAGTCTAAAGAGCCGCATACGGATTAGATAATTTATACTAAAAATTTTGTAAAAAGCGTTACCAAAGGGGGGGGGGTGTATAAAACCCCTAAAGTAGCGTTACGTAATATGTGAATAGCCCCTAGGGGAAAAGGAATTGACTCAAAACTAGTCACATGACTGGTACCCAAGTGGTAGAGCCGGTTCGAGTTCTAACACTAACTATAAAAAAAGACCTGTTACTTTTACATGGCAATGGCCTATTTGAACACCTGTGTTACCTTCTTTGGGAATAGGATAGTCTAAAGTTTAGACTATCCTATTCCCAAAGAAGGTAAAACATTAATTAGAACTGTTAGGCATTTATTGCCTGAGTGTGTTACTTCTCTTTTAAAAAAGAAGTAGTAACTTTTTACAAAATTTTCAGTATAAATTATCTAATCCGTATGCGGCTGAGTGGTAGTGATGCTAGCCTGTCAGTCCAGAGGTCGTAGGCTCGATTCCCGTCATAGACCCCGGGTGTTTTCCGCAAACAAGCAAATCGCTTCGCGGGTTGTGTTTGTTATTAAAAAAAATATTAAAAAAACTTTAACCCCCTTCCCCCTCGAGCGTTACGTAATATGTAAATAGCCCCTAGGGCATTTTGTAAATTTATAAATATGTGAAAGAAATAAAAAAGCAATTTCAGTAAGACAAAAATGTATCTTATTTCGTAAGCTTTTGATTTTTAAGGCACGTGCACAACTTTAATTTGAACCATATTAAATGATTTCGTATAAAACAGTGCAACAATAAAATTCAATACAATGGTGATTATTGATGAAATTTGTCATCAATATTCAATTACACAAAACAAACAATAGAAAACAATTTTGAAATATTGTATTGATAGTTAAGTTTATATAAACAATATTTAGCTCAAATTAAAGCAAAAGAAATAATAATATTTTTTATAGAAAAAAGAAAACAAAAAGCAAAACCCTGTTTTATCAAAAAATAATAATAAGAAAAAAAAGTTGTCATCCGGTGTTATTGCAAATGAAAGTGAATGTTGTTACTTGTTGTTGCCGAGATGTTGTCAGTGAGACAGCAACAAAGCCAACAACTAAAATGTATCTGCAAATGAAGTTCATACACAGTTACAAGAGAGTTAACCAGGTTTGCCTTGATATGGACTAGGATGAAGATGGGGATAGATGGGTACAAGCGAGTGTGTATGAATGAGTTCGCATAAATTGTTATTTTCTTTTCAATATTTGCTTTGAAAATAGTTTCCACATAAAGCCAAGTAACTAGCAGCCAGTTAGTAACTAACATAGTTGTTGTAGGATAGATACTTTTAAGAGTAGATACTACATGGTTTGTTACTTATTTAATGTATTATTATTCCATGTTTGTAGTTTGTGATCGAGGTGGTTGCTTGTTGTGGTATTTTGTAAGTTTTTCTATTTCTTTTTTTTAATTTTTTTTTCTTTTACAATTTATGGCTTTCGGTTTGGGACAACTTTTGTTTGTCAGCAGCGGTGGTGGTGTCAGTGGCATTTGTGCATCTAAACACGATGTCAGTTTTAACAATAACGCTGTAACGTCAACTCTTGCGCTAAAAAAGTAACCGCTGGAAGCAAATAATTTAAATTTTGTAACTTTTTTCCCTATTGCTTTGCAACAAATATCCGTGGTAGTGCCGATTGGTTGGCTGGGAAAACAATTTCCTCAAGTATTGGCTTGTTGTAGAAAAAATACATAAATAAATAAATAAATAAATAACTTTTTTATAATAGAGTGTGTGTATGAAACAAAAAGCTGACCTCATGTTGGGTCAAAAGAAGTGTTCGCGTAAAAATTATTTTACTTTGCGTTTGGCACAATTTCAATTTTTTCATTTGCGTTGTAAGTGTTCATTGTTTTCAATTTTTATGTTTCTCATTTAATTTAAATTTGTTTTTAATGAGCTTTTAGTGTAAAATTAATTAAATGAATTAAATTTTGAAATAAAAATTAAATCAGTAATAATATTTTTAATTAAATTTGCTTAATGATGAGAAATAATTTGATTTATGTGTGACTATGCACCGGTGTATTGCTGTCGACAGGGTGCATTTGCTTTAACCTTTTATTAATGGTTTATTTATGAATGAAAATAAAGTGTTTTTTCAGTTTTATTTAACAAAAATATTATTCACAAAATAGTGGAATTTTATTCTGAAACTATGCACATTAGAGTGTCATTGAAAACTTAATTTTGGATTTTCTTAAAAACCCAAACAGATTAGTAAGACACTTACACTAAAATTAATATAGTGAACATTTAAGCTGCAACGTACAACTCTCAGCCGTATCCCATTGAGATCAAAGTTAAAAGTTTGCAAAATTCACCCATTTAACAAGATTTGATTGCAGAATTTGCTAATATTCTACTGATTCTGCTGAAAATTTACTAGAATGCTGCTTTTTGGACCGGCACTAAGGGGATGACCCCTACTCATGCAATGCATTGTGCCGGAACTAGAAAAATTGGCTATGGCAAGAAGGATAGAAGGAATAATATATTTGAATATTCGATTTGAAAATCCTCTACAGGTAGTTTATTCCACACACAAACTGTTCGGCTAATGAACGAATTTTCTCTGTAATGCGTAGTGCGATTGATTCACTGGCGTGTCGACCACAAATGAATGTGATTTTACTGAAGAACGTGTTTTTCGCAAAAAAGAGCGAGTTCTCTGATTGCGGGTGCGCCTGGCTGAAGTTGTTAGCGCGTTGACCACAAAGCAATGATGCCGGGTTCGATATCAATATCATAAATTTTTCTGATGTGCATTAGTATAGTGTTGTGTTAGTTATTATTAGACTGTTTAATTGATGAATGCATAGCACTGGCCACTTAGCAGTACCGGCAACGACTGGAAATGTTGTATGCTAATGTGCATCACAGCGCCCTCCTTCGTCGGTAATATCCCAGTAAAAAAGTTGCTTCCAATAAAGCAAGTTTCTACTATTATGGAATAAAAGTAGCGCTGACAAACCTGCTGATATCGCTGCTGATTTTTGTATGGCGAGTTCCCGGATTGGAGTACTAAATTTTTGGTCACAAAAGCGCTTTTGAAGCGCTGAAAATCATCAACATTTTCAGCACTAGAACTGAAAATATATGAAAAAAATGGTTCGATGTGGATTCGCGTCGTTGACGCCATTTTGAATTTTTCTTATTTCGTTTCTTTATTTATTTTTATTAATTTCATATTTTTACTCAATGTTTGTTACTTTAACTTCAACTAGTATCGAACTAAGAACCTTCAGGTTTGAAGTCCAACGTACCAATCACTCGACGAAAAACACTGTTGCAAAACGGCACCAAGAAACTCAAATAAACTTACTCTTCATTCTCGCTTAAAAACCTGCTTTCGCTCAGCACTATAAAATCAGCTTTTTTGTATATCTTGTGTACGAAGTTTTTGTATAAGTAAAAAGCAAATACTTTTCTCGCTTCAAACCCGCCATTTTTGTGACGCTATGAAACAGCTTCTGAACAAGCTCATATTTTAAAGCGAATTATAAAGCGCTTTATTTCGTTAGTGCCTCAAAAAACATGAAAATTTTTTACTGGGACTAGCCAAATCGTCGGCGAATTAAAACAACTAATAAAATGGCTACAAATAAAGATTATGAAAGTTAATGCTTCTACTTAACACAAGATGTGCTGCAAGACTACTTTAAAATTAGCAGAACGCGCAACAGCATAGTTGTAAAATAATAAGCTTTCTATCTCTATATCATTTCACCATATTGTCTCTCTACTAGAGATGGGCAAAAAATATCGATATATCGATATATTCCTAAAAATATATCGATATATATCGACGATATTTTTAATTTCGATATATCGATATATCGACTTTTTTTTTCAAATATATCGACAGTATCAAATTCGATATTTTTTAGCTTTGGTTCTCTTTTTCTTTATAATATTTTATAATATTTTATCTATTCGAAAAATGATCATTATTTGAGTGTAATTTTGTTGATGTATGTTCCCTGAAATATTGGTGGAACAGTAAGGATCTTGGAACTTAACTCTGTCCAGCTTAATTGTTTATAAGAAATGTACTTTTTTTCTTTTATTTAAAAAAAATGGGGACTACGTATGAAATATCATTGTTGAAAAAATATCGATATTTCGATATATTGATATTTTTTATTCGATATATGCATATCGATGCCGATCGATATTTAAAAATATATCGATTTCGATATATAACGATATATTTTTTTCACTTGCCCATCCCTACTTTCTACTCTATTCCTTTTCCAATAAAGGTAACACATTAATTAATTAACTGGTAGGCATTAAGTGCCTGAGTGTGTTACATATCTTTATAAAAAAAAGCGCCGGCCCATACAGGAGAGTTGTATTCCATTTTCGGATGTATATATGTAGTAGAAATATTAAGGAGATCAAATGGAGTGAAGTATGTCTTACACCGTCTTAAGAAAGCGAAACACTTGAATTATACTCGAACTGTCAATAAGTAGATATTTAAAGTGCAAATTAATTATTAGATATCTTAGCCAAGGCGGCAAATTAACCTTCATTTATAATCCCTACCTGTAACTATACACCGAGACATGTCCATTTGATAAAATTAAGGGCAGTAGTGCTGGCAAAGTATTGAGTACTTGGTACCGAGTATCGAGTATTTGGTTTATTTTAGGGTGCTCAATACCCAAAAATAGTTGCTCGATACTTTCATGGTGCTATTTTTATTACTAAACATTGAAGGACCGAACGCTCTGCTTAAAAGTATAAAGTTTTCTAAGCCTTCAAGGTATCGAGTAAGTACCCGGCGGAAAATTTGGTGACAAATGATCCAAAAGTACTCGTCCTATGACTTGAGAAAATGAGACTAGTACCAAAAATAAGGAGTAGTAAATGGTGAAAAAAGACATATTGCGTAAATAATCACATATTAACCATTTTCAGTCAATTTAGTTGGTACTCCGGCTAGTATTGGAGTAAACGGCACTAAACCAATTCGATGCACCTGGATCTAAGGCCTATCACATAGTATCTATATAATATTAATTGTCTCCCTTCAATGAGAGCTTAACTAGTATTTATAACATTGAAATATAAGTGCCCCTGTGGTCGAGTGGGTAGTGTACTAGCCTGTCATGCCGGAGGTTGTCGGTTCGAATCCTATCAAAGACACCGCTTAAAAATAAAATACAATTTCTACTTGGATTTGTAACAATAAAAAAATAAATTAATCGATAATTACAGCTGAATTGTGGAATAATATTTATATATAATCTATATTATTCTACACCGATTAGGACTCCATAAGATATTTCAGAGACAAGTTAAAAGGTGCATACAAAGTATCAATTAACCCCATCCTAGGCCATCCCCATGTAAAAGCGGCTGGTCCGCTTCATAGGAAGTGTTAGAACTCGCACTGGTCCGTACCACCTGGGGACCGGTCACGTGACTTGTTTTGTGTCAGTTCCATTTACCGTAGGGTATTGAGTGCCCAAATGAAAAGTGTTGAGTAGCATGGAGTAATTAAAAGAACAGAAATTTCCAGCACTAACTTGAATGCTTTTTTTTTGAGACTTGGAAAATGTGATCAGTCCATCCATGCCGAGAACATCAAGAGCCTCAACATTCATACCATCCTCAACATTCATACCATCCCTAATTACAGATATAGCAGCAAGTTCGATTGTACGTCTATGTGTAAGCATACAGCATAGGGCCTTATGAGCCTTAAAATCATAGATTGTCACAAGATCGTGATTAAATGCATCATTCATGTTTTGCCGCATGGCACAATCTCCGTCAGTCTTGGCTTTTTACTGAATGAATATGAATGGCAGATGCTGCAGTCATCTGCTAAAGGGTAAATAGGATTGGAAGTTTGAAAGAGAAGGTCACTAGGAAAAATAAGAAATAAGATAGGTGTATGGAGTGACACGGTGATCCTCTATGAAAGCCATACTGGCGGTCGCTGACTGAACTGTTCGGCCCCAAATACCTCACAAGACGGAAATTCACCATAATTTCCATCACTTTAGAAAGTGATTAGGCGGTAATTTTCAGGGTTACTATCCTCTCCCTTTTTGTGAATTGGCGTTACATTGGCAACCTTGAAACACTATGGGAATTCGCCAGTATAGTACAAAGTACTGAAGATTATTGCCAGTGGGTGTGCAAGTGCCGAAGAGAGCTGCTTCAAGACCAGCACTAGAATGCCATCCATCCCAGGAGAGCCACTAAAACCTTTTTAAATGCACGCGCTCGGAAGAATATGTTTGAAATATCCTAAATTGTATCAAAATTTCTTAAATTAACTCTTTTGAGTCATATGGGTCAAAATGACACACATTTTAAAAAGACATATCAAAATTATTATCGTCCAAAATTAGGAAAATACTTACCAAAAATGTTTAAAAACATTAACCCTTCTATAATTTGGGACCAAAATAACCCAATCAAAAACATTTTGCAAAATATGAAGCTCTACTGTTTTTAATTGGGCCATTTTTGGTCAAAGCATGCATTTATTGCCGATATAACAGGTGTTAATGAAGAACTCGTAGCTCGCTTTCGGATTATTCTTCAGATAATAACATGAGGCCAGAAAATTTATACTGTGAAGTTTCAAAAATTTGCGTGGAATACGGCTGAGCTATTTGTTAAAAAATATAACTGGTACTTCATGCCTATTACTGTCTTTAAAATACTAATACTAATAAAATACTTCCTCTCCGTAAAGATTACAGGAAGTACAGATTATTGTTTTCCAAAAAGTGCAATAGAACTTCAACAAATACTGATGTTTTGCAACGTCTGCTTGGATCATCTGATCCGTATATAAGTAGCATAAGACGTCAAACCTTTTAAACATCTTTTAGAACTAGATAATGTAGCTAAAGAAATTCTAGCTGATGAATAAAATGCTTGACTATTTTGGACTCATTTTATCAAACTTATATAAGGGCGGTGGGCATGGCTGATGTTGATGAAACTTTGCATGCATCTTTTGTTTATTTGAAATTAACAGGTTGTCACTTAGTGTACATAACGGACAAAGTATAGGCTATATATTCTAAAAATTTCAGATTTTTACCTGTATCGCCATATCGGTTTTTGGAGCCCTTAGTTTTCATAGAAATTGCACTTTTAAAAAAAATATATTTCGTAATAGAGTGAAAATATCAAAACGGCACTAAGTGGACATAATAACGAAGCACTGGCCTACACGCAAAGAAAAGATATGGGCGTGGCATAGTTGCGTCAACAATGTCATGTTTCTCGATATAGCTTATTGTTGTGGCAAATAAGTTATTATTGTTTTAAATAGTTGTAAACCCTAATTAGTTAACGACAAAAAACTTATGCTTGTTTTTAATCATGGCATTATTAGCCTTTATATTGATTGCAATATGGTTTAGTTTATTGTTAAAAAAAAACTCTAGCTATAATCATGGTATATTTCAAAATTCAATAACAGTATGGTTCTATAACAATAAACTATGGTTCTTGTCCATACTATTTTAATGTGTGTCATGGTTTCCAGAGCATGCCCGATTGCAAATAAAACATGTGTCCACAAATATGTCTGTATGTATGTATTGTCTATGTGAGATTTGACATTTAAAACATTTTATATGGTTACTTAGAACCATGCTATTTTTATATATAAATATAATATGATTAGTTTAAATCATGGTATATTTACATTCAATTAAACATTTTACATTAAATTAAACATTAGTCATATAAGTGTTATATAAGACAACAATATTATATTTAGAACAGATTTATTTTCACATTTGTAGGATTTGACTCCAATCATATAATTCAATCATAGTATGTTGCTCTTAAGTTATGGTTGCCTCAACCATGTTTTTTCTTTGCGTGTATATTTTCTGAAAATATCAGATTTTTATCTGGCTTTTTTGAAGCTCAAAGTCGAGTATTTTTTAAAATTCATCAATTTTAGCACCTATTTTTTCAGAAGATATAATTTTAGCACAATGAAACTTATGTCATGGTATCATAAGGATTACTTCTTCAATGCCAAAAAGAATCAATACTTTATGTGCAACACGGTTCATACAGGATTTAATTGAAAATCGATAAAATGAGTAAAAACTGTGTAATTTGCAAGTAGCCACTTTTCGGCTATTTAATTATTCTAGTTCAGTTTTGCATAGCAATATTAAATGATCATTACTACCCTATAAAACAAAGCATGAATCGTTTCATTATCTTTTCTACTTAAAAACCTAGAGCTATTATAAAGATGTATAAATTTTTTTACTTCAGGTGACCGCTAAACAGAAGCTGTACAATAATAAATAGAAAAGGTTGTGGTTATGTGTTTCTAGTACCTACAGGATTATCCTCAATATTTTTTTATTAAAACTAAAAGCCATGCGGGCACACATATTTGTTGAATTCACTCAGAATTACTCTAAAATAACAATTTTAAGGTAATCCAAACTATTTTAGTTTCTAATGAAACACACAACAGGCCCAAGTGTTTGTATGTTATTTTCTAGTGTACTTTTTGAATTCAATAACTCTGGATCAAAATGATTTTCGTTACACCTTTCAAAAACGATCGTTTTGAAATCGATCGATTTCCATCACATACACGAACAGACACATATTTGAGCCTAATAAAATGTTTGTTTGCCTCTAATGCTGTATTTTTATTAACAAACAACAGAAAATTTGTAATTGTAAGTATAAAAAACATTTAAAGTAAAATTATTACATATAAAGAAAAAAAATGTGTTGTGTGAAAAGTGGTTTGGAAAATGTTAAGAAAATAGCGCTAAACTTGTTAAGCTTTTTTTTGAGGGAGATTTAAAATGCAGCTCGTAGTAGTATTTTGCCATAACTTTCACAAAACATTTCATTTTATTACAGCAAAAAAAAAATCCATTACATATAAGCATACGAGTGCGAGCGAGTATGTTTTTATTAATCCAACCTCTGGATTTGTTTAGTGTCCATATCTAAGTTTTTTTTATTATTTAATGAATGTTTTTAAGTTTTAAATAGATTTTATGTTTGTGTATGAAATATATACAACCGCACAGAAACTATCAACGAATCTTGTATATTCATTAAAGAAAATTGCCGGGTTGTGGTATCTTTAATAAAACGTTTTATTGAAAAATTTGTTAATGAACTTGATGAAAGAGTTCAAGGCTTGTACAGTTTTTTAACGTTTGTAAGTGCTGTGGGTAAAGCCAAATTTTTTTTAGCTTTAAAGAAATTTGGTAATCTTTTAGTAGCACGACAAAGTTAGTTATTATCTATCAATTACTTTAAGTAAAGTTATTTCTCTAACCTTAGAAAGGCTTAACAAATAAAAGTTGTATAACTCTAATTTCGTTAGTGTTTCTATTATTTCAAGCATTAGTTGTAAGAAACTGGTTAAATATTATTTGTAATTCAAATCATTGTCCATTATCGACCTCTACTTTCTATCAGTTATTCGACAGCAAGTTTTCATATTTTAAGCGACTTACAAAACAATATTTAATTACACTATGTGACAAAATCGAAAAAATTTTAGGTACTTTTTGAGAAAACTAGTGTCGGTTGTAGGCATACTTGAGTAAATAGTTTTGCCATTTTTAAAAATTCCATTACACTCTCAAAATCTAAAGCTATCGATAAAAAAAAACGATTTTTTGAAAAAAACAAATTTCACTACATTATTTCTGCAGCGATTTAATTTTTGGACATTACAGAATACATCACAAGTTTGAAAAAAACTATTTTTGATTTCCCAAATTTTGTGATATCTCTAAAAAGATCGTTTCTGGTAAATTTTAAGATTTTTTTTAATTACTCGTTCAAAAGATATTAAATTTTTGCTCATAACTTTCTTAATAATGGTCCAAATTAGACAATTTTTTTTTTAATTTTTGTTTTTAGATATTATTTACAAATAAAAATAAAAATAAATTATTCCAAGTGTTTTTAATTAAGATTTTTATGTTTAAAAATTTAAATCGTGTTTTTGAAAATGGATGTACACAAAAAAAAATTATGATAGCTTATTTTTTAAACAAACATGTTTTTGAAACCGATTTTAAATCTTTATTATTGTCTCTATTTAGTTTAATAAATAATTTTGTTTGACTTATTATTTCATTTCATTTACCTACCGCCAATGTTGGCAACCTGGTAAAATTATGAAATTCTTTGATTTATTTTTTATATTTCTCTAAAATATTTTTTGATTGAAACAATTTGTTTATTGAAAAAATCCGAATTTTTTTTCAAACAAATTATTACAAATTTTTGCATTTGAATTTACAAATTTCTTTATAGGACCTAAATTGAACAAATTTACATTTCATTCAGGGAATTTGGTATTTGAAGTGAAAAATTAGTTTTTTCTGTGTATCCTTCGATTTTTTAAAAAATGTTTAAACTTCTATCTAAGCAAATCTTCAGTCGGTTGGCTGGGTTTGATGATAAAAACCAAAATAAAATAAAGAAAACATTTTATTTAATTTGAAAAAAAAATTTAACTTTATTCATGTTAATGTTGAAATGTTGAGTGGGTGTTGTAGTACTGTAACGAATAAATTGTTATTGTTGTTGTTTTCTGTATATGATTTTATTTTCTTCTATTTTTTCATGCATTTTATTTATTGTACATAGAATTGTTTAATTTTTTTGTTTTAAAAGGTTGTATTTAAAATTGTATCTTTTGCATTTGAATTTATTGCTCCAGTTTTTATAAGTTACTGATTCTTTGTTTAACACTGTTTTTACTTTCATTTTGGTATTTTTTAAATGTTTTAATTATTGTGCACTTGTTTGTATCTTCTTGTTGTACGATCACCAGACGAAGTGAAGAAAAAACCGCGGCTTCAGGCGTAGCTACATCGCTACTGAATTTATGGCCGACACTGTTCTGTTGACAGTCGGGCAAGGATTACCTGACCGATTTTCAACACTAACCACCCAACAACTTCTAATCCCGGTTCAGTAATGAGCCTTCCAAAAATACTATTTTTTAGATTTTTGAAAATTTTAAAAAAATCTATAAATCATAAGAAATCTAGTAAGTGTTATGGGTAAGGTACAAGTAACCTGACCAGACATCCCGAAATTATCGCGCTATTAAGAGGTCGAGGTCGAGGTCGATCCCGCCTAAAATTTTTATCCCGCTTTATCTCGCTTTTTCAAGTTACAAAACTTATAACTCTGTTTTTTTAGTCATTTTCAAAAATATCGAAAATGTTTCAACTGAATAAAATGGATATCTTTCTCCTTTTTCAGCCATTCATTCACAGTTGTATTGAGCGTATAAAAACTCATTGAGTTAAAGGCCTTTACAATTGAAAAAAGTGAATTTTTAGTCATTATTTAAAAATTTCTAATCCGAAGATATTTCAATATTTGGGGTTAAGTTCACTCAATTTAATTTTTCAATTAAATTATCTTTATAAAAAACGCATTTTCAATCAATGCATGTAATAATTGAAAAGCCAAAGACAAATTCTTGACTGCACAGAAACAACTAAGTTTCATTTTCTTTAAAGGAATTCAATGAAACAGTAAATATTTTGTCTAGGAACGGACCTACGAACAAATTTGTAAATATAGACAAAAATATCTCAACAATTTTATTGAAAAAAATTGTGTTTTTTTCAGTTAACAAATTGTTTGAATCTATAAAACAATTTGTCTAAAAATATTTACAAATTTTAAACAAAACAATTTACTAAATCAAACAAAAAGATTTACTGGTTTTTCTGAAAAATATCAAACAATATTTTTGTGTGAATTTATAAAAGAATTAGTCTAAAAATACTAACAAATATTGAAAAAAATATTTACTGGATTTTTTGTAATATATCAAACAAAATTTTTGTCTGGGTCATCTTCATCCATTAAGCATTTATGAAATTTCACTTTGTTAAATGTGTTCAAGTTTGACTATTTACCTAAAGACTTAAAAAAATGAATGAGAATTAATGCAACGACATTAACGAATCGATTCACTCAAAAATCTTCAACAAACCTACTTGGTACAATTGCTTTCCTTTTGCTATTATTGTTGTTGTTGTTATTTGTGTGTATGTCGCCATCGGGATTGATTTTTTAAGACATAGTTTTCCTTGTTGTTTTTGGTATTTGCGTCCTAAATGAGAGTCAAACAAAGAATTCGTTGATTATGTAAAGAAATTTACTGAAAATGAAATTTATTTTTAGAAGAACTTTTGTTTAAAAATTTTTTGGTAATAATTTTTTCTGTGTGTATATGCGTCGAACTGAACACCATAATGTTTTCGAGCGTAATCACGATTTCATTATCAGAGCTCTTGTTATACCTTTTAACAGCGTGAGGGTGGTGAAGTCCAGTAAGACACTTAGTATTAAAAATGTTTGATTGTTCCAAAAATTAAGTTGAACGAAATAAAGCGTGAATACATATCGTCATATAAAATGCAAATGCCCATGATTCTTAGAAATTTTTCAGGAAAGATAAAAAAAAGTTAATAAAAAGTAAACTATTGTGATTTCAAAAACTGTGTTCTTTTTCTGGATATTATAATTACTTCAGACGTTATTATTCATACTGCTCAATGAATTTTCCAAATACGTTTCGCTAGCAAAATCATGTAACTACACTTTTTGATACGTTTGAAAATTTGTAGAGACATGCAATGCGGTTCGATGTAAACAATCCGCAATAAATAATTAATAATGCGATTTTAAATTGTTTACTAGTTGCGTGGTTTTGCATTTCAGCTAACGATATGGATGTGTGTAGTTGCATATATTTATAAGATATCATATATGTATGTATTATCATAGAAATGGAGTGTATTTACACCATCCCGCTTTTCACAAGATATTTTATAAAATGCCGCTTTTTTGTTATACACTCACAATATTATGACAGTAACGGAATGTATTTTGTTCAAGAAGTATTACGTGCAATCGTTTTTAAAAGAGTAAACACTTAAAATTCTAAGCAATTTTATTTTTAACTGATTCTAACATTCAATAAAAAACTTAAGTACACGATAATAAGGATTTTCGGTTGCTTTTAATATTGTCCGTTGTTTATTGTATAAGTACCAAAAAAGTACATGCATAGAAATAACACACACACAAATACTCGAAATATTCTGTAGGTAAAATTAGCTAAAATTGCAATTGAAAATAAATAAATACACATTTAAATTCAGTGGCTAGTACGTTAGACTATTAAACGAGACGTCACTTGTTCAATTTCAGCCATTTGTCATGTTAAATGCATAAAATTGAGTAAGTTGATGTTGTCTTCGTGCAGTGAGTAAAAATATAAATTTAATAAAATAATAATTAAAGGTAAGATATAAAATAAAAATCCTCTAACATTTAAAAATAAAGCGAAAATCAATTATTTTTACGGAACTTGAGGTTGATTATTTAACAGTAAAAATAGCAGAAACTGGCGAACCTCTTTTATTTTTACGGAAGCTGCTATTAGTTCTTTTGACAGTTAAATTGATCCAACCAAATAAGGAATCATTAATTTTTAAGGGGGTTAAGTCTGTTAACTTTTTAACAAAAGTTCATATAAAAAAAAATTTTCACGAATTTCTCATGAAAAATTGTTGCAGAAGTAGTACTCTGTTTATTGTGTGAAAAACATATGAAATGTATCTACAACATTTTGAGTCTTCAAGCGAAATAATATAAGCACCACTTTTTTCGTGTGAAATTTACAACAAACACATTGGGTTTTTTTTTAAACATACACAATTACAGCATACTTTCAAGGGCTATTATAATTGGTTACTTGTCATATTTATCGTATGAATAAAATTAATGTTGATCAACATTCTTCGCAAATTTGAACAGAGTACTTAGCTTTAAAGTTGAATAAACTTTTTGTTAAACTTAAATGAAAATAAGAAGACCGGTTTTTAATTGAGTTTTAATTCATTTTATATTGCAATTTAAGTTAATTTTAAGTACAGAATATTTTGAGTGTTTTCTCCAGAATCCCGCTTTTCGCCAAAACCTTCTGGTCACGTTAGGTATAACATATGATCAGAATTTTTATGTAAAACACCACAAAAAACATATTTTGGAATATTTTATTAATCTAACTCTTCGCCCATTTCTTAAAAAAAGCAAAAACCTCACCTTCAGCGGCAATGTAGCGGACAAAATTGTTTTATAAAAATTTTCTTCGTGGTGTTTTTTGTAAAAGCGCTGAACACATCTTATATCTTAAACGTAAGGCTTATAATATTTCCTATGCCTAGTACTAACTGTGAATAAGTTCGAAACTAACCCCTAAACATATTTAAATTTTTGAACGATTTTTACGTTCAAGTTGAGTTTGGATATACATATTTGAAAGCTTATAATAAAATATTATGGCAAATATA
Organism: Panzeria rudis; assembly: GCA_956483635.1. Lineage (NCBI taxonomy): Eukaryota > Metazoa > Arthropoda > Insecta > Diptera > Tachinidae > Panzeria > Panzeria rudis. The sequence goes on along the minus strand of OY101448.1, from coordinate 43,409,064 downwards.
TCTGTGGACCATTTTAGGCCGCTATATAGTCGCTGAAGCAAATTTTTTGGTCCCTTTTTAGAGAAATTGACAAAAAGACTCATACAACGAAGAGTTAGAGGGCCAAAATATTCTACAAAAATGTTTTCCGTGGTGTTTACATAAAAGTGCTGAATAAATTTTATACCTTAAGCGAGAGGCTTTCAAGATTTCTTATTCCGAGTCAGTATAACTATGTGCAAAATGGGGAACTTTAACTCTCCTTGAACTAAACTTATCCATTTAGAAATGGTTGATTGATTTGTTTATAGCAATATTTTTTATTTTCTTTATTATTTTTAAGTTTTACTTGCATTGCAATAAATGGCCAAGTAACGCCAAAATATATTCAATGGATAAAAACAAAAGACTAAAACAACGAACTTGAACTTATCTATTTGGCTAGTTGCGAGTGTGAGAGAGAGAGAGAGAGAGAAAGAAAGATCATATGTAAATAATACAAAGAGAATTGTTATCAAATTACATTTTTCAAAAAAGGATTAGGATCAATAGTTTGTATTTATATAGCCTTGATTCCGTTTGTAATTGCATACTAAAATATTAATTTGCGACCCTGTTTTTTTTAAGTTTGCTACTTTAATTTTAAGCAGAATAAATAAAAAAATTTGAATAACAATGAAACTCTCTTTATTGGATAATTTTATGTAATTAATGCATGAACAACACCATAACTTAAAAACTGGTTTTTGAGAAAACGATTTTAAAGTTTTTAATTTACTCACACTTCAATGGAAAAGATATTGTAGGAATTCTTTGCACAGGACTAAGAACGATACAATGAATAACACTGCTTTACAAATTTATATTTTTGGAAGGTATAGTTTCTAACGCGTTTTTTTAGGGTAGTTACGATGTGCTAAGCATGAGAAAAATAAAAAAAATTTTATTTTCGGACAATGGTATATTTGTGTTTGTCGTTGTATGCATCCCTTTAAAGTGCCATCGAAAGTCACATACTAGTTCGATCGAATTTATCTACATCTTGTTTGAAAGACTATAAAATTACGCGTCGAATATTATATAATGGTTTTGCTTTGATAAAAAATGACTGAATTATAGGGGATCAGAATTGAAAATTTATAGAATTAGTTTGGCTTAAGTTAATTTTTAATTTAATCTCTCGATCAAATTATTTTTTATTTAAGAAAGAAATTCTAAAGCATGTAAATATTGAACATTCAAAGAAACATTTTTGAATGTACGGAAGGTTGAACTGACAGCTGTTTCGAGACTACTCATCAGAGTTCTTTACCTACACTACCACTGACAACCACACTGTAGCGAAAATCCTACTAATTTTAGTAAGCTTAATTAACAGACTGTCGCCATCTCACGGCGAGTCGCACCTATTTATGAACTTGTCTTTGCTTAGCATGCTCAACTATTTTAAGCTTTTTTCATTTCAGTCTTACCAGCGTGGAATATCATCGATATTCTCAATGCTGGGATTTTTTGAATGTTTATTTTGCCCAAGTTCTTGGAACAGTACACATTCATGTTTTAGCTAAGTGCTTTACTAAGGAGTTAACTTCAAAAATATTAATTTCACAAAAAAGTTTTGTAGACTCTCTAAATCTAATAGTTAACAAAATAAATATAAATTTTTCAAGCATCAGTAGCTTATTTTAATGCTTCATTCGTCCTACCAGCTTATGACAACTAAAAACACAAATTTACAGGGTTTTGGAATGGAGCAACTGAAAGTGGTTTCTTATATAATTTGGGGCGCTGAATCCGAATCTGCAATCGGTCTATTTTTTTCTATTTTCGAGATATAAATTTTTTTTTCAAAAATGAAACAGTGGCTATTCTATTCAATTAAAACAGAAAACCAAAAAATCGACAACAATATTATCTTTAAGTCGCATCATTATTGTTTTTTAAACAGCTCAGTATCTTCAGCGATATTGTGGAACTTGTGCAAAAAAAAAAATCAATAAAAATATTGAAAAAATCTTCATTTAATCTTGTATATTCTCATTTGCCTGAATTGTCTATTTTGATTTTATTTCAGCAAGGAATGCAAATGTTTGTTTTGGAAGTACAAATTATCATCTTATTTTACTCATGCTAACCATTTATTTGTTAGCAAACGTAATTTCTATTTCAAATTCCATACTGTTAACCAATTGTATCTGCTGCTGCAACTATTGGGTTAATGGTAATAATTAAAAATATAGTGCAACCACATGGAAATTGTAGTTTCTGCATCAGACTTCTACACAGAAAAAATATCATCAAACTGCAACTAACAATTTCAATTGTTAATATGTAATTTAAATTCAAACATATATTTTGTTAATACAACAAATTTAGTTGTTGATACGACAAACACAGAAATTTTTTTCAACAAACTGAACTAACCAAATTTTTTTTTATGTTTTGTGGAAAAAATGAACAATCATCATTGTTGATATAACAAATGAATGCACACATATAAATGAAACAAAGCAAATCAAGAAAATGTTTTCATCAAACTGAACTAACCAAATTTTTTGTTAAGTATTGTGAAAAAGATTAACAATCACCATTGTTGATATAACAAATGAACACACACACACGTAGATGAAACAAAGCAAATCACGTTTTGTGTGTATTCATTACTTGCGTATTTGATAACGAATTGCTATGTAGCTGAGAGGTAAGAACGTTAGTCTATTAGTCCAGAGGTCGCCGGTTCGATTCCGACCAAAGACATTTAGTGTTTTTCGCAGACAAGCAAAAAGTCGCTTCGAGGATTGTGTATAAAAAAATATTGTTAATACAACAACTATGATAGTTAAAATTTTTTCGGAAAATCAACAATTCAGATATTTTTAATTGAAATAAATTTAGAGTCAACAAAAAATTTTTTTTTAATTTTTTTTTGAGTTTCCTTTAACTTACAATTTCGTAATTTTATTTACAAAAATCGTTGTAGGTTCAAAATCAATTAATTATTTAATTGATATAACAAAAAAATTAATTGCAATTTTTATTTTCTGTGTATGTTAGTTGGTGCAGCTGTTAAAATTCGATTGGTAACAAATTCGGTTGTGTCAACGAAACTGTTTTCTCTATGTATATATAAACTTTTCGAAAAATTTGTATACGAGAATTAAATCACTACTAAGTTGATGTTAATTTGCTATTTTTATCACAATAATTCCCAGTGTTACCATTGGTTTATTTTTCTTCATGCCCATTTTTCTGATTCGGGTTTGTTTTTTATACTTAAGTATATAAAAATCGTCATTGAGCATGTGAAGAGCTCAAGCTAGTGGCTAAGTAATTACTTAATGTAATTACTTCGAATTTAAATCCAAAGCGATTATATAGGCTAAGCTTACACATCATTAATATTCCAAAACAAAACAAACCTTGTTAAGCATGGAAAGTAAAATTTTAGTCTGGCTTTTGCTGGGACTCAATTGATTTAACATATGAATACATATTGATAGATCATGTAATATTTAGCATACAATAAGTAATTGAAAATGAAAAATATATAAAATAGAAAACATACTTAAATCTCATACTGACCTAATCTATTCAAGTTCATTTAAATTAATTAAAATGTTAATGGCTTCATACATATTTCTTTTTTCACACCAATGACATGTTTTGCTGCCATAAATAATTCTCTTTTCGGAACAACAAATTCAACGTAAACACTTTGAAAAAAAATGGTCTGTTGAACATTTCAAATGCATGGCAACCAACATCTTAAAGATACCGACATACTCGTACATACATACACTTGCATGTGTCTGAAAGAATGCACATATAATTGTATTTATATAAAAGATTTTGAATGCATTATAGCTATACGAATGTATGTGCATAGATAAGTGGATATGTACATGCATATTTTGATTAAAGTAAACAGATACAGTTTTGAATATTTCTTATTTTTATAATTAGTATTAAAAAAAATTAATAATTATAAATAGACTGACTCCTCTACTCTTGTCTGATGTTTAAAAACCCATAACACCAGAGTTAAAATAATAAAAACAAACATAAAAGATACTTTAAAGATGTGCTCATATTAAATTTGAAAAATTAGAAGAAAAAAATCATGGTGGTAAATGCATCTAATAAATAAATTTGTTCAATTTCAGCGAACAAGAAAGCTAAACTACTAAATGGAGGCTCAAGCGTGCAACAAGTGACTAACACACAAACAACAACAGCAACAAATGGTGAAATTAATAACAACAATAGCAGCAGCAACTATCAACATTTACAGAATGGTAACGGCTTTAACAGCAATAGCAACAGCAACAACAACAACAGCAACAGCAACAGCACAATCAACAGCAACTATGGAAAAAATCCAGCTCATTATCAGCATTTACAACACAACGGCAGTGGCAACAGTAACAGCGGCAACAGTCATTCAAATTACTCATCTTCTTCATCTCAACACTATCACTACCAGCAACAACAGCACCCACATATTTATGGTTCTTCAGCCGAAGATCATTACGAATTGACCCAGGCTCAGTTTGGACACAACGTACCAGGGAGTGCATCGGTTCGACCCGGTGGTCCAAATTTAGTGAACAAACAACTTGTATTGCCATTTGTGCCACCCAGTTTTCCCAATAATTCACAAGATGGTCTTGCACATCTCATTAAACCATCCGAATATTTGAAATCTATTAGTGATAAACGTTCATGTCCATCCTCGGCTAGGTAAGTGAAACTTTAATTTTTTCTTATTATTTTTCATATCATTTTGTCTTTATTACTTACTTACTTATTGCTTGCTCAGTGGATTGATTACTCATTGGTGTTAATCCAAATCAATCTTTTTTTTGTTTTAACAATGCGTGCTTTTTTGGCAGAAAATAATTAAAAATATAAATCTATTAAAAGCATCTCTAATTACGGTTAATCTCGCAATTAGACTTGCGTGCCATTTGGTTTATTATTTTGGCAAAAAAAAAATGTTTTTAAATATATTAAATTAAAACACACAAAAAATAGTTTTAACTACTAATTGTGTCTGTTGGAATTTGCAAAATTCGTTGTAAATGCTGTTTAAAATCTTGTTGCAAGATCACAGGTTTAGTTTTAGTACAACCTTCGTCGCGATGCTACTACAATCACGTCGCACCTGGCATAGGTATGTACATACATATGTGTTATTACAACTTTAAGGAAGTTTTATTTAATTAAGTTCAATTTAAAGCTTTTTGTCATTGTGCCTGCCGCCGTGTTTTGTTATCTTTTGTTGTTTATTGCTTCAAGTTTCGGAAATAAAGATATTATTTGAAAAAGAAAATGTCACAATGAAAATTTATTATTTTTAAATAATCACAGAAAAAACTAAAATACGATTTCAGTTAATACCTACAACTTAAAATTCAATTAAATGTGTTGTTAGAGTTCAACCTACGTTGAAAACTACTAAAAATTCTAATTATCAGATACATAAAATTTTAAAAAATTGCAAGAAAATTTTATCACATAAGTAACACTGTGCTAATGATTATGGCAGAGGGCACAGTTTAGGGGAAGTTAAAGTCCCCTCCCCTTCCCCCTTTTTTGCATACTTTTATCACTATTTTTATAGTGATAGCGACTAGACATACAAAATCTCGTAAGCCTTATGTGTAAGATACAAAATAATCTCAGCACTTTTATGTTAAACACCACGAGAAACATTTTTGTCGAGCATTTTACTCTTCGCTGTACAGGTCTTTTTGTCCCTTCCTTAAAAAACGGACAAAAAACTCCACTTCAGCGGCGATATAGCGGTCCAAAATGTTCTACAAAAATATATGCCGGAAAATTCTACTATATGTCATCAAAAATACCAAAGCTCCAGACGGAACTTGAAAGCTAGAAATCATTCAAAGCTTAAAATATGTTTAAGGGTTAATTTCGTACTTATTGACAATTAATACTCGGCATAGGAAATCTTGTAAACTTTACTTTTACGGTATAAGATGTGTTTGATATTTTTATGTAAAACAACACGAGAAAAATGTTTGTGCAACATTTCGACCCTCTAACTCTTCACTGTATGGGTCTTTTCGTCTATTTCTTAAAAAAGAAATTAAAAAATTTCTTTCAGCAGCGATATTATAGGCTAAAATATTCTACAAAAATATTTGCAATAAGATTCTACTGCAGGTGTTCAAAGAAAGCCAAGCTCCAGACTTACTTACTTTAAGGATTAACTTCCAACCTATTCACAATTAGTACTCGGCATAGGAAATTTTTTTTAATATTATGTTTACTTAATAAGATGTGTTTGATATTTTTATGTAAAACAATACGAGAAAAATTTTTTGTGGAACATTTCAACCCTCTCACTCTTCGTGGTATGGGTCTTTTTCTCAATTTCTTTAAAAAATTAATAAAAAACTTTCCTTCAGCGGCGACTTAACGGGCTAAAATGCTCTACAAAAGCATTTCAAAGACACCCGAGCTCCAGACTCAACTTGAACGCCAGAAATCTTTCAAAACTTAAAATTTGTTTAAGGGGTATTTTTCGTACTTATTCGGAATTAGTATTCGGGATAGGAAATCTTGAAAGTCTTACGTTTCACTTACAATTCATTTAATAAAATGTATTGCGTACAACTATTTTTATTTGCTGATAATAGGCGCGAAAAGCAAATGGGATAAAAAAGTTGTCAAAAATCCTTCAATATGTGCAATAAATTTTATGAAAAAATCATAATATAAATATTGTATTTTACAATATTTATAAGATAACTAAATTGTATAAAGGTGTAGAAAAATAAAATAGATTCATGTCGAATATAAATTGTTTGTTGGGTTTTGCAAAAGTTTCTAAACCTACTACGCTTATTTTATTCTCTTGTGATTTGAAAAAAAACAATATTTGTAAATTCTCAAATGGTTTTTGAAAGTCTGTGTATAAGATAAGAGGTTTGAAACGTTTCCAAAGTATGGTTGAAGTCTACTGAAATGCATATAGATCATTGTTGTTCAAATCACCAAACAATTGTTTGTACTCTTTATTTCATTTCTTTTTATACTTTTTATTTAGTCGTTAATGCGAGAGCAAGGAGTGTACATGCATAGTAGCTTTGTTGGTATTTTGCCACATACAGTCTGTAAAATAAATGATAATGATGAATATAAAGTGCTTTTCATTATAAATAAAAATATATTTTTGAAAAAACTAAGGGGATTGGGGCAAAATGTATTGAAAATTTCTCCATTTTACCAAGTAAAGAAATACTAAATTCAGTGTGAACCGCATTATTAAACATTTCTACGACCAATATAATTTATTGTGATAAAATGTTAATGAAAATCTTTGCGTTTACTTTATCGTATTATTGTAGTTCACAATTCTCACAGCAATACAGCTGCAAAATATTTTTGACCACTAATGATATAGATATTGCTTAACCCTCAACAAGTAATGCTAGGAACACAACTGGGACGAACGACGAATTTCGTCCAACACGACGAATTCGTCGATAAAAATTCGCTGTGTAAATTCGTCGTGTGAAGCACAATAGCGACGAAAACGCAACAGCTGTTACAACCGATAAAGTTGTTTACTGTTTGTGCAAAGTGCGACCGTATTAAAAAAATAAAACACACTTGAATAATTAACATTAGCAAAAACACAGCTAACACTAATTTTTATAGTTAATTATTATCTATATTTACTTCAAATGCTATAAAATAATAATAAAAAAATAATTAAAGCAAAAATTATCTTTATTTACTAAAACACTTGAAAAATAAAACCAAACATGGTCACTTGGTACTGATATGTTCGTCGTTCGCCGGCGTAAGAAATAGAAATGAATCTATTCAGAGTTCGCCGCGTATGACGAATTTCGTCCAACGCCGTTATTATGTGTATTTGCATATACACAAATGTGTATTATTTTTGGCGACGAATATTCGCGACCAAAAATTAGTCGTTCGTCCCAGTTGTGTTCCTAGCATAAATCTTTATTTTAAATAAAATTGAGAGAATATCTCAATTAATTACTTTTTATAAAATATATCGCATGAAACTTTTTTATAATACGAAATTAAATTTCATGTCAGTTTTTAACCAGATTGCTTCCCTACCACTCCATTGTTTGTTTTTCATGAAAGTTATTGCATGAAACATATTTTTAGAGAAACGAATATGTATAGTAAAAAGAAATGCAAAAGCTTTTGAAACTTGCTACCATGCTACTTTTACTCCTCCGTTTACTTTTCTGCCACTCTTATTAGCAAATTAAAAAGGTGCACCCAACAAATTTCGTGCTCTCATTTAGAAAAGTTTTATAAAACTTTTCTTTAATCTAATTGTAATACGAGTATTAATTTCAAAATACAAATTCATAAAATGTTTAAGTAAAATTGCAAAATTTTCGTACACACAGAAAAAAATACCAATGTCAAATCAACATGTCGCAATGTTGATTGGAAATCATATTAAATTTATGAGAAATATTTTGTATTTTAAATGCGTTGTTGTTTATTAGATTTGTTCGTGTTGCGAAAAACTCCTGCTGCCAATTTAAAATTACCATTGTTTCCTATTAATTTTAAACAAAAATTATTAATCTAACCTTAGGCCCCTTTTATGATTCATAGCTAAATTGATGATTGAGTCGTAGCTGTCAAATTCTTATTATGGAATACAACTGTTTTTTGTCAGTTGTGTTTTGGTTTTTATTTCGACTATTGTGTTACTTTTGATTACTTTTAGGTGCCAATCTATCCCATTTGTCAACCAATATTGTTGCCATATCCATAAAACATAAAATCTCACGAAAAAATAGTTAGACCAAAACTAAAAATATTTAAAATATTATGTGATGGCTACTATGGTTTCAAAAAACCGAGATTATAGATAAGAACCTTTTTTCTAAATTTATTTCGAAGACAACTAAAATTAGTTGTGAATCATAATACAAAAAAATGGTTGTAATTGTAACAGAACTTTTCATCAGCTCAATTTCGCTCAATTTTAGCAATTCGAGGGTGTTGTTGGCTGAGTAGTTGAGCGTTTGACTACAAACCCTGAGGTCTTGAGCTCAAGAATAGTTTCAGGCAAGCCAACAACATCATGCATTTTTCTCAGGTGCATTGGTGTGTTATTGTGTTGGTTGTTGTTGGACTGTTAAAGTGATGAAGGCATAGCAGTGATCACCTTGGCAGAACTGAGATCCGCACAAAAACATAAATGTGAAAATAAGGCCGTAAAAAGTACTGAGATCAATATAAGGACAATATTCTTGACTGGTACAATACCATCTCATTTCTAGGCAATCCGTTAGCTTGGCAATATTTTTGTTTGCCTTTCTAATACCATATTTACACTATGCAACTTTGTTGCATGCAACTCTCTTTTTTCAGTGAGAAAGACAGAGAAGAAATACAAAATGTATACATTTCTATTTCAACACTCTCACTTAAAATGAAAATTGCATGCAACAAAGTTGCATAGTGTAAATATGGTATAATATGGGAAAGAATTATGGCAAAAATGTTGCCAAGCTTACAGGTTGCCTAGAAATGAGATGGTATTGTACCTATCAAGAACTTGGTCCTTATTTTGATCTCAGTACTTTTGACGACCGAAATTTTCGGATAGGAATTTGGCCTTATTTTCACATATATGTTTTTGTGCGAATAAAATAAGCATGAAATATAGTTAGTTCAATAGGAAAAGTGTTCTTTGAAGGCTATTGTAAAATGATGTTGAATTAACATGAAACACCTATGAAGCAAAATCATTACCAAAAATAATGTTAAATTAACCTTGTTTTCGACGATTTTAATATGAAATTTTTCTGTGTGTAAATATTTTATACAATATATTTTATATAAAATTTATATTACAAAAGACTTTTTAAGCAATTTTTAGATTTTGGAAAAAAAATCTCAAAGTTATTGGATAATAAATTTAACAAAAACAAAAATTGCGTTCAGTTCCAGGGACATTTTGTAAAATTTAAGTAGTTGAACATACAACTTTCGTTGTAGCTTGAACTTAAACAACAACATTAATTGAATATGCAGTTATAGCACACGGAAAAAAACTAACGTCCGATTTCAGTTACAAAAAATGTACATATATTCATTTAATTTTATTGTTAAACAAAAAACTAAGTTCCAATTTCAATTACTAAAACTGTATATTTAATTAAATTTGTTGTTAAAGTTAAGCCTACGGCGAAAGTTTTGTGTGCAATTATTGAAACTCCAATGTTTATTTAATGAAATTAATTCAAACCAGTTCTTTTTTATATAAACTGTTTTCATTTCTTTGTACGATAAAAATTACTGAAACTCTAATTTTGAATTATTGAAATTTTTTAAATAATTTTATATAAAAACCTACTAGAAGCTTAAAAAAGTGAATATCAACAACTATCAAATGAAATACAGCTCTAAGAGTGACAGTATGAGTTGATTAAAAGTAGATTATATTCAACTCTTGACTGCAAACCACCGACTTTGGTCGAGCTTTGGGGAGCTATCGAAACATCAGTTCAACCCTCCGTGCAGTAAAAAATGTTCTTTGTCTATATGCTTCATATTTATCTCTAAATAAGAATATAATTTAATAGAAAAATTCAATTAAACCTGAACTCAAGCCAAAATAATTAAATTTCTTTGCATATAAACTCATACAGTTCGACTATATTCATAACTTAATAATTTTATAAAATTTATTTGATCTCATGAGAAAGTAATTCAGTTAACTTAATTAATTAATTTTAATGCATTTTTTATTAAGAATTTTTGAGGAACCATTTTTTCCGTGAGTTCTCTTAATGGAAATCAGCTTTAAGTTTTATCTGTGTATAGCGTTGATTTAGGTTAAGTAGATTAAGTTATGAAAACAGCTTTCGCTAACTTGGGTCTAACATTTGGTACCTTTGCGTTGCGTTTAACCATATCTGCAGTCTATAAAATGAAAACAAACGTTTTATATAAGATCATTAAATTGAACTTTTATTTAAAATTTCAGATCTACGGACACCGAAGACTATATGCAAATACAAGTATCGAATCAACATCCCATTAGCTTTGAACCACCAAAGCCTCCACCGCCACCGCCATTGCCCATGACCCCATTGACTCATCATAATACAATCAATAACAACGAAAGGAATAATACAACAAAATCACAAAATAATCATCATTCACAAAACAATCATCAAGATACTGCCACACGTAAGCAGCACCAGCCACTATCAGCCATTTCCATACAGGATCTTAATAGCGTACAGGTAAGTTTTTATTATAAATAGTTTTAATAAAAACAAAAATCTTTCAAAAATTTTTAAATTGCTTAAAAAATATTACAGTTACGCCGCACCGATACTCAAAAAGTTCCCAAACCTTATCAAATGCCCGCTAGAAGTCTCAGCATGCAGTGTCTCTCCTCCACAACAGATACATATTTGAAAACCGATTTAATTGCCGAACTCAAAATCTCTAAAGACATACCGGGCATTAAGAAAATGAAAGTGGAAAAACAAATGGCCAATCGTTTTGATTCGGAACATTATTCTGAGATCACAAAACAATTCACCGCCAACAACTATGTCGATCAAGTGAGTATTACTTTTTACTTTTTTTATCTTGCGGACTCTTCAGAAGTTGTCAAAGATTTTCTTTCAGATACCGGAAAAAGATCAAGCGGGAAATGTAATACCAGATTGGAAACGACAAATGATGGCAAAGAAAGCTGCCGAAAAGGCCAAAAAAGATTTCGAAGATCGTATGACTAAAGAGGCAGAGAGCCGAAGACTTTCTCAAATACCCCAATGGAAACGTGATTTGCTAGCACGACGTGAGGAGACTGAAAACAAACTGAAGTAAGTAGAACTTAAAACGATATTATAGGATTTTAATTATAGGATTTAGTTTTAGATAAAATGATTTACTAATTTATGAAATGTATTTAAAAACAAGTAAAAGTGTTATATTCGGCTATATCGAATCTAGGCGCACGGTAGTGCGCCAGGCCAAGTTCCGGCCACACAGTGTGTATATTTACACCATACTAGTCACGTGCACAGATACATCTGTTTATATCAGTTTCTGTGTGTTAATTATTATGAGTGCATATTTATAAGTAATGTATTGTTTCTGTTATTGGGTGGTATTGTTATGTGCTGAAGTATAGTAGATATGAGTGGATACAGAGAGACTAAGAGAAACACATTTGTTTTCCCATGTTTTGCCCAAACGGATATTAACAGATACTGATGTCGTACAATAAGTAACTTATTGTATAAACAGGCAAATTTGTCATGCAAAACGAAGTTTTTTCGCAATTGGTCGGCTATTTAAAACGAACATCAAAATCGACAAAGCACACCATTGTGCTGTACCTATTAACAAGCATTAACTCTTGTTGTAAGCTAGCAATAAATTTGCACATGAAGTGTATGTGAATGTGTTTTATATGTATGAAACATACCCATATACATTATATGTTGTACTAACAACTACATATTTTAAAATATCGGTGGTACAACAGATATTTTAAAACCAAAAAACATGAAAATTTCTTATCCATTGCGCAATACTATGTTGCTCTTATTGTTTAGTACGCGTCGAATGTGTGGGTATAATAAAATCACACAATATCAGTTACACTCATTCCATCATTTATACTTATAGTAACAGGTATGTATCTGTTACATCTGTTTTTGCAATACTTTGTGGTATAGTGGTGCACGTCTTTACACCATACATGGGACTAATTCATTAAACTGACTAATTAATTGTCGATTACAATAGCATTGATTAACAAGTAATGCTTATTAAGCTTTTGGCATTACCATTATGTTAAACAATTTTAGAACTTTTTAATGAAAAGATTTCATTACTGAATATTTAAATATAAAAATGTTTAAATATAAAACAAAATCATCATCATTAACTAATGGTTGAATTTCTCTAAGCATTATCATTATGTAAAATCACTTGCACTATATTTCTTTTGAAAAAAAGTGGCCGTTGAAAAGAATATAGCACATATAAACAATAGTTCCAATTCTGGATGACTTTGTAAATTAAACATGGTTCGATTTTGAGTGATTCTGAAAATCTTGATTCGAAATTAATTAGAAAATGAAAACGGGGAATAAAATCTGAAAAATGGCTTGGCATAAACGAACGATATCAACAGACCAAGGGGGTTATTCTGTAATTTGAAACGAAAGAAATGCTTTCGCATTGCAATGTAAATAACATACAAATGCGAACAGTTTTCCTTTCGCATCGCAATACAGAGTAACCCCCAAGAATCAAAAACAACCTCATACATATGCGTAATTTGTGCATATATATGCAAAAGTCTAAAAGAGCTTACAAAGTTGCGAAAATCCGCGAAAAATTCTATAATTGAAAAAAAAAATTATGATATACAAAAAATCGCTAAAAAAATATAAAGAATGAAAATTTGCAAAAAAAAAAACTGGCTAACATCTAGGAAATAGCAAAGTCTAATATTTTTAAAAATCGCTAAAACTGTAAAAATCAAGAACTTGCAAAAAATTCACTTTTATCACGAAAATAGCGAAAATTCGCGAAAAATTTAACAATTGCAAACAAGCCCTACTAACGTTGCTTAAAAATAGCTAAAATTGTAAGGAATGCCAAAAATTCAGAAAAAATCGTGAAAATGTCGAAAATTCGCTAAAATTTGCTAATATCCAAAAGATAGAAAAGTCTGAAATTGATTAAAAATCGGTGAAACTTCAATGAAAGCAAAAAAAACTGAAAAAATTACTTCTATCGCGAAAATTGCGAAAAGTCGCGAAAAATTGCAATATTGGAAATAAGTCAAAAAATTGATTTAAAATAGCTAAATTCGTAAGGAATGCCAAAAAATCGGAAAAAAACGCGATGTTACCAATTTTTTTTTCTAATTTCGCCGAGATTTCGGGATTTCCTAATATTAGTGACTTTTAATGAATTTTAGATAATTTTCGGATACAGGAAGAAGCCCATCCAACGAAATGCGGCCATATAGATTACCTAACCCACAACAAATAAATGCATTTTTGAGCACATTTATCTTTATTATTTTCTTTATAATTTATAGTTTAATCTTTATTAAGTTCTTGTCTAAAATACATTTTAAGTTAATCATTAAAAGATAATTAATTTGACCAAAGCGAAAACTCATTTTTCAGTACCATTCTTTGCAGGGCCACAATTTACACTCCTAAAGTGGAAGAAAATAATCGAGTGGCTGATACATGGCGCCTTAAGAACCGCGCTATGTCGATTGATAATATATCTATGGTATCTTCTGCTACGGATATTATATCCAGTCACACAAACAAAGAAAATTCGAACGGTTATGCTCAAAATGGTGCCTATAATGGTCATGACAGCAAATCCGTCAATGGCGACAGTTACCAGCAAATAAATATGGAATTTCAACAGACGCAACAACAACAACAGCAGCAGCAGCAACAACAGCAGTACCAGCAACAGCAGCAGCTACACCAGTACCAACAGCAACAACAACAACAACAACCGCAACGAGCGGAAGAGGACAATGAAAATATTATACCATGGCGTGCCCAATTGAGAAAAACAAATAGCAGACTGAGTTTAATTTAAGCATTCAAAATACATCCCTTTAACATCTTAATATATGTAAGTTGCAAATTCTTTTGATGCTTAAATCTTAAGAAAAATTAAATCAACAAAGATTTGATTTATTATTATTTTTTTTAATTGTTTACTTAAATGCATTTTATTGCTTTCGTTGCATAACATATAATTTTCTCTTTATATTAATTTAAAAAAATAAAAAATTTCACAATTTGTAATTTATCTTAAATATAATTAAATAATGTTTGAATTTATGTTTCTAAGTTGAATATTGTAAAAACTTATTTAGAAAATTACTACAATTATTTCATTTTTTATTTTAGTTTTAAACCCCTCTTTTATGGGATTTTTCGGTGCAATATTACATGACTTAATTAGTTTTGGAATAAATATTTCGGATATATTTTGTAACTTTAAAAATCTTAAGTTGTGTAAAGCATTGAATACTAAATAATTTATCAATGTTTGTGAATTAAAAAGGATAAAGTGTGCTGTTTAAAGAAATATAAACATTTATTAATTTATTATAAAGAAAATTTAATAATAATGTTTATTCTTTTCGGTACTATTTACAAGAATATTTTTATAACTACTCGTATATTAAAATTATGAATTTAAATATTTTCTTAACTTGTTATTTGTTATACAATTAATTTATATAAATATATCATGTATTAATAAAAAGTTTATTAAAACAAATCAATTTGTTTTCATTTCAAAAGACGTTAGAAAAGATTTAAAATTGATTCCAAGATTGATTCATAAAGTTTGCTTAACCCTCTGCGACTGGCGTGACTTCATTGTCACAATTCCACTGATGTGGTAGTACACTATACACTATTTCGACTGTTTATATATATTTCCAAGTTCCGTTTGTAAGCCCACTGAAAATATTTTCGATTTTAGTTTAATGTAGTAGTTTGTTATTTATTGTAATTTTTTGTTGAAAACAAAACAACAAATCTTATTAGAATCAAAATTATTGGCATGGCATAAATTAGCCTTAAAACAAAAAATAACTTCATATATATATTTTTTTTTGGTATAAAGTTTAACATTAGTTTTAGCTTATACCTAAACTAATCAATATAGAGAAAAAAGAGATAATATCAATGGTTTAATAAAAAGTTATAACGTATTTTGTCAGGTCTAACTCAATACTGACGTGGCAGACTTGTAAACACTTGTATGCTCACATCAACGCGTGCGCTCGTTTCCATTGCTTTCTTCGCACTAACGTACACAATGAGTATGTAATAAGAAGCTACTGAAAACACCAGAATCGATATTTGTATAATTATTTTTCTGTTTACTGGTGTCTGCTAGACTACGACGTCAGTCGTAGAGGGTTAAAAACAACAAAATAAAGTTTTCCTCTGATTTTCAAAAAAAATTACTGGCAACACTTTCTTCCATTTCATAATGTATAGAATCTTAAAGCGTAGTATGCAGTACTTACTGAAATCCAGGTTCACTATTCGCATTTCCTGCAGGGAAAATCCCATAGGTGTAAAGAGAGTTGAAAATTTTTTTTGACAGGAGCCCAGTTGACTATCTACGTATTATCTATATCTTCAACATTAACGCGTGTGTACCAATCATACCGTGAGCATACCCTATATAACATACTCTTTTGCAGAGTTGATAAGAAAGTACTAAATGCAAAAAGTACTAAATTACAGGAAATAAGTATTAAAATACACAATTTTGCAACTAGTTTAACATACTTTTTCGCAGAAAAAAAGTACGTTATTTCATTCTCACTTCGCTCCTAGCCAAAAAGCTACCATACTTATATAAAAAGTCTATATAATTACATGAAAAGTATGTTAATGAATAAAATGTCATTTTAGAATCAAAGTATTTTGGTGAATAAAATGTGTAACTTAGTCGGTACCACAAATTTTATAAATGTTTTGGATAGAGGAAACTCCTCCCAATACGATAATACGGTTGTCACCTTTGGCATTTTAGCCATTTCTAGAATATACCCTGTATATGGAGGTAAAAATTGTATATGTACTCATTAAAAAGTATGTTGCTCCACAAAATCTTTAAATCAAGCTGTACCAAATAAGACCAAAGTGATTTGGAAAGAGGAAAGAGCCCATCCGCCCATGCAGTTGTCACTTTCGGCATTTTAGCCGTTTAGACGGTATACCCTCCATAGGTGGAAAACCTTCAGCACTACATGAAGATTTTAATATCTATTTTTAAAATTGACAAATGAAAAAGTGCCACGGATCTAAAAACGTCTTGGTTAACTGGGTATGTATTATAATGACGTACTTTTGTTACTGTTCGTTATTGGATATCGTTTGCTTTGAAACCTCTCGATGTCCAGCATAGACCTGGAAATAAATAAGCGTATAGGGTAGAAAAAAGAAATAAATGACGGGACTTATTCCTTTCTTCCAACTAAAATTTTTTGTAGACATAAAACTGTATGAAATGAAAGTTTAATATTCTTGTATTTCAACTCATAGTGTAGAGCTCTATTTTAAGCAAAACAAGAATGTGTAAAAATAGATTTATCAAAAAGTGGCGTTTATTCCCTTCTTCCAAATGGTAATTATATAAGATATAAAACTTAATTAAATTTTCAACCAATTTTAAATTTTAATTAAAAACCTTCTTCGCTGTATTTCCTTGAACTTATTTTATAATTTAAGGATAATTAAATTTATTAAGGACAAACTTAAAAAGACACAAATTCCAGATTCTTGCTAGATTAGTTGGATATATTTTAATGGCCACTTGCTTGATTATACTCGAACGTATTTTCTAACCTTCATACTACGAGTATTACAGTAATACTCGTAGTATGACAAAACTTGAAATTTTTATCTTTTATTTTTGTTTAGTAATGTGAATTATATTAAAATACTTGAGATAAGTCAATTAAATAATAGAACGGACTACCCCGGCAACGTATGTATGATTTATATGGTATTATGTCTTAATGGTATCAAGAACCCGATATTGTTAGATAACAACTGACAAGTTCGAAATTTGCTAAAGATAATGATGAAAAATTAAATATATTTGTTAAATTTTTAATAGCTGACATTATCCAAACTAAGTTGTTGTTGTTTTATTAATTAGATTTTTTACTATAAATAATAACAAATATTATATTTATTTTGCATTCGTTTAATAAATATCAAAATGAAAGTAACCATTTTATTATTATCTGCCGTAGTCTGCTTCGCTGTAGTAAATGTAAGTACATACATGCATACTTCCATAAAAATATACATACATACATACATACATACATACATACATACATATGTATGCATGTATTTATTCAATTTACTAAAGACTTTTTAAAAATTTTAAAAATTTCTAGTGGATTTATTCCAAGGTAGATTTATTTAAAATAAATATGTCTTGGATTTATTCTATAAAAGTTGAAAAGCTCAAATTCTGTATTTTTTCAAATCATATTTGGCATTTTAAAAATGATTTCGATTTGCATTGAAAAATTCTGCATTTGATTTGTTAAATATTGAATTTGATTTGGAAAACTCTGAACTTCCTTTTTAAAAACCTGAATTTGATATGAGAAAGGGCGAATTTGAAAATCTATTGCTCAATTCACAACCTGTTGTAAGTGTTGCAGATCGTAAAAATGTTGTTTGTAATTTTCTCATAAACATGTTTCTATACAAATGTTTATTTGGAAATTAACAACAACATTTATTCGATCTACAACACATACAACAGGTTGTGAATTGGTTATATGTATATATGTACATATGTATATGTATGTATATACATATGTATATGCATGCTGTGATATTTATTTTCAGGCAGCTATTTTGGATGAGCCTGAACCTATGAACCTAGACTTATTGGACGACGAGGACTTTACCGATCAAACCAATGAAAATGAAGCATGGGGTATTTTTGGCACTTTCTTTTGGGGTCTAAAAGCGGCTTTGCGCACACTCAAGGGTGTCAACTGTATTATCAAACAGGTTATTGTAATTAAGGAGGCGGCCGAAAAATTCCCCATTAATATTCAATTATGTGGTGCTGATGCTGTGAAATCTTTCTCTGATGTTTTTACTGGTGTCCAATCGATTAAGACCACCTGCGACGACGTTATATATATCTATGAAAATTATTGCAAAAATGACGTATCGGTTGATGGGAAACCCATAACGCCAAAATCTTGTGCTCGTAAAATGTTCAAACCAGTATATAAATTGAATAAGCTTATTAAGACTACAAAGAAAGCTATTAAGAAGATTCCTAAAGTCCCAGGAGAAAGTGCTGCTTGTTCCAGCAATGCTGTCAATGAATTTACCAATCCAATCGCATCATTTGCATCGACTGTAAAAGATTGTTCGAAATTAACAAGCTAAAGTGATATACATATGTATACATAATATCATGTATATACTACATACATATCGTTAAATAAAATGCAAAAAGCCTAAAAAGTCTAATCGTGTTTTTAGCAAACTATAAAAATCAGACTTTTCCGAACCAAAATAGCGATATATGTACACTGAGGGAAAAATTACGTTACATAATCGACACCGTATGCATAGCTGCCAGAAATGCCGATTTTTTACGATATAGCAAAATACGATATGACATACTGTGTTGACATATCGTAAGTTTTTTACGATATGACAACACTGAGAAAGCAATACACCGTGTATGACTTTCTCAGTGTTGTCATATCGTAAAAAATTTACGATATGAGAACACAGTATGTCATATCGTTTTTAGTCATATCGTAAAAAATCTGCATTTCTGGCAGCTATGACCGTATGTGGTCATTATGTGATCCTACGTTGGCACTTTTTTTTTTTGATAACGCCCCTTTACAACTTGTAAACGAACGTGTACAAATCGACAACATTATGTTAAAAATTTTTAGTTTTTGACAACGCACGTTGCAACATTGTAAACGAACGTGAACAAATCGACAACATTATGTTGTCAATTTATAAGAAAACACGAAAATTTATAATTTTTGACAACGCACATTGCAACATTGTAAACGAACGTGTACAAAGGTTTCTTCTTGGGTTTCTTCATTGTTTTGGGTTTATTCAAGGTGCTAATGGGGAAAAAATAATAAAATGGAAGAAATTCACCAAATTAATTCAATTGCCTCTGAAGATCAAAACTTTGTTGCTGAGTTATTGACTCTTGATCAGACTTGCCAGTTTGGGGGTTTTCGCCCTAGATTAAAAAGTTTTTATTTCATTTAGGGGGCTAAAATTCTTAGAGGGCATAAATTTATATTTAGTGGGTCTCTAGGGGATTTTAATATTTGCATGACATGGTCAACGTCCCTTTCAGTGTCATTGTTATATATGATAGATAGGAGATTTCCCTATAACTAAAAGTTCTATATTTTACAGCTGATCAATTTCGTCTCCATAGTGGATAAAGTAAAATTAAACTTCATCTTTTCTGGTAATTCAAGTGCAAGATTTATAAAGAAAAGCCTTTTGAAAATATTTTGTTTTTCCATTATTGCCTAACTTTTTAATTCCGATAAAATGTATACCGTTAGTAATGACGATTTTTCATTTCTTGATATTATTGAAGAAACTTAATTTCAATGCTTATAAAAATCATTTTTCAACTACCTCTACTTTTATAAAAATTCGATTTATATACTTGCATATCGTCATATAAAATGCAAAAGGGCGTATTATAATTTTTAAAAATTTTGCAGGAGAGCTAAAGAACTTAATAAAAAGCAAAGTATTGTGATTGCAAAAACAGTTTTTTCAGGATAACTTGCGTATATGAAAATACAACCAATCAGTACGTTGGCCGAAAGTTGCCATGCGTAACGAACTTGGTATATGTTGATTTCTATTTCTTACATCGTCGAATGATGACAAACTATTTGAATTTCTTGTTTTTATTTCGAAAATATTAAAAATGTGCATTGAACTGCGACATCAAAATTAAACAAAAACGTTTACTAGACATTGCAATTTCTTCAATGTTAGCAATTTTTTTTCGAATTTTCTCAATTTTTACGATTTATCTATTTTTCTAAGATTTTGTTATTCTTTGCAGTGTTAGTGATTTCTTCAATACATTAGAAGCTTTTCGCGAACTTGCGTTCTTTCCGATTTTATATATAACAGTTTTGGCGACTTCTAATCCATTTTAAGGAATGTTTCCGATATTGCGTCTTCTTGCGAATTTTCGCAATTCGCGATAAAAGAGAATTTGTGCAAGTATTCACGAATTCTAAACAATATTAGACTTTGCTATTATGCCGATGTTAGCAAGTTTTTGCGAATTTTCGCCATTTTCGCGCTTTTTATCGAATTTTCAGCATTCCTTTTTCCCTCCATTTTTCATACAAATGTACACGTTTAATTGCCATAAGCTTTATTATCCAATTCGGGTAAATAAAATGTTCCCTAAATTTCATTCGTTCAATTGCCTCAGTATGTACTATTTGACAACAACACTGCAAGTAATGCAAACAAGTTTACATGTTAATCATAAGTATGTGTGTATGTATGCGTACGCTTCTGTTAGTAGGATATGAGGAGCCATCTCAAAAATTAGTACAAATAAAATTTAAGACAGCAAAATCCATAACAGTATTCGTATAACTACCTCACTGAGGTATTTAAAAGTATTCGTTTAATTACCTCAATGAAGTAATTAAGCGTATTCGGTTAAATGCTTTCCCCGCATAATTACCCAAAAATATTGCCATTTTTGTCGAGGTAATTAACCGTGGAATACTGTATAACTATTTTTTTATATTTATATAGAATCGCAATATATAGAATCGCAACTTACATTCGAAGCCTAACCTATTTAATAGTATGTTTCCAACGGCATGATTTTGTCAAATCATGGTGATTTGAGCAAATCATGTTGATTTATACATGTTTTACCATACATTTTGCATACGGCCAAATCACATAAAAAATACTATTTTTCGAGCTGCGTTGCTTTTAAAATTACAAACTCCATCCCAGGGTCATCCATCAATAGTGATTGACAATTTAGAGAAAATGACATTCGAGAATATTTAATTCATTTTAAATGTCAAACTATATATGAAAAAGATTCAATTACAGCTGCTGCGCACTTCTTATAAAGTGAGTGCGTCATTTGACAACGAAAATTCAAACACCAAATCACTCACAATCTCGGTGGGAAACACTTCGAAGTCATTTACTGGAATCTACTTGATTTAAAATCGGTGGAAACATACTATAAAAAAGGCGATCTAAAGGATGCATTGCCACCCTTAGGGCTACATGTAGAGCTCCGAGAAAAACTCTTTGACTGGAGAAAAAAGGAGGTAATAGGCCTGGTTGTGTAAGGCGTTAGCGTAAGCGCCTAAGTCGTTTTTCGTAATAGATTTAGGGCATATGTTGTGCGTTGCTTTAATCTATTACAAAAAACTACATAGGCGTTTTCGCCAGCCCCTTACGCAATTAGGCCCAATATATTGCTATGAGTTTGTTGTACATAGTGCTCATATTTGTATGTATGTATGTATTTAAAGGTCGGAGCTTCGAAAATTTGAGCTTAAACACATATACAACATAATGGAAATGTTTCGACATGTTTGCTTAAACAACCTGGTTGGCACAAATGGAAACGATTAGTGTGTGTAAAAGTTAGTGTTTTTTAAAGTACCCACACACGAGTGATTTGTGCGTGTGATTTGTTTGTGCTCGACGTCTTGTTACTCGTTAATGCGGCTATGCGCGCACAAACCACAAGTAATTGAAAATTTTTAATTTCTTGTGATTTGCGCGATGTGTTAGTGGGCTTGTCCCCGAACATTTGAATGTTTATTTATTGTTATATTACGAAAGCAATTTTTCATAGAACTTAGAAATAAAATATAACTTCATAAAGTAAAAGCGATAAATATAAAGATAAAAGCATAAATAATAATATACAAAAATAAATAAATAATCAAAAGATTAATTGCAACATCCGCATTCATGTGTACATGTTGACGTTTAAGTTTATTGTGATTTGTTCGTCGTCAGTGGAGATTTGGTACGCGAACAAAACATACGCACAAATCTACATGTGTGGCCTGCTTATACAACTCTGCACAAAAATCTATGTTCTAAAAGAAAATGCAGCTCTAGTGCTAAAATGAATGTGAATGAACTTTTCAATGAATTTTTATAAAAATATAAGCCCTCTCCTTCTAATAAATTTATGAAAATAGTGCTGCCAGTAAATTTTACCAAAAAAAAAGATTTAGTTTATTCTTAAAATAAAAGTTATAGTACTTTACTTATATACAGAGCTATAAAAATCGAGTGTTTAATATTTTTAACTATTTTATTCAACAAATATTTGTGCTAAAACATCTCTTTTTAGCAGTTTTCTTCATATAACTTTGCTACAAGTCTGGCATCCTTGGTAATGTTGAAAGAAAAAGGAGGATAATTCATCGAGTTTTTTACTAAAAACGTTCATTCTTTAATCAGTCGTTGAATAAAACAGACGTGTGTTAAAAAGTTAAGTTAATTTTTCCAAAAACTTTTTGTTGAAAAGGTAAGTTTAAAAAAAATTATTCCAATATATGTGAAATATAAAAAGACAAAACTCGTCGGTCTAAAGTTAAGGGGATGTTTTGCAAATTGAGACTCCTTTGGACAGTACAAATTCTGCGGGATACACAAAAGCAATGATGTGAGTGGTTAGATATGGATGTGAATTTTCATTGTGAAAGACGTCAGCGACGTGCGTTGTGGTTAAAAATTAGTGTACTGCTGAACCAAATTACAATTTCTTCATAAAGTTACAAAAATCAAAATGGCGGATCTCATTTTAAAAAAAATTTAAATGTATTCAAGTAAAGTTTTTACATATATTTATTCTCAACCAACTTTTTGTTGGAAGTGTTAAATATTATTGTTTCTACAAAATTTGCATAAATATTTAGAAATATTGATTTTGTTTTAATTTAATATTGGTTTATGTATTTTTAGTCTAGCTTATCGTTTTCTTGCATTATTAATATAGTGGCGTGCAAATGTATTTGGCGGCTTGGCGATGTGTGTGTATACGTGATTTCATATATTTCTGTTCCCCTATTCTCTGTCTTCCTCTATTCGGAGAATATAAATTCGCGCGCGCAACATTTTGCTTTCATTTTTTACGTTAATTTCGTTTTGTTTTTATCGACGATTTCTCTACAAGAAGAGCAGGGTTTCATTTTTAATTCAGAGGGCGAAGCCGATATAAAATGGTGGTCGGCGGCTAAGACCAAATATACTCGGCGGCGGCTACTAGCCGGCTAAGAGCCGAAAATTTTTCGCCGGCGGCGGCTACCCAAATGTATCTGCTAACGGTCGCCTATCTAAGTATTTCTTGTTGCCTTACATACAAGGCATATTTACAACGACGATTTACTGCCTTATTTATATAAATAATTTTCATACGAAATTTTCTTCATACGTTTCAAAAATAAATGAAATGTTTTTAAATGCGGATGTTAGTAAATACCCACTTTATATTAAAAAATCGGCTTAGCCGCACTAATCGGCGGCGGCTAAGTAATTGTGAAAATCATCGGCGGCGGCTATTAGCCGACCGGCTTCGCGCTCTGTTTTAATTACGTGTACAGAGACCTGCGCCGAGCGATTTTGTCGGTGGCGGCGGCTCAAATTCGGCTTAACTCTGCAGTTACACGTTCAAGAAATTGCTTTCAAGTTGATCACACGTATTGCTTGTTAAAACTACTTTAAATTGACGCTATGACGTAGGCTGTAAGCAACTTGATAGTCAATTCTGTTTTTAAGCTGCCGTCGTCAAGGAATCAACAACGAAACAGTAAAACCCGGTTATAACAAATTCTCGGTTGTAACGATCTAAGTCTAAAGTGCCGACGTTTCGGTTGCCATTTTCATACAAAAATAATTCGTAATAGCGAATTCGGTGTTAACAAGTCCTCGTTTGTATCGAACTACGCTTATTACGAACTTGTCATAGAGCGGTTTTTTGCTGTTTTCACAAAGTTCGTTATAGCCGAGTCTTTCTGTAATTTACTTACAATAATAGAGTTCAGCTGTTTAAATTGAACGAAAAATTGAAACAAATCTTCAAAGCAAAATTGAAATCAAGTTGGTAGTCAATTTCCAATTATGTGAGTGTGTTAGTAAAAAAGGGTGAATGTATTGAAACTTGAAACAAAACTTGAACGTGTAACCTCCAAGTTAGCCGACTGAACAAATAACAAAAATCAAATTTAAGATAAAAAATTATTATTTCATAGTGTACATGGACAAATATATATATATATATATATATATATATATATATATATATATATATATATATATATATATATATATATATATATATATATATATATATATATATATATATATATATATATATATATATATATATATATATATATATATATATATATATATATATATATATATATATATATATATATATATATATATATATATATATATATATATATATATATATATATATATATATATATATATATATATATATATATATATATATATATATATATATATATATATATATATATATATATATATATATATATATATATATATATATATATATATATATATATATATATATATATATATATATATATATATATATATATATATATATATATATATATATATATATATATATATATATATATATATATATATATATATATATATATATATATATATATATATATATATATATATATATATATATATATATATATATATATATAATATATATATATATATATATATATATATATATATATATGTATATATATATATATATATATATATATATATATATATATATATATATATATATATATATATATATATATATATATATATATATATATATATATATATATATATATATATATATATATATATATATATATATATATATATATATATATATATATATATATATATATATATATATATATATATATATATATATATATATATATATATCGCCATTTCCCCGACAGAAGTATTTTTTCCAAGGTTTTTGGCTATATTAAAATTTTTGGGATTTTAAATCAATACTAACTACACTTTTACCAATCTTAGCAAGATTTAGCGAATTTTCTCTATTTTGTCCAGGCTTTTGGCATTACTTACAGTTTTAGCGAGCTTTATACAGTTTTAGGGCTTTCGAATTTTGCAATTTTTTGAAAATTTTCGCCACTTCTGCAATAGGCGTGTTTTTTTTTTATATTAATTTTTCTTTATACAGCTCGAGCGACTTTTAATAAATTTCAGTACTTGACATCGATTTATGCTATATTTGCGGAATTTTAGTAATTTTTGTAAAATAATCAAAATACTGTGCAAGAAGACAAAGCTGAGATTCGAACTTGGTTGTTCTGTTGTTTACTAGTACTTTACTTTCACTTTCCACTTTGCTATTTTCCTTCGCACCACATAAAAAAGAATTTTGTATTTTACAAATCGTCACCTTATTATTGGTTTGACCCATAAACATAGGAAAAAGCATTAGAAAGCAGCAAACCAATAATAAGCTGACGAAATGTAAAATATGTATTTTGAAATGTTTCAAATAAAATATAAAATACTCTTGATGCAAAGTATTTCAAATAGAAAATAAAAATGGTATTTTATATTTGTATTTCAAATAAAAGTATTTCAAATAATTCACATCTCTGTCAGTAACTTTCCACTTCTGAGAAGAGTCCCATTCCCCAAAACAGTAAGGATCTTGGAAATTAACTCTTTCCAGCTTAATTATTTATAAGAGTAATTTTTTTTGTTTTATTTTTAAAAAAATGTGGGCGCTATGTATGAATTATCATTGTTTAAAAAGTATCTATTATCGATATTTTTATTCGATATATGTATATTAATGCCGATCGACATTTAAAAATATATCGATATTTATTTTTCACTTGCCCATCCCTAATACACACCTACATATATAGACTTCGTTGAAATAAATGAAACCGCTAATACAAAATTTGTATGTTGTAATTTCAGATAAAAAATGGCCCGTACAAAGCAAACAGCTCGTAAATCTACTGGTGGTAAAGCCCCCCGTAAACAATTGGCTACTAAAGCAGCCCGTAAATCGGCACCATCTACTGGTGGCGTCAAGAAACCCCATCGCTACCGTCCAGGTACTGTGGCTCTTCGTGAAATCCGTCGTTACCAAAAATCAACAGAATTGCTTATCCGCAAGTTACCTTTCCAACGTTTAGTGCGTGAAATCGCACAGGACTTCAAAACAGATTTACGTTTCCAATCTGCTGCTATCGGTGCTTTGCAGGTTAGTAAATCATAATACATACATAATTTCAAGCTAATTGACATATAAAATTAATAATTTGAACTTTGAAATATAACATTCCGGTGTGTATTTAAACTTGTCCTAAATAAATGCTTATATGTACCATTGTTTCACAACATTTTTTAATTTGAATTTTAAATTTTTGCACTAGTTCTCTTCAAAATGTTTGGGGGAAAAACTCGCAAGAATTTCTCCCTCTCCCTCATATTTAGAATACTTCTTTTTTCCTTGGGAGATCTCTGGGAAATTGTAATTTATAATAGGAGGAATGGGAAAGAGAAGAGGAATTTTCCCCGGGCGGATTTTTATTTAGAATAGGTACCCAGAAAACACGAAGTCAAACCTTTAAAAAAAAAGATGACTATCATTTGATATCAAGCACAATCTCAACATTTTTCAAATGTTTCTGTTTACCACTTGAATTCAAGTTGATAATGATTTGAATATAAACATTTGACAATCAGTGTTTATCAATTTGATGTGATGTTATTCTCAAATTATAAATCAACGTGGAAACACTATTTAAAGCGAAACATAAATTGGAAACATATAACAATGTGATGACGATCAAACTAACTTATTTATTACAACTGCAGAAAAATTACATATTTACTGTTTGCTGGCTTGTAATCAAAAATTAATTATCATTATTGACAACCTGAATAAGAAAAAATATAAAATATGAACATACGTCCATGTTCTAAAAACCATTTCGTTTTGAAATCGCCAAATTTCAGGAAAGAGTTCAGCTAAAAAGCTCACATATTGCAGCTTTTTAATTAGTTTTTATGCTTTAGATGTTGGAGATATTTTATCCTAATTTAACTTGGAATGCAATAAATTGTGCGATTAAAACAACACTGCTTCTCGTTTTTGAAATTTTGCGATTTCAAAACGAAATGGTTTTCAGAACATGCCGGTATATGAAATATGAACTTTATATTACACATTCAGAATTATCATGATGTCCATATGGGAAAATTTCCGAATAAAATTTTTTGTTCACATGGATTTTAATTTCGTATCATGAATTCCATGTGAATAAATAAAATACCCCAACTCCACACGTTGGGAAATTTCCATGTGAAACTTTATTTAGGATAAGGCTGATTATATTACAATCCAAATTTGAAAACCCTTTAAGAAAAACGTTTGAAAGTGAGTTGATAATAAATAAATATCTCAATTTGAAAATAATTTCCACTTTTCGAATGATTATCATTTTCAAATGATTATCGTTTGAGAAAAGGTTTGATTTCAAATCATTCTTAATTTGAAATCAAGCCTGCGTGTTTGTTGGGTATATATGGGTTTCTACCCGATATTTACCCGATGTATGGGTAAATAACAGGTAAATACTATTTCTGTTTTGGGAATTATTTGTGAATTTTTAAAAAGCAATTAAAAAAACAAAAACGTTTAATATTCATTTTTATTTTGTTATTCTTTACAATATTAGTGATTTATTCCATAAATTTTGTGATTTTTCATGAATATGAGTCTTTAGCGGTTTCTAATCAATTTAGAACGATTTTCCGTCATCCCACGTCAAATTTGGATTGCAAGCAGACCGGCTTCGGATATGTGCCATCTTCAGTGTTCTATTGAATAATAATCTAATCTTCAGTGTTCTATTGAATACTCAGTATTCAATAGAACACTGAAGATGGCACATAGCCGAAACCGGTCTGTTTACAAACCAAATTTAACGTGGGATGACGGAAAATCGTTCCAAATTCAAAAAAAACCCGTCGGAAGAAAAACACAACACTTTCTAATCAATGTTAATGCTTTTTTCCGATGTTGAAACTTCTCGAGAATTTTTGCAATGTTCGGGATAGAAGCGACTTTTTGCAAGTTTTTAGGTTCTACAATTTACGCGATTTTTAAGCCATATTAGACTTTTTTTTTATCATACCGCTGTTAGCAAGTTTTTGCGAATTCGCGCCATTTTCGCGATTTCTTTTTCCGAATTTTTGGCATTTCTTACAGTTTTAGCGGTTTTCAATCAAAATTATGGCGCTTTTAAAATTTTTCGCAAATTTTCTTACATTTTTGGTGCTTTTAATATATTGCAACATTATAATCTTTCATATATCGCGACCTCATTATTGGTTTAGCTAGTCCATATACCAAAAAGTCGGAATGGAGAAAAACAACAAAGAAGATCTACATAATTAAGTTTTCTCAAAATATATCCGATAGAATTTTTTTTTGTATTCTCACCACTGCTTCCGGCATATGTTTGGAAGAAAAATGTAAATTTTTTTGAACTTTCATCAATCCGGCTAGAAATTAACATCTTTTACATCACCACTGCTTCCGGCGTATGTTTGGAAGAAAAATTAAAATTTTTGTGAACTTTCATCAATCCGGTTAGAAATGAACATCTTTTTACTGAAAGTAAAAAATCTTCCTTTGTGCTCCAGTAGCCACTTTTTATTTTATTTGTAAAAAGTAGCTTTTGTTGCTCCATATGAATTTATTGTATATTGAGAGAAGAATAAAATTTTAATTTTCCATTCAGTTGTGTGTAAATTGAAAACTTTAAATTCGTTTTCTGTAAAACTAGTTTTTTTTTTTGTTATGACGTTTTGCAACAAATTAAAGATATGTGCATAAAAAATTGTGCAGTTTGTTACATATTATCTTCAGGCTTCATTAGTAATGCTCGGGAAAGTTGCTCTGAATTTCGAATCGAAAACAAATGCTTACGAACTACAATGTAAGTAAGATTCAAATTCGAACAGTCGAATCGAATTACAGAGTATTCCCCTGAAAAAATAGCTCTTATAATCACAATACGTTTGCATTCTATTATGATTTTTACCTTCTGTAAAATTTTGAAACATTATTTTGGTGTCTTCTGAATTTTATATGACGATTTATAGTTACAATTTTTATAATCATTTTCTTTATTTGTAAACAGGAAGCCTCTGAAGCTTATTTGGTTGGATTATTTGAAGACACCAATTTGTGCGCTATCCACGCCAAACGTGTAACCATTATGCCAAAGGACATTCAATTGGCCCGCCGTATCCGTGGTGAACGAGCTTAAGCTTTGAGGGCTTTTGCTTATTATTTATACATACATACAAGAATATTATTTAGAAAAGTAATAAGAAACCATTTTCAAACACTTCAAAATACTTACATTTTCGTTCTATTCTAATTATTTTTAAACTGAAGAATTAAAAGCAAAATTTATACATATTTTAAACAATTCAATTTTACATAAAATAAAATTAATAAAACATGAATAATATAAATATATTAAATACATAATTTGTAATCATACAATAGAAAAATCATATTTATAAGATAAGGTGTAATCTTTTTAAATCCCCTAACACTTCAAGTCTATGTTAAATTCATCAACTACATAAAAAGCTGCTAACACACCATTTCAAAATCTGTAAATTCTTTATTAGATTAAGAAATTTATATTAATGTAAAAGATATATTAAATAAAACATGCTCTATAATTTAAATTAAATTTATCTGAGCTTATAAAAAAACAAACAAATGAAAATAAAAAAAGACATTTTCGTTTTACAACAAAAATGATTTTTAAAAAACTGTTTTATTTTAAAGAGTGACTTTTTTAAACAAGAATTTATACATTTAGAAGGTGCTTAGCAGTTTTGTTAATGTTTTAACAAATGGCTCTTTTAATTATACAACAACTTTTTTTTAACTAATTTGATAAAGGTATACGGATATCTTATGCTTTTGTTTTGAGGGCATTTGACCAATTCTTTTTAGCTAACACTTAAAATTCATGTAAACCCTTTATCATATTTGACTTGGTTTTTTTTCTTATCATTTATTTGCTTTTATAACTATATTTTACTACAGCTTATTCAATTAATTATTTAGTTTTACCAACATTGGATTTTTGATTTTTTTAACTGTTATTTGAAGTTTCGTCTCGTTGGTTATTTCAAATATTTTTTATATATATATATTTTTTGTAGACTCGAAATGTCTCAAATAAACTAATGTAGAAAAAAACTGCAGCGGTATTTAGGCAAAAAAGAGAATTTTTATTCCTTATTTTTAAATGCAAAATTTATATTTCAAAAAAAGAGAAATATAGGGAACAAACCAATTGAAAGATTTATAGAATTAACAAAACAGAATCGAGTTTAATTTTTCATCAAACTTGAAACCATTTTGCCAATTTTATATTAAAAAATTCTTTAAATAACATAAACTAACATCTATATTTTTATTGAAAATTATATCTACTTTTTCGCAACTATAGCTCAATTTATACAGTATAAATTTATTAAAAATAAAAGCTTAAATAAACATGATTTTTGTATGTTATTTTTTCTTTATCGGCTTTTTTAACAACTTTTTTTCATACATAAATAAAATACAATACAATCCTTTTAAATATATATATATACATATATGTATACCAACATTAAGAAATATATAATTAAACTTATCTTTATAACTATATTTAAAAATTAATTAAACAAAATATGTAATTTAAGATAGTAGTTTTAGTGCATAAAATACTGATTTTAAAAGAAAAAAGTAGCGCATAGTTTTATACATTTACTTAAAACATCTGGGTTAAATGAAAACATTTACCATCTGGTTTTCGCTGCCTAAAAAAATCATGAAGCATTTAGTGTTGTTTAGCCAAATAACATCGAAAGGATGTTTTATTTAAACTATAAAACTATTATTATTAAGAATTAAGTATATATAAATATCTCTCCATTGCTGCGTAACTGAGCATAATCGCAAGAATTACGAAGAAAAAAAAACTAATTATATATAAAATATTCAAATTTTTTAAAACAATTTATTATTAATTAAACAATATATTTAAAAAAAATTTTTTATTTACTTTTCTTTACTATTCATATAATTTTACTTTAAAAATACATTTACATACTTCAAAAATAATATATAATCCTTATTACTAGTTTAGTTTTTATTTATCTTATGCTTTTTAACAATTAAAATACTTATTTGAAATTTGGACTTTCTTCTTTTTTATTAATTATTTTATTTCAAATTATATATATTGCAACAATAGTTATATATATTAAAATTCAATTAAAAATAATAGTAAAAAATATGTAGTTTTTAACACCATTGATCAAAATAAGTATGTACTGTATTTAACAACCGAAGTGGAAAATAAACATCAAAAACATAGCACAGGCTTATATAAGCCAACAAAAAAACCTATCAACTGTTTTACTTACATATACACCGACCTCTGTGCGAAATGATCGTAAGCGATATTTTTTAAAAAATTATTTTTTTTTTCTTCTTGAAATCAAAATTTTATGTCCCATAGTTCAAAATTGTTGATATCTTTTCAAATACAAGCTGTAAGATTTAATCGTAAGTGACAGTTTTTGTATATAAATTAGGGAGTAACGAATAACGATACCGATATATCGGCGATACCGATATATCGGCGATACCGATATATCGGTATCGGCGATATTTTACTGCCGATAAGACGATACTTTTAAACATTTTTTCAGAGTTATTTTTTTAACAAATAATTTATTTTTGTTCGATTTTACCATGAACTAAATACACTTCGTTATTTTTTAAATCTTATTAATATCAATTTTAAAAATTAATAATATTTTATGCTGTTATTTTGTAAAAAAAATTATTTATTTTTTGTTAATTTTACCATGAATTCAAATTCAAGCCGTTGTTTTTTAAATCTTATTCCAGCAAAAAAGAGATACTCCAAAGAAGTCATGAAAATGTAGAATTCGCGATCTGGAAGTATTGCAAATTTTATAGATTGTTGGAAGCAAAGAAAATGTAGCTCCTTAAAAATTACTTCCAATGTTTTATCAATTTTAAATATTCTCTTATAATGTAATTTTGTATAATAAAAAATTGCACTTGAGTTTTGTTAATCTAAACTTGAACTCAATTTCAATATTCGTATCGGTATCGGAATCGGTATCGGCGATATTTATTTTTAAATATCGGTATCGGATCGGCAAAACGGCGTATCGTTACGTCCCTAATAAAAATCATGTTTAAATACAATATAAAAAAACTTTCCTGGAAAATAAAATTTTAGTCGCTTACGATCATTTCGTGAAATTGGGTCGATATGTTTGTATGTATAATTATGTATTGTAAAACTATTTATACTCAACTGTCCATTTTATTCAATTATAACTTTAAAGAAAAGATACAGTTGAATTTGTTTCATGTAAGTATCTAGAGGTTTGTATGTAATTTTAAGGGTTCCGTACACCAAAAGTGAAAATTAAGAATTTGTTTCATGTAAGTATCTAGAGGTTTGTATGTAATTTTAAGGGTTCCGTACACCAAAAGTGAAAATTAACAACCCTATTGTTTTCGCCACGCTGTCCGCCCGTTTGTCTGGCTGACGTCCAAAACGTATCAATAAAAAGTTTGTATACAGTTCTGCTGCGGTATTTAGATCGTGTATGTATGCGAAGTTGCTAAACATTGCATCAACTTTGAAACCGATACCATGATTGCTCATTTACATCGTTTCTGATACTTGTCGACGACGTTACCAAGATATAAAATGTTCCACTTTTTTGTGGCCAAAATGGATGAACCCATTTTTCTGTAAAACGGCTCTTCCGATTTTTTCCACGGAAAGCTTTTTTAGTCCTCCAAGGAGTCTAGTTTCATACCCCGCTTAGCTAGTTGCTTGAAGTATCCTAGTTTCCAAGATAAAGACTCCACTTTTTTTGTGGCCAAAATGCAGGCTTGGGGAGTAATGATTACATTTTCACTTCAATTACATACAAGTAATTTGTAGTCTGACCGAATATTCAGATTCGGCCAAAATTGTGGTTTCGGCTGATATTCGGTTTAGGCCAATTTTTTGGCCGAATACCGAAACCGTAACTTTTTATTCGCTATAAATAAGGAAGTTAATCGAAATAGTATTTTCCAAATTTTAAATTGTCACCGCCATGAATCTGTTTTTTCCCGTTCAACATCTTTTCAAATTGAATGCAAATCTTACTTAGTTTTATAATACGCAACCAAAAGATATACATAGTAACATAAAGTATTCAACTGTTTGTTGCCAAAATAAATAGCATAAACTAGGGAATGGGAAACCGATTTCGATTCCAGTCGAAAATCTTTTAAAATAGATTGTTTAAAATAATTTCAAAATATGAAGAAAGCTCATTTTTAATCTTCACGATAAATTCAATACTGTCCAGAAAAAGTCTATTGTGTACATCATCGATGAAACGCGGGACTAAATCAAAATACTTCACTCTAGAAGTAGAAACGAAATCGTATAAATTTTGTGTAAAAAATAGGTAAATATACCACTTTATATCTTTTTAGTTATTCCGACTCAACTTTTTGATTGGTGCTCTTGTAATGTCATCAATAGAGTGATAAAACACTCCTCAATGTACACATACGAACCCAATATTCCAGATCTATTCATCAGTTAAGCTAAATTCACGCCAAGTTGTTATTAGTCATATGCTCGTAAATGTTGTAAGTTTTATATTTGCTCGATGGAATGAAATGTATTATTTTGACTGACACTACGTATGCATTCTTACGTCCCTTTTCACAGTGTACAGTTAAAAGTAAACGTATACTTTAACGTAGAGTTTTGTATGCCGAATTCGCCGTTAAAGACCACATTAACTTAGTCAAGTTGAGAAAAGGGCCGTTAATAAAATAAGTCAATATCAGTCAATGCTAAAGAAGTTTCGGATTCGGCCGTTTTGCCGAATATTAGGTTCGGGTTCCGCCTTAAAAAAACTGGTTTCGGTCGGACTCTAGTAATTTGTAATTGCCTTTTTGCAATTACTTGTAATTGGACTACTACCAAATACAATTCTGATTGTAATTGCTGTAGCACCAGTTACAGCTATAAATAATTGTAATTCGCTGAAGTCTATTACAAATTACTTGTAATTGTTAATGCAATCATACCAATTGAAATTACAAGTAATTTGTATTGGTATAATTACAAGGAAATTTTAATTTAATTACAATATACTCAATTATATTTTAAAATTTTTGGGAGACATATAGCCAAAATGACGAAAATTTTCTACAGATTGTGAGAATAAGAAACAATCCCTTAAATTTTTGTATACTCACAAGCTTGACGAGCAGCAAAAAAATAGCAAAAGATCACTTTTACTCTGAAAATACGCGAAAAATTGCCGAATTGCAAACAGGCCGTAAAATTTATTAAACATCGCTAAAATAGTAAGGAAGGCAAAAAAATCTCGAAAAAATCGCGAATCGCGATGAAAACTCGCAAAAAAAATAACATTAAAAACATAGAAGTCTGAGAGTGATTAAAAATCGGTAATTGTTACAAATACAACAACTTGCTAAAAAAAACACTTTTTTCGCGAAAAACAGCAAAATTGCAAACAAGCCTTAAAATTGCATTAAAATAGCTAAAATTGTAAGGAATGCAAAAAGCTCGGAAAAATCGCGGAAATGAAGAAAATTCGCAAAAACTTGGGAAGATTAAAAAGATATCAATGTCTGATATTGATTAAAAAATTGGTAAAACTGTTAGAGAACCAAAAACTGAAAAAAATTACTTTTATCGCGAATTTGCGTCATTTTCGAAATTTTTTCCTAATTTTTTGCATTCCTTACAATTTTAGCTATTTTTAAGCAATTTTAAGGCTTGTTTGCAATTTTTCGCACATTTCCGCTATTTTCGCGATAAGTGATTTTTTAGCCGGTTCTTGGCTGTATTACAGTTTTATCGATTTTTAATCACTATAAGACTTTTCTATGTTTTTATTGCCAACAAATTTTTGAGAATTATCGCAATTTTCGGGATTTTTTCATAGTTTTTTGCATTACATACAGTTTTAGCTATTTTTAATCAATTTAGAGCTTGCTGGAAATTTTTCAATTTTTCGCGATAATAGTGATTTTTTACCAGTTCTTGGATTTTTTACAGTTTTACCGATTTTTAGTTCGTATAAAACTTTATTGTTTCTTCGATGTTAGCAAGTTCTTGCGAAATTTCGTCATTTTCACGACAAATGTGTATTGAACGATGTTTAAAGATTTTAGGGGGCTGTTTAAAATTTTTCGCAAAATTTTTTAATTTTTGCGATGTAAGTAATTTTTCTACTTTTTATCCTCTTAGAGCTCTAGATATTTCCAGTTAATTTTAGAGATATTAAAAATGTTACATTTTCTGGAGCGATTTTTGAATTTAATAAATAATAGATTTTATTTGTAATAAAATACATTTATAGTAATTTTTATTGTTGAAGTAATTATTACCCCTTTATGAGCAATTACTATTACTTTTGCCCAAATACATGTAATTGTAGTTGATAATCTACAATTACAATTAAAATAATTTGTAATTGATATATATCAACTACCCATTACATGTAATTGCTCATGCCTCAATTACAATTACATGTAACTGTAATTGCTCTTCAGACAATTACACATTACATGTAATTGTAGTGTACCAATTACAAATTACATGTAATGTGTATTTGAACATGTAATTAATTACAAAATGTAATCATTACCCCCCAAGCCTGCAAAAATGGATGAACCCATTTTCTGGAAAACGGCTCTTACAATTTTTTG
Source organism: Panzeria rudis (assembly GCA_956483635.1). Classification (NCBI taxonomy): domain Eukaryota; kingdom Metazoa; phylum Arthropoda; class Insecta; order Diptera; family Tachinidae; genus Panzeria; species Panzeria rudis. Next base: position 43,372,500 of record OY101448.1, on the reverse strand, counting down.
CACGGAGAGCTTCTTTAGTCCAAGGAGTCTAGTTTCATACCCCGCTTAGCTAGTTGCTTGACGTTACCTAGTTTCCATGGAATAAATGAATCCATTACTTACAGGTGGAATACACCTAAAGTTTGTGCAACTTTGGACAGGAAATGAAAAAAAATTACTCTCACTTGCCCAATTTTTGTCATCTGGAACGCTTTTCGGGCAAGTTTGTGTAACTGGGTAAGATCGGACGACTTCGTTCTTCATATGGAACACACCTACTATTGTTGTTAAACAAGTGCGATAATTTTCTTTACTTACAGGCAGGGTTTAAAAAAATGCTATGTGAAAATTCTTGCTGCTATTGCTGATAGGTTCCACAGACAATACAACATCAGCAGCAATACCAATATGCCAAATGTTATAGCAATCACTACTATTATACTTTGTTATAATAATTTTCAACAACATGCTAATAGCAACACAAAATACAATAAAGTGTATTTTTCAGACAGCAGCAGCAAAAGCAAACTATTAACAATATTGCTTTTGTTATTATGTGCTCTTGAAAATTAAAACAGCATAGCAATAGCAAAATGATTGTTTATTCCTTTAGCTTTGATGATAAAACGAAATTGTTTGGGTCTATTTTCGATGGTTGCAAGTCAATGCCGGACGAATTTGAAAGTACGAGTGTAAAACTTTGCAAAAAAAAATTTTATCACAATAACGTCAAAATTTCGAAAATAATTGCAAAAAAATTTCAGAAATTCCCAATACATTACAATCATGAGAAGAAATGCCAAAATTAGCTAAAAATTATAACAAATTTGCGTTGCAAGCTTTTTGTGTTCTATCCGAGGGCCTTGCTCTTTACAGTTTTGCCATTTTTATTAAATTTTAGAGCTAGATTTAAATTTTGGGATTTCTCGCAAACTTTTGCCATGTTCGCGATAAAGTTTTTTGTGGGTATTTAACGTCTTTAAAATGTTAATGATTTTGAATCAATATTAGATATTGCTATCATGTTGCTCTCAGCAAGTTTTTGCGAATTTTCCCCAATTTCGCGATTTTTTTCAAACTTTTTTCATTCCTTACAGTTTTAGAGCTTTTTAATCGATATTATGGCTTCTTTAAATATTTGCAATTTTACGCCATTTTCGCGATAGACGGAATTTTTATAAAGTTTTTGGATTTCTCCCAGTTTTGAGGATTTTTAACCAATATTACACTTTGCAATCATTTCACTTTTAACAAAATTTTGCAAATTTTAATAAATTTTAAAATTTCTTTCAAATTTTCGGGATTTCTTTGCCGTGTTAGCGAGTTTTAACCTGCCTTAGGATTGTTTCTCATGTTGCAATTTTTTTGAAATTTTTCGCGATTTTTATCAATTTCAGGGCTTGATGCCGTGTTTTGTCTCCTTTTCATAGTTTTAGTGATTTGTAAGGCTTTTTCTGATTTTTGCAAGCTTATTTCATTTTCACAACAAATCATATCTTGCAAAACTCTTGGCTTTTAATATAGAAAATGGTGAAAAACATTTAAAATAAAAATACATACATACGTAAGTACATACATATGTACTTACATATATGTTTACATAAAATTAGTTTTGAGAAAAATACTAAAGCTCTTATAAAACGGTTGCTATGCTACGAATGTAATTGCTATTGCTTCTGCTATTACATTTTTCAACAGCAACAGCACAAAAAAATTTAAATATGAAAAATAAATTTTTGTGGCAGCAAAAGCTTTTAGTTTTTTACATTTGCTTTTGCTATGCTATATTTATTTCAAATAGCACAGTATAAGCGGTAGTATTGTAAATAAAAGTTTAAACATTTATAGTATAGTATAGCACAATTTCCGTACTTTTGCTACTTCGCAGCTAACATTTCGAACACTACTTACAGGCCTGTTCTGGAAATCTCTTTTGTGAAAGTGATTTCAAATCACAAAAAAGGTTCTGTGCACAAGCTTTTTTGAAAATGTGATTTTAAACCGGCTAGTTAAGTAGCTGTCGGTTTCAAATCACTTGCTTAGTTTTGCGACAAGTTGTTGATGAATTTTATAAACAATTGCTGAAATTAATAATTTGAGGTGTTCGTTCTTAATTTGTATGATGTTTAAAATTTTTTGCTTATTTTAGAAATTATGTATTCGTAAATTATCGAGATGAAACGACTTTTTAATCATTTTCAAAGTTTCAATTATTTGTAACCAAGCGACATTTTTGCAGTTTCATCACTTTTTAACCAATTTGTATTTTTTTTTTCGATTTTAGCAACTAGTTTTTGTAAAGCATGCAATTTTTTTCATAAAACTAATTAATTGAAACTTTTTTAGAAAACTATTTCAGACAAAATGAGAAATACAATGAAATCAATTGTTTTCTTGTGATTTAAAAAATTTTAAATCACACCAGATCTTGTGATTTGCGGAACAGGAACAAATCATGTGTGATTTCAAAACGGAATGTGATTTAAAATCACGTGATTTTCGGAACAGACGTGTTAATACATGTTTCTGGTTTCAAAAATCTGTTTTGGTACAATTAGGCCCAAAAAATCAAATTTAGACTACAATTGGTACAATTTTAACATCGCTGATCTGAAATTAATATTCTAGCAACAAAATAATTGTTGTGTGAATATGCTTTGACGTGGGTTTTATATAGTTTTAACCCTAGAAAGGTAACGTTATTTTTTTGTACGTCTGAGAGACGTATGCTTTTAAATATACTGTTAAGGGCCATTATTACAACTTGGCAATAGTTAAAGGCAGGATTTTTTCTGAGGGCTAAACAGTTTATCATTATTAAAAATTTACTTTAACCTACCAGGTATGATGAACTTGCCTTTAACTTATCGCTCACTTTCAGTTAAAGTAAAGTTGTAATAAAGATATACCGTTTATCTGTCCGACAAAATCCTGCCTTTAACTATTGGCAGTTGTAATAATGGCACTAAGAATATTAGAAAACGGAAACCTAATGTAAAATGTATTGAGATCATTTCTTTATTCCGTTTCTTTATGCTCAGCATAGTTTTTGAATAAAAATGTATAATAAACAAATTAACAATAAAGTTCAATAAGCATTTAAATATAGCAATAAAATCAGAGGTATTGTTCAATAGACTCAAAATCAATTTTGAGAACTGAAAAACTGAATATTTTTCAACGTTATTTAAATATTTATATATCATTTAAAATATCTTTGGCTACAAAATATAATTTTTTCAGCATTATATGCAAGTGTTGCAAACAATTTTTGTGGTCGCCATGGATATGTATGTGTCTGATATTTGACATTTACCGAATTTTTGAAGAACAGAAACTATAATATATTTTATTTTTAGGTAGGATTTGATCTGCACTGCTACTGCAATTAACATTTGTCGAATTAGACATGAAAATTTAATGGGTCTTATCGTGGTTGACGTTTTTCGACTTCAAATTCGACAATTTGTGGTAGATTAAAGAAAATAGACAGCATTTTTCATTAATCTAGTACAAAACGTCTGATATTCGCCACAAAATCGTCAAACACGATAAGGGGAATATTGTACGTAAAGATTTTGACAAGGTAGGAATTTCAAGATTTCAGTAAGACGGACACTTAAATCTAGAAATTTCTACCTTGCACATTTTACGAAATTATTTCGTCTTTAAAAAAATATTAAAACACGAAACTGAATAATTTTTGGGAAGGTTTAGTTGCTGGAACTATTTTCATTGACGAGAATCCAAAAGCATTTTGGGGCTTCATCAAGTTTAGCCCTGCTGTTACTTTTGAAGTACGTTGGGACATTTTTATTACCCGGCTAAAAGTCGTTGTAGTTTAATTATTTGTTTCTTGAGGTGGTTTTTGAAAGGGATCTGTATTTCCATTCAGCTCGTCAATTTGTACAGTCTCATCTTGAACATCGTCCGCGAAGGCTTCACTCACTAATTCAGTTACATTTTTGGTCGAAATTGAGTCATCTAAAATGCCTTGCAGTAAAACAGCAACTCTGTGATACTCAAACTTCGTTTACATGTCATTACCAAAACAAATTTTTATGCAAAAGTTTGTAGGAATAATTAAAAATTTGAAAGAAAGTGCCAATATAATGAACTCAAAAAGTTATAAAAAAGATAACGATACGTCTCAAAGATGTATGATTTGTTAATTTCTCAGAACAAAATCCATCCACAGCAAAATATAGCCACCACTGACAAGGTCCTGATAAGAACCGGGAATACTGAGTATAAAGCGCATTATTCGCGGTCAAAATGCATGGCAAGCTGGTATGTAGTAGTTTAGTGAAATTTTGTCTGCGTGCGTCACACCGACGATGCTTGGTAAGCGTACAAGCATGTATGCCTCACAGTCATAACAAGTCAAACTCTGTACGAAAAAAGCTTTTATATGTAATTTCACATGTAGGTTGGACTTAACTTATAATAAGACAATTTTAGTTTATCTTATGATTTTTCCCTTGCATGAACGTGTATTCGTAATAGGTCATGCATGTACTAAAGAAAGACAATAACAAGTTAAAATCATAAAGTAGTGTTTCATACTTAGAGCTTTCAAACTCTTGACATAAAAACATTTTTGTATGCAATTTGGCATGTTGTTCATTATAACATAAATTCCACACCCGGTGCTATGCTTGTACGTGTATGGTAATAGCTTCATGTAAACGTACATAATGCTTGTGTCATGTATTTTGACCGTTAATACTGCGCTTAACCCTTTCGGTACAAGTTTTCCAATTCAGGCATTAAAAATCCAATTTTGTTACTATTCGGGCTTAAATATTTTTAATAAATTTAAATTTTTTTATTTTTTCCAAAAAGTTGACTCCAAAGTGGTTTTTTAGAATGATGCCATATGGATACATTTGTACTCAATGGAGTATAAAAAACACATGGGCGAACAAAACTAAATGGAATTGGAGGATGAGGTGGTCCTATATTTTTATCTATGGTGGGCTTAATTAACGGTCTGAGTTGAAACGAGCCATTTTCCAACTTTCCAAGTTGATCAAAAGAGGAATTCTCTGAGGGATGAGTCCATTATTTTATGGAACGACCCAAGAAGGGGGAAATACGAGGAATTGCATTTTTTAAACAGGGCGATCTCTTACTATTATCTATAGTTATATTTTATTTGGAACTAGTAACCCCAAAATTTTCAAATTGTGGGAAATTTTGCCTCTTTGAAAGATAGTCCATTTTTTAGAAAAGTGAAAACGCACTTAGGGTGAAAATTTTGTAGAACAAATTACTGATTATTGTTTCTAGGGCCAATTGACACTTTTATTTCCAAATATGAATCGGTAAAGCATGAAAATTAAAATGACTTTGATCTAGTGGTGTATACAGAGTTACAATAAAAACTTTACCACATCATAGGTTTGTATCCATATGGATACATGCATAATTAAAAAAATCGTCGGTGCTTTTTTAATTGTTTAAACAAAAAAATTGTTATGCAGAATATTAAATTAAAGTCTTTTTAACTTATTTCAGTTAATTTTATTCAAAAAAAAGTCAATATGTTTGTTTTATAAGTAAAATAAAAAACTCTCTTTTTACCAAAAATAAAATATTTAACATGCTTTTTTAAATACGTATTTTTTTAAGAAAATAAAACCAAAACATTTTCCAAAAGTGACTTAAATTAAGAAATAAGACCTGGAAATTCTATAATCCGTTAGCAATCCAAAGGTAAAATTAATGCGGTTCTTGTTAGACGCTTATCAATTTACGTGTATCCATATGGATACAATATAGCGAAAGGGTTAAGAATTTTCTATCACAACAATGAAAAAAATCAAAAATTTAAGTTATACGTCTGGCAGACGTACCTTATCTATCTAGAGTTAATAATTACCCAATAAGCAATTTTGCTGGAAATCAAGTGCAAAACAATTGGTATTCAAGGCCGAAATTCCAGTTTCAAGGGTTGAAATATACTTTTTTAACACTTTATTTCAATAGCATTTTCCAGTAAAATGGGAACTTGAAATCAAGTGGAATATTAAAGTTTTAATATAGTTTAATTCAAGCCTTGAAATACAGTTCAATTCAAAACTGTGATTGCACTTCCATTCAAGCCTTGACTTACTGCCAAATTCAAGTCTTGAGTTACAGTTGAACTAAAGCTTGAATTACAATTAAGGTTATGTTGAATTTTGATTTAATTCCAGCTTTAAAATACAGTGCTTTTCAAGTAGAAATGAAACCCAAATTCAAGTTTAATTTTTCTAGTAAGTTTATAATGTTTATTTTCCATAAATAAATGAATTACATTGCTAACAAATTTTTTAGGGATAATTAAAGTTGTGAAGAAATACACTACGGTCATTGATTAATATTGCAAATGAAAAATTATGTTATGGTTTACTTTTTTTGACGAAACGATTTTTTGCCTGCTGAAAGTATAATATGTTGGTTTTTTTCAAATTCGGTTTCACTGTGATCAGCAAATTTTTGAAGATATGCAACTGAAACATTTTTACATATAGATATGTAAGTGAATTTATAATTAAGAATTTAGTAAAAATATTTCACATCTTACATTTAATGGCTAACATTATTGAAAAACTTTTTATTTCTGTTTTTTCCTTAGAACCTTGCCAACAAAATTCTTTAGCGACTACATCTTTCATTAATAAGCGCCAACAATTTGTAATAAACTTCGCGGAGTGTCCGCTTACTCTTTCTTTGAGCTCTTTTACCTAAAACACAAAAATAAAAAAGTTTTCATACACAGAAACGAAAATAAAAAATGTTCAATACCAAGTCTATAAAGTTATCTTCAGATTCTTGAATTTTGCTTTCATAATTTAAAATAGAATCCTTCTTTTGGAAGGGAGTTTTGGGTAGAATTCTTGTTTGACTAGATGCGATTTGTATTTGATTGGTTTGCACTAATTTAATTTCCTCTAATATTCTCTGCATAAGTCTATTATTGGTTTCCAAATTTTCTTTGAGCTCCATAATATCTAAAAAAAAGATATTTATGTGAAATGAAATAATAAAATAAATGTTAACAGTAATAACTTTAATACATACGAATTGTTATGTACGATACTTACCTTTCTTTGTTGCAAGCTCTACAATATTGATGTTATCAGTGCGTCTAAATTGAGTATTAAAATCCATTTATGGTGTGAATAAGTGGAATGAAAACAAATGCGTTCTTTTCAATGTTTTCAAACATTAAATTCTTATTTTCGATTGATGACCAACGATGCTCAACCACTGCATTGTTTACTACAAAATGGTTACTAAATTTTATATTCAAACGGCTAGATGACATTGGAGAATTAAAATAATCTGTCAGATTAATAATCTGATGTGATGTTATAACAGGAGAAGGATTGTTTTTGATGGAATGTATCCTGTAAAAGTTCTCACCAATGCTATATATATTATTTGGACTTTTTGTAGAAAAGTTCATGGTATTTATTACTATATAGTTTTTATTTCTCTTCAATTTGGGTGTTATTGTTGGTTCTTCGTCCAATTGGCACAAATTTTCTTCTACAATTCTTTTATATAATTGGCTGCCAATTTGATGGCGTTTCCTCAATTTTTTTTTTATTTGTTGCAAATAATTTTAAAATGGAAAAGCACTAAATGAACCCAAATCGCCATATGTTTTTACATCGTCAACTAAATGCAGCAAGCAATGAAAGTTAAATGTAAGTAGCCCTTCATCAAAAAACAAGGGGACTTGATTTAAAAATTCTCTTAACATATTATGTGCACAATTTTCGTTTCGTAAGCAACTTCTTTTATCCAGTAAGATTCTTATAGCCAAACTAAGTAGCAAAAAATGGTTATATTGCGGAGGCTCCAAAATATCTTTTAGTACAAAAATTCCAGTATACAATAAAAATTGCCTATACTCCGTTGCTTTATAGCGCTCCAGTTCACTAAATGGGCGAGGCTTTCTTGCAAATTCTATAGGAATTTGATTCCTCAGATAGAGAAGACGGGACTCAAATAACTTTATTTTATTCAAAGTTAAACAATACTTTGTTTTTCTTTTTTTTATCCAGCATACTAGAATACTTTTTGTAACGCCTAAGCAAACTACATGCATATAGTCGTTTGGAAAACATTTAATCATGTCGATATCCAATTTCTCGATTTCTAAATTTTCCATATAATTATGGTGATTTGGATCGACTCTATCTCTGAAATCTGAATTAGTTCTTTGATTATGGTTTTCAAGTCTATATATCATCTTATGATTTAGAGAGCAACCTTTTTGAACACATTTTGGGCAACTGTGATAACCTGTATGGCCTTTTATGCCAATCACAAAAGCTCGAGCCGGAGCATCACAAATAAATGCTCTACATTTTACAGAATGCATGGCACCCTGAAAACTCAACCCAATGCTTTCTAATTCTTTAAGCTCTTCAACAAATTTTTTTAAAAACATATTGGATGAGGGTGGTTTTCGATTTCCACAAAAAGCTGCAACAGTAAAAACATCTTTGTAGCCATGAATATTTAATAAAATAGGCCAAATTTGTCGATTTGAACTTTTAGCTAGCGGTAGTCCATCAATATTAAAATTCAAATCTAGATTTGTTGGAGCATTAGTTTGCTTTGCCAGGAAGTTATTTAATGCATCCCGTATTCCATAAAACATTAACTCGCCAGTACCCATCATTTCAACTGCTGGTTGCTTTGGAGTTTGCTTTAAGGTACGACAGTCAACAGGCAACCCATCAACATGATCGTTCAATATATTTAAAAGATAATTGACAGCATCATTGGCTATGTTAAACGAAACTGCCCAATTAGCTAACTTATCTTTTATTCTAACTTTTTCCGGAAATTCTTATGGCAAGTGTTATTTTCCAGATTTTCGTCCTGATTAAATTGGATTTCAGGTCTGTTGTGTGTACTTACATTTGCAATAGGTGGAAGTTGGATGGGGAGCTGAGTTCCCATTGATTGAGTAAACAATGCAATAATTTTCTGCGCATCTGACTTCGCTTTTCTTTTCACCATTCTACTCACGTTTAGTATTATTTATTCACTTTTTTTTAAATATGTATTTTAATAATAGTTATAGCTATTTTGTATTAAAGATTTTAATTATTTTGATAATAAAAAAATTATTAAATAATTATTTGACAAGAGAAATAAAGCTTGAACGTATTTATGAATGTATTTTCTTTTTTAATTCTAAAATATTTTGAAACTTGAATAGTACTTAAAAAATACGTTTGAACTCAAGTTTACTTCCAGTTAAATTTTAAGCAGTTGAATTTTAATTTTTGAGTGCTTATTGGGTATAATCCACATACCAAACTAAAGAAATTTAAAAATTATTATTAGCAAACTAATTTAGTTGCATTTATTGTTTTACAACAATTAGTCGAATTTGAAAAGCTACATATTCTTTTTAGTTGAGTCAGGAAGCCCTTAGTCACTAAAACCAAAATGTGTGATGACATAAAGAATAAAACTATTTTAGTTACAGGTGCGGGAGCAGGTAGGTAAACAAATAAAATTTGTCTTTGTAAAATGTGTAATAACTTGTTTTTCATGTGCTGTATCGTTATTTCCTTATCGTGGCAAAGGCATTGGTAATGCTTTGTGTAAACAATTGGCCGAGGAGGGGGCAAATGTTATCGCTATAGCACGATCAGACGAACAATTAAATGAACTAAAAACGCAGCAACCATTAATACAAACACTAAAAATCGATTTAAAAGATTGGCAACAAGTGCGTCAGAAATTACAAAAGGTACCACCATTGGATGGTCTAGTAAACAATGCCGGGATTGCAATTATTAAACCATTCTGGGACTTAAATGAGCAGGACTATGATGAGTGAGCTATGAAAATAACTTTGAAAAAAAATTTTTTTTGATAAATGAAATATTCACGTTTGCAGTACGTTCGACGTTAACATAAAGGCAGTTTTTAATGTCACCCAATCATTACTGCCTCAACTTAAAGGAGGCTCCAGTGTTGTTATGGTCTCCTCATTGGCAGCTTCTCGATCATTCGAGGGTCATGCAGCATATAGTGCAACAAAAGCAGCTATTGATTCATTGACACGTTCGTTGGCTTTGGAATTGGGACCCCGTAACATACGAGTAAATTCTGTAAATCCCACTGTTGTTCTGACAAAAATGGGACGAGAAAATTGGAGTGCTCCCGACAAAGCTAATCCTTTGTTAAGCCATATACCTCTGCGCAGATTTTGTGAAGTACAAGAGGTTGTCGATGCCATAATCTATTTATTGGGTAACAAATCAAGTTTTGTTAATGGTCACCATTTAAATTTAGAAGGAGGTTATTCTGTTTCATAACATTTATTTACATATACTTATGTAGGTATACATACTTACATATATGTATGTGTATAGGTATGTGCATACATATCTACCTACGTACATATAAAAAACATACATAAATTAAATACTGTGCGTAGCGTATATAAAACAATCTTGTTGCTAATTTATTCCGATTCTATTAAAATGACGGCTTAAATCTAGCCTAGTGACACAGCTCAAAACAAACAAAATTACATAGGAGGGTAGAAAATGCAAAAATAAGAAGAAAAAGTAAAATAAAAAATTAGGGAAAACGCATAGTATTCGAGTTATGGGCCTCTGAAGTTTTCATACATATATATAGACTAATTCCAAAAATTTTCGGATGCATGTCAACGTACCTACATGTTATGTGTCGTTTTTAGTTTTTTCAATTTCGCTACAGTTTCCGAATTATCGTGGGTCAAAGTTCGATTTTTTAGAAAAATTTAATAAAATACCTCATATTGAAATTAATATAACTTTACAACTGACAATGCGATTTGAACATGTAAAATATGTATGAAAAGCTTAAGTCGTAAGGTTTCAAAAACTAATACTAAAAAAATACAGTATCTTTACAGAAGTATTGCAAAAATAAAATAAATTTGCAAATATCCCAAAAACTTTTTCTTTAATTTTTTTAATAAAATTTCTGTTGATAGGGCATAGTGTTATGCATAACATATCCAAAATTTGGAGTGGGAACTCCATGGGATAAAAAAATAAACGTACTTTACTAAGAGGTTCTCATATTATTTTCTAAGAAAGATTAATTTAAAATTTAGACATACATACTTACAATTTGGTTCTTTTTACATCCGTTCTCAAAAAAACTAAAATTTTTCTAATCAGTTTGAAGAGCTAAAAATACTGTGTCCTCAGTTTTTTTTTCCATTACTTACAAATTTCTTTACGGGCATATCTAATATTTCAACTGCGTACACCAGTATATTTCAACTTACAACGAGAACAGTATGTCCGATAAAAGTTCTGTTTCTTTACTTTTCGGGTAAAGTTCGTGCTAATGAGAGTAAAGACAAATTGCTCTCATAAAATTTTAAAAATACACAAAAGTACGGGAACGGCAAAAAACCAAATCTCTACCACGAAATAAAACGCCAATGTGCCATGACATTTCAAATTAAACGTTGCAATTAATTGCTACTTTTAAAACAAAAAATTAAAGTGTTTAATGTACAATCACTTCTTATTTTTGTTAATATTTTTATACAGTTTTTTTAAAGAAATTTAAACTTTCACACCTTTTTAAAAAGTTTGTTTACGACGTCAAATTTTTTCTTTTGTTTATCTTTGAAATAGTCAGCTGCTTGACAATTAACACAATTTGCACGAAGAAAAGGTTTTGGGCTGTTTCGTGCAAGAAGAAGAAGAATATTACTCTCTTAGAAACGCTCTCATTTACACAAATTTTAAGTACGGGAACGCTTTTCGTGCAAATTGGGATCCCGCGGGAACCCAAAGTAGAGTAAAGAAACACACCTAAAAAAATCACCTTCAAACTATCTTAATACAATTACGTAAACAAATCACTGGTTTCTTATTTATTCAAAAATTAGCATCGAAAATACTGTTTTTTATGAAAATTTAGAAAAGAAATTAAATTCAGTAAAGTGCTACTTTGGATCGCACACGAAGGGTTCCGTACGAATACACATATGTATATCCCTTTTCGTTTTTGCCCTTTTTTCATTTTGTTTTTTGTTTAATTTTGGTTTTTTATTTTTTTAAGTTTTTGTCGTTGTTTTGGCGATTTTTTTTTTTTGGTTTTGGCGCTTTTTTCATTTTGGTGGTTTTTCATTTTTTGCTATTTTTTTATTTTTGTCAATTTTTTTAATTTTGAAGATTCTTTAGTTTTGGCGTTTTTTGTTTGTTTTAACGTTTTATTTCGCTTTTTGACGATGTTTTTAGTTTTAGCGATTTATTTATGTTTTGGCTCTTCGGGGATTTTTTTCGTTTTTGGTGAATTTTTAAGTTTTAGCGATTTTTTGTTTGTTTTGACACTTCTTTTCGTTTGGACGATTTTTTCGGTTTTTGGCAGTTTTTTAGTTTTGGCTCTTTTTTTCGTTTTAGTGATTTTTTTCCTTTTTTGGCGATTTTTTTTAGTTTTTTCATGATACTTTTAGTTTCAGCAATTTCTAAGGTTTTAGTGCTTTTTTCTTTCCGACGACTTTTTTCGTTTTTTGCGTTGTTTTTTGTTTTTTTGCTATCTTTTTAGTTTGGGAGATTTTTTGAATTTTAGCAATTTTTTAATTTTGGTGCTTTTTGCCTTTAAGCGCCTTTTCATTTTGGCGATTTTTCGTTTTGACATTTTTTTAATTTTGGAATTTTTTAGTTTTAGCGTTTTTTTATTTCCAGAGTTTGCCTGACTTACGTTTTCCAAGATGCAGCAAATTGTCTAAATTGCATTAAGTGATAGAACACCCTATAATTTTTATTGTTTTAAGTGTTAGTGTCTCATGCTATGTTCACACGGGAACGCAATACAAAATTTTGAGAGCGAAGCACCTTCTTTTACATAGATTCATTGTTATACGCTAAAAGTGAAGTTTCATTGAGATAAATTCAAATTTAGATTGTTTGATTTTTGCATTTTTTTCTTTTACTACTATTTGAGCCGAAAAAGTACTATTTTATTAGCTCATTGGTAAGAAATGGATTTTTCCATTTAGTCCATGTCCATATGAATCAACTTTTGCTTCTGCAACTTTCTTAAATTTTTTTATGAAGTTGCATTCGTGTCCATATAATGAAATTCTTACTGCGCAGCTTTTGTTTTTTTTTACAAAGAATTTGTTGTTGCTTAATATTACGAAGAAGAAAACGAAAGAGAATTGCATGTACATGAAGCAGTGTACCCCTTTCCTATCTTCTCACCTCTCTCTGCCATAAACTCAAAAGTTGCGCAGCAAAAGTTGACTCGCATGGACATAGACTTATCATGCCTGATGAGAACGCTTTTCGTGCAAATTCAGAGTACAGGAACACACTTCGAAGAAAAAGTACTGGCTGTTTCGTGCAAGAAGAATATTTTTCTCTCAAATTCACTCCCATTTACAGAATCTTGCAGTACGGGAACAGTTTTCGTGTAAATTGGGATCCCGCGGAATCCCAATGTTTAGTACAGGATCGCACCTATTGCTGATAAAGAGTGGTGTGTCTAATCATGTAAGAGGAGATAAATTTAGCCCCCAATACAGCTTTTATATTGTTAACTATTCATCATGACAGCGCTAAGTTGATTTCCAGATATAAAATAAAATTTTTACAAAATGTCTACCTAGATTGAACTTTTTTACCAGTGTGCAGCGCAACGCCCGTAAAAAATAAATATGCATTTTCATCTATTTATACTTAACCGATTTCTATACGATTTTCTACGCACATAAGGTTTTCCTGACAATACAGTTTTATGCGAATCTTTCCACACTGATTGGGTTTGACTTACAATAAAATTTTACAATTATAAAAATGGGCAGCGCCACCTCCATTAAAAGTAAATATCAGTTTTATGCGTTTTCATTATTAGTTTTCAGGTATTTCTATTTAACCCATTCCTTTTAAACTTTGCACACAAACCGAGTTTTCCTGCCAATATAATTTTGTGATTCACAAAATGGGCAGCGCCACGCACATAAGAAGCAAATATGCATTTTCAACTATTTATACGTAACCGATTTTTATAAAATTTCCCACACATATTCGGGTATGCTCTGTATTTCATGTGGAATTAAAATGTGCGGAATTGTCAAAACATTGTTGTTATAAATATTAATTTACAACAACAATGCTTTGATAATTCGCAGATTTTAATTCCACATGATATACAGAACATACCCGATTGGGTTTTCCTGACAACACATTTTTATACTTAAAAAAGTGGGCAGTAGATGTAACAAATTTCTATTTCAAATATGACCAGTAGAAAAGAAACTGAAATTTATCCCATGTATCTACCTACCATTATAACGTCAACCTTTGTAAAAGCATACAATAACTCCTATAAGCACCAAGAAGATTTAAAACACAATACAGATCCCGAGCCTATCACAAATTGTTTTTTTCGAACTTTCATTAATAGATATGAAAATAATTATTAATGTAAGTTCGAAAAAACTAATTTTCTTGACAATTTGTGATAGACACGGGATATGTATTGTGTTTTAAATCTTCGTGGTGCCTAAAGAAGATATTGTATTTTAAATAAAAACTTTTTTTAATACGATTATTTCGAACTTATTTCCAAGTTGATTATTAATTTAGTTTTCAACATACACAGCAGAACATAGCAACGTTACTTTCTTTCCTTACTTTTTTTCCTTAATAATTATTTCTCTTTATATTAATATTTTCTTTATTTCAAATATATGGATGCATATTCTTATATTCACAATCAAAGATCAAATTTGAGTGTTACTTTATACATTTCACGATGTATGTATACTATGTACAGTGGGCCAAAAGAATCTCCTTTTTTTTGTAAAGTACATCGAAAATATTATTTGGGATGACAAAAAATTATTATTTACAGAATTTGAGCTCTTAATATGAATATTAAGAGGTCTATCATCGCAATTTTTGTTTTTTTTTTCTATGCAGGTTTTTTGCATTTAACTCCTAAACCATCGACCCAAACAGAATTGTCATGAACATATCTTGAAGAAAATTAAATGCTCAAAAATGTCGTACTGAAATTTTTTTCAGGTGAACCGTTTTCGTATAACCATGTCCCCAACCTTGGTATAATTTTACAATTTGATTTTTAAACTTTGGAGTTTTGTAATTCATATAAAAATTAGTTTCCGAAAAAAACCAATAAATATTCTTAAAGGAAATTAAATTCTCTACAAAAAAGTTTCGAAAATTTTTTAGCTAAATTCACTCGTTCACAAGTTATTAATAGATAAAATTTTGTTTTTACTTTAATATTAACTGTGAATAACTTTTGAACGAGTGAATTTAAAACTAAAAACTTTACCAATTTTTTTTTTGTAGAGAATTTAGTTAACTTTAAGAATATATATTGTTTTTTCGGAAACTAATTTTTACATGTATTACAAAATTCCAAAGTTTAAAAATCAAATTGTAAAATCATTCCAACAGGTTAGGGGCCAGGTTTGTACGAAAACGGTCCACCTGACAAAAAAATTTCACTAGGACCTTTATCGTAGACCATTTAATTTCCTTCAAGATATGTTCCTGTCAATTCCGTTTGGGTCGATGGTTTGGGAGTTAAAAGTCAAAAACCTGCATAGAAAGAAAATCAAAAATTGCGATGATAGATTTCTTAATATTAATATTAAGGGCTCAAATTCTGACAATATGTAATTCTTTATTGCCATCCCAAATAATCCCCCTATTATGAAAGGCGACGTCGACGTCACATCAACACGACAGTAAACAATTTTCACTAGTCTAATCATTGTCGACAACAATTGACTGCTATTGACAGTCTCTTAATATTTTCTGAAGCTTATGAAATTAGTCCAGCATGTTAATATTAATCAATTGTTGTCGACAAAGCGTAGACAAGTGACAATTTTTTGATGTCGTGTCGATGTGACCTCGACGTCGCCTTTCACAATAGGGGGGAACATTTTCGATATACTTTATACAAAAAACTAAAGTCGATTTTTTTGGCCCACTCTAACGCATAAACTACAAATTATATTTTTATGTATATGATATATTAGAGCTCTGTACAATATATCTTGAGCACTAGTATACTTATACATACATATATAAATATGTATGTACGTATGTGTACAAATATTAATTAAAGTAATTATTTAATGCATATGGACATTAACTTATTATCTTAAAATAATGAAATTTAAACAAAGAAGTTCGTTTGCTCAAATTCCGAAGCTAAACATAAGTATATAATTATGTTTTAAAGAATATTATTCGGCTTTGTTCTATATTCCACATTCACAAGAAAATAAGATACTTTTAAATTTTTTGTATTCTACTTTTCACTTCCACATATTTTTATGCATTTCCATTTCAAGCGGTAGAAGAGGTTGGTGAAAGGATAACGAATGTATCGTTTTTTGGAACCTTTTAAGAGTTTGCTATTTATTAATATGTAGCACAAAAATGAAATAGATGCTAAGGATTACCAGTAAAACAGAATAGTAAAACTGCTCACAAATTTGAGCAAATTTATGCATAAACGATTTGTACACCCAAATGCATAATGGCGTTTATATATATATTTTTAATAACAAAACAAAATCATAGCACCAAAGGTGAAAACAACAAGTTATTTTTTTAGTTTTAAATTGTGGATTTAGTAACACTAATTTGTGGATTATCTGAACCAAACGGGGCGGAACTGAGAACATAGCCGATTGTATTAAGTAATACAATTATTTACGACGTGGATTTTATGAACTAACTTTCATTTGTTGTTGATTGAGCAATTGTTGTTGTTTCTTTTCACGCTCTCGTCGTCGTAGTTTTTTGCGACGTCGATCAATGCTAGCTAAATCACTTTTGATTATGTTATAAGTTTTGCGTAAATCTTGGATTTGTTTCAATAAAATTGCTATACACTGATCGGGATTGAGTGAAGGATCTGAAAAGAAGAGGTTTTTAGAACTTGAGCTCATGGTGAAATTTTGTAGAAGTTTCTTTGAACTTACCTAATTGCACTAAGAAATTGTATGGACAAGGTTTAGAGCCAGGCGAAGTTGATTGTTGCATTTGTTGTTGTGATAAATTATGTTGTTGATGTCTGGACACATGCTGAGTGCTACGTTGAGAAACATTGTCGGAATTGTCATCGCTATCAGAACCAGCTAGAAAAAGTAAAATCATTGAAAGTCAATTTAAGTGAAGAATTTTAAGTAATTTATTTAAACAGCACAAGTATAAATTATATTTATGATTGAGATGAGGACGTAAGTATAGTTTCGTTAACGATGAGTGTAAAAAATATATGTCACGATCACGAAATACTCCGGAAAATTATATAGATACTTAAATTAACGAAATCATTTTATTGATTATCAAAATTTCGTTTTATGAAAAAAGTTTTATGAAACTACTTAGGGTTTAACTTCAAATTCGGCCTTCCAAATCAAGTTCAGGTAAAAAAACAAATTCAGAATTTTTCAAATCAAATTGAGTATTTTACAAATAAAATTCAGAGTTTTTCGAACCAAATTCGGCATTTTAAAAATCAAAACCAGCATTTTTTAAATTAAATTCATTTGAAAAAGCATGTTTTTGATTTGTAAAATGCCGAATTTGATTTGAAAAATGCTGAAATTGATTTGTAAAATACTCAATTTGATTTCGAAAATTCTGAATTTGTTTTTTAAAAACATGAATTTTGTTTGAAAAGGCCGAATTCGAGAATTCGAAGTTAAAAATCTATATATCATTTGTAGTTTTATTTCAAAATTTCCGAATTGTCAAAACAAAGGAGAAATATGCCACATGAGGTAGAACCAACGAGTAGCAATGGGTTAATTTAATATGAATTTACCAATTTAGTTCGAAAAATAACACAGCACAACAAAATACTGATTTTTTAAATTTTCTGCAATTAAAATAGCTGACTGTTATGTATTTAAATCTGCTGATTACGATGGCATCATTAGCTTTTTTCTAGATTAATAATCCAGAACGTATTTTAAGGTTTGGAGGACCGTACGTGAAATATTAAGCAAATAATAAGAACAAATGCTTTAAATTATGCAAACATAAATATTAATAATAAATAAATATCACGTAGATTTGAAGATACAAAAGGCGAAAAGGTAGTGAGCTTAGATTTTGCACAAATATTTGTTTTGCCAGAGGCATCATTCATACTAAATTTTATCAAAATGTAAAGGGGTAAATAAAACTGGTTGGTTGGTTGGTTTTATATGTTTTAACCAGAGACCAAAAATAACTATTAAAATTATTTTTGAATTAAAAAATT
Source organism: Panzeria rudis (assembly GCA_956483635.1). NCBI lineage: Eukaryota > Metazoa > Arthropoda > Insecta > Diptera > Tachinidae > Panzeria > Panzeria rudis. The sequence goes on along the minus strand of OY101448.1, from coordinate 43,354,221 downwards.
TTCAATAAATCAACAAATATTTTCATTTCATTGTCGATAATAATTATTTGTAAAATCTATATTTTACGTTGCTTATAATTTTTATTTTCAACTTTGCCAAAAATTCTGAGAAAATTGCGAAAATTACGAAATTTGTAAATGCTTGCTAAAATCGGAAAGATAACAAAAGTCTGGCATTGATTAAAAATTGGTAAACTGTAAAACACTCAGCAACTGGCCAAAAATCACTTCTATCGCGAAAATGGCGAAATTCAAGAAAATTTTTGAAATTCATTAAAATTCGCTGAAATTGCAAGGAATGAAAAAATTAAATAAATGTTGAAAATAAAGTTCATGACCAACGTAAAAAACTTTTTTTCCAATAAGAATTAATATTATTGCAACGTATATAAATAAACGTTGACAATAAAAGTTCTGAGCAACAGAAACAAATTTTTGTTAATTACAACAATTATAAACAGACATATTTATTAAAAATAATAGTTAATTCAAGATGAAAAAATATTTCTCATATTTTAACAATTGTCTCAACTTTTTTGCATATTTCTTATAACGGTTAGGTCTCTGGTTTTAACACATAGACCAAATTTAAACTAGTTTGGTACGGGAACTTTTTTGACAACAGCAAAAAAATAGGATGGCGTTTCTTTATATTTTTTATGGCCATTTTGGCAAAACATAGCAATAAAGTTTTGGCCCATATGCCAAAAAGTCGGAATGGAGAAAAACAACAAAGAAGATTTACATAAAGTTTTCTCAAAATATAACCGATAGAATTATTTTGTATTCTCTCCACTGCTTCCGGCATATGTTTGGAAGAAAAATGTAAATTTTTGTGAACTTTCATCAATCCGATTAGAAATTAACATCTTTTTACTGAAAGTAAAATATCTTGTTATGTGCTCCAGTAGCCACTTTTTTATTTTATTTGTAAAAAGTAGCTTTTGTTGCTCCATGTGTATACTAACTGCTGTGTATTGAGTAACTTGTTATTGAGATGAAATTTTCTTCTTTTTATTGAAAATAAGCGTATAAATGTTATTAGAAAAGATATTTACATGGAATAAAAAGTTAATATTGATGAAACTTGGTATTTTACTTGATTTCTGATATCTACTTTTTATTTAAAAGAAAAACATTATCAAAAATGATAATATCGAGCACAATGAATGCTTGATATCTCAGAAGCCAGGAACAATTTCGCGAAACAGTTTTTGGATTCTGAAAGAGGGTATTCAAAATATATATACCCCATACTTAACTCAGTTTTTTTTAAATGGTCGGTGGGCCAAAACAATACTAAGGGCGCGATATGCAAATATTAAATGCCACTATATCTTTAAAACTAGAGCTGCTAGTAAAAAACTAATGATGCCATCGTAATCAGCACTCTTAATTTAACAAAAAAAACTATGAACAGAAGTTTGGAAAATTTTGGTGTGTTGTCCTGTGTAATTAGTTTCGGTATTTGTTGAGAATTTTTATTGCAATTACATATATTTTATGTATATTGCAATTATATAGTATGCAATAAAAAATACTTTTTTCTTTAGAGTTTTTTTCGGTTTATCGTGTTTTTATAAATAAATTGCAGAATAAAAAATGTTTTGTTTCTTGTACCGTATTTGTAAAAAATATTTTATTTCACGAAAATGAAAAACTCACCTGTATTCTTTTTATTACATGGCAAAGGTCTCCGTCTCTTTGAATGCTGATGAAGTTGTGTTTGTTGATGTTGCGGCTGTTGTGACTCTGCTCCCAAGGAGCTGTTATCAGTCTGTTTGCGTGGCCGCCTACGTTTTCGAGGAGAAACTTCATTTCCTATATCTAGACATTTTTTCAAATCTTCACTTGACTCATCTTCTTGACTGCCTGAATCGTTGGGCGAACTACTGGTTGTAGCGGTTGCAGTTGTAGATATAGCTGTTGCTGTCGTCACAACTGTTAAAGAAGCACCGGGCAATGATTTGTTCGAGTGCATTGTAGAGAACTCTTTATCACCTGCAGCGTTAGAATCCGGCATCAATGAAGTGGCCGTTCGCTCTTGAGAATCTTCTCGGCCTGTTATAACTGAAGCCGGGCTACCTGGTATTGTTTCTTCACATCTCAATTGAATAATAGAATCATTTTGTGTATCGGGTGGCATATTTGTTGTTTCCATTGCAGCCGAAATTGATGGAGCAGGTGCAAGTGTGACGGATGGAGGCAGCGGAACTATTTCTTTGTTTACCAGATGTGGTTGGTTCATCGGATTAGTTAGATGTAGAGTTGAAGGTTTCGGCATATCACCCAAGGGCTTAAGACCATCATCTGGTCGTAATTCTGTTCGTGGATCAAGATAAAATCCTGATGTTGAAGTGGGTGCCAAGTTGGGATTAGTGGGTGCCGATAGTGGCTGAAACCCACCTTTAGAAGGAGTTTGTAAGAGATTAGATGGTAAAATGGGTTTTAGATTTTGTTGCATTTGTCTCATGGATGTAGTGTTTTCAAAATTTTTTGCTGTCGATACAAATGCTGTTGGATTGGATGCTTGAACAGAGTGTGTAATAAGAGAGTGTGTGGGATTTGATATCAATGTAGCTGATGTAGCAGTTACTATATTGGATTTTGTAATTGTAGCAGCTAACGTTTGTTGAGGCTGCGACACAGCTATTTGTTGTGTTTGCTGTTGTTGCAATAGTTTTTGGGGGGTTTGCTTGGTTGTTTGTAAGGCAGCCGCCGCAGCCTGAGCTGCTGCCATAACTGAGGGAACCGCTGTAGAGGCTACGACTACTGAAGCCGGTATATCGGGTAAATCAATTGGAACTCCTGCTGAGACTGCTACAACCGGGTTTGGAGCGCGTGCAGAGTTTATTGGTTGTTTCTGCGAAATTGAAATATTTGATCCAACAATGGAGGTTGTTGTTTGTCCTAAATGCGACGTTTCCTCTTGTTTTTTCTGGGCAACTATTTGCGGTTGATTTTGTGCACCTGCTGTGGGCATGATTAATACAGATTTTTGAATTGTTTGTGGCAGATTGGTTGTTGGCAACATAGGCTGAGGATTAATTTGTATAATCGGTTTGGATGAACTGTGATATGTTAAAACATTGGTATTTTGAGGGGTTATTTTGTTTACCAGTAAGTTGGTAGACGTAGTACTAATTAAATTCGAAGATGTGGTGGTTACTGATGCTGGCAATGAGCTCCTAGCAACTGTGGAAGATGTAACAGCTTTGATGGGAATGGGAGCCGGAATATTATGATGTATGGCGTACGATACCTTTGCTGCGCCCATTGTTGTTTCAAGCTTTACAGCCGTGGAAGATGGTTTACAAGATTCAGGTCCGAGTAAAACGGGGCTGGGCTTTTGTTCCACTGGTGTTGTGGTGGCAATTGACTCATCAACCACATCTTCTATTACTAATCTACGTTCAGAGTCGGTACTGTCGTTGCTATCATCAGAGAATGTTTCGGGGTTGGTGGATGACAAAGGAGTGGTTGGTGTCACTGGATGACTAGCGACTGGTGTGCGTCTTTGTATTGCACATTCTAATTTTTGTATAGTCTCTGTTAGCTGATTCTTGGTGCCTCCCATTGATTCCAAAATACCCATTTTAGGTTCCGGTGAAGTCAACGGTGTGCGCTTATTGGCCAAGAATGAATTTAAAGGTCCACTTAATAAACCAGTCGACGTAGTGGATGATAAAGTAATATCTGTATTAATTTTCAAAGGTTCACTGAGAAGAGAAGTAGTTGCATTGGTAGAAGAAAATGAATTGGGCTGTGTTAAAGTTTCTAAAGAAGATTTAATGGTTGCTGTTGTTGTTGTGCTTAAACTGGATGTTAACATGGCAGGTAGTGGGCTAACACCTATGGATATTAGAGATTTCTCTTCTTTCGAGTCCGCTATTTCTTTATCTTTCGATTGTCCAGCAGCAGCTTCTTGTTTTTTATTCTCCTCTTCCTCTTTCTTTTGGGAAATTGCCTTCAAAACTTTATCTGCTATGGACGAAGTTGTAGGTTTTGTATCCAATTTAGAAGGATCAAAATCAAAGGCTCCACAAGAAGCTGATAGCAAGACTTTAGCATTTTCCAATTCAAATTTATTTTCTCGGCTACTAGACCCAGGACCAAATGACAACTCAAATACACTACGGGTTTCTATAAAAGGACTACCTACTTGTTGTTTAGTAGTCGTTACAGAGGAAGGAGGTGTCGTCATTTTGGGAGAGGCTACTACTGGTTGAGCAGTTGTGGTATGTGTAGTTGCTGTTGATTGAGCACTTACCGCACTAGAGGATGCCAATGCAGGCAACTTGTCGGGAATTGTCTTGGTTGGAGTGATTTCTGAGGGATTGGTCAAGATAGTTGGCGGTTGTGGTGATTGCAGTGCATCTGTAAGGGCTCTAGTAGTTTCTTGAACAGTTTGCGCCAATTCTTCATTCAAGGCATTAATATTTAAATTAAAGCTGGGTGATTTTCGTAGCGTATCAAATGCTGAGTTGTCAGATAGTAGTTTCAGTGGCGTAATTACGGGAGCTAATAAAGAAGAAGCTGATGAAGCTGGAGTATTGCTGGGCGGTATTGATTTGGGCAAAGCTGGAGCATGCATTGTTAACGAATTTGTAGTTTTGGTTTGTGCCGTTGTTTGTATCTTAATTTGTGTAGAAGTTGCTCCAGTGACTGTGGCTAATGTCGTTACAGTTGAGTGGTGAACTAATTTGGCATCTGCTACCAGTGGACTTTGTGTTGTAACCTTCTCTTCTAGCTTTAATAGTTTAGCCTTTTCTAATACCGATTCTTTCATGGGAGAACCGCGTTTTTTGCGGTTAACTAAAGTCGACATGGGATTCGCTCCCAAGGAGGAGTGATGATCCGTTTTACCTGCGGATTTATTACGTTGTGTTATTGACATACCGGATGAGGACGAAGCTCCTAAATTTGAGGTTATAACAGAAGAATTCGATTGAACCATGGGTGATTTACGTATTTCAAACTCAAACGGTTCGTTATCTTTGAATTCATAAACATCTGGCGAATTAGGTTTCTGGATAGTTGACAATGAAGTTTTTGTTTCTTTCGCGCAAGCGCTGGCATAAGATGTAGAAGAAGTCGATGTGGTTGAGGGAGATGACAAAGAAGTGGAGGTGGATGACGAGCTACCTGATATGTCCAATTTACTCATATCGGGCAAAAATCTAGAGCCCGATGAAGAAGATGTATTTGATGACGAAGAAGTGGAAGAAGATGTCGATGAAGTTGATGAGGGAGAGCAAGCGGCTGGAGGTTCAACTTTGAGAATTTCTTTATGTATGGTAGGCTCTACAAATTTTTTAGACTGCAATTGTGGCGTGGAAGTTTCTAGTAAAGAGGCTTTCTTCGGTGTCTCCAGTTTTTTACCAAAAGATGTTTCCAGTTTTTTAGCCACAGATAGGGGCTTTTCCACAATAACGGAAGTATATTTACTAGACAGGCTTAAAGTTGCCGAAGATGTAGCAGAAACGGGGAATCTTGTGGGTTGTAATATTAAAGTTTTCGTTTCTGTTGTTGCGCTTAATGTAGACTTCTTATCTTCTTCTTTGATAGGGATTGTTTCAATTTTAAAATCAATTTCTTGTTTAATATTTATAGCTCCTGTAGCAGCCTTAGTTTCTTCTTTAATAAATGGTTTCATTTTTAATGACTCTTGTCTTTTTTCGGTTTCCCGTTCTTTAATAATCTTCTCTACAACCCTAGTATTGCCCAAGGATGTGTTAGTTTTTGTTGGCATCTGAGATTTATCTAGTGATCTTAGTTTTTCTGCATTTATAATTTGTTGGAATTTCTTTCTCATGTTTTCGAGTTGAGTTGTTTTATCAGACGACTGAGACTCATCATCGCCAAAAGAATCTGTTTCTGAAGAAACTTCTGTAGAGGAACGTTTTAATGGCTCCTCTATAGGTTCTGGTTTACATTCTTCTTTAAGCGTAAGCGACGAGTTTGAAGCTGATGCCTTTAAATCACTTTCCGTCTTTTCCGTCTTAATTTTATTAAGATTATTCGGGTCTTTATCTTTTGTATCTTTTATAGTATCGTCATTTTCTATTGAAGTCTTTATGCTTTGAAAACCTTTAAGTTCAGAACGAATTTGGTTAAGATCATAATCACGTCCCTTACGCTGCTGAATCAATGACTTGCTAGTGGTGGGCAAATGTTCATCTTCTTCATCATCATCCTGATCATCGGTATCGGATTGACTGTTCGGAGTCGATATTGATGCCTTAGATTTTACTGGAGACTTAGCAACTTTAGCAGATTCTTTCATATTACGCATGGGCCTTTTGACCGGCTCATCAGAGTCTGTATCCGAATCTTCCTCTGTAGCAATAGAAACATCTGAAACATTAGCAGATGTTCTTCTTGCCGAATTAGGTGCTTGACGTTGAGGACGTTTTTTCAAAGCCGAAGAAGTAGCTGGCGATTTGGTTCGACTAGAGTTCGATGCAACAGAAGATGGTGTCGTCGATCTGGGTGGGATTGAGTCACTTCGTCCTCTGCCTCGTTTACCAGCGACTGCAGGGGTCTTAGAGGTAGTTGCTAACTGTTGTTGTGTCGTAGATAATGTTGATGAACCTCCACTATTTGATGCGGAGCCCGCTAGTGTTGATGCCAGTGAAGCTGCTGTAGGTGGTTTAGGTGGATTTTCTTTTGATTTTTCGCTTGCACTAGATGTTCTTATGCCACCTTTAAATTTAGAACCTTTAGTCAGATTTTCAGCAATGCGTTCTCTGGGCACCCATTCATCGTAGCGATTGTTCCAACCTGTGTAGTGAACTAAATACATGGGGGTACCACGCTGCAAAGTTATTTCGATAACCTTTGCTTCGTATGTTACTTTCTTTTCGTGATAATAGACCTTTAGTTTATCACCAGTTTCTACCACAAAATCGCCAGTATCAATTTTCTCTACAATAGTTTCATCTTTACGGCGTTTATTGCGTTTGTCATCATTCTGCGCCGGCTGCTTACGTTGAGCCTTATCCTTTTTATTGGAAACATTTGACCCTATAAGAAAAAAAATATTTCTGAGTAATTCAATTTAGCCGGGTGTGACGATTTTAAACACATTTTTTTGTTATAAATCAAGAATATAAAATTTTTTACTTAAAAAAAAACATTGCGGCTCGCAAGGACATTAATCTTAAAGTCGTTGAATATCGGGTAGACACTGCGATATTTGCTCAGAATGGTCGTCAGAAAGATGCGACGGATGTGACCTTACAAATCTTAGTATTAAAGAATTATGACTTTCCGTATAAATTCTGTAAAATTTTGACTATAAGGTACACAATAATTTTGGTACAGATATCTGTTCAAAGTGATTTTTATTGTATTATGTATTTACTGTTTGACAAAAAATTATTTTTGTTATCAAAAAACTTTTTTTAAATGAGACGGGTATGACCGACGGGTGTGACCTAGTACGAAAATTTTTAAAATTCGAAGAAATAAAACTTTTTATTGATTTAATTAATATAAATAATATAGAGATAAACTCATAAGAAAATAATAAGACATTAAATTATTTGCTATCCGTTCTACTATAGACAGCAGAATACTCTAGTTAAATATATTTTTTTAATTCAATAAGAAGAAAAAAAGTATATTCTATTCAGAGATAACGGTTTTTATTAATAATGAGAATTATTAAACATAAAAAGAGGGAGAGCAAAATGTTTCTTGCGTGATCATTTATAAGTGCCTCAAATTGATTAAAAAATATTAAATAGTGTATTTTTTTATTTTTTCTATAATTGTCATTTTCTAAAAGAAACATCAACTGAGAGATTTGTATTAAAAATGAGAAAATTATGATTTCCTTGCATAGGGCCGTTTTACGTGGAATCACTCTTCTACAAATGTATAAAAAATATTTACATTCATATGTACACGTAAACATGTTTTGGAATAATTTGTTTGCGCCAGCCCAAATATAAATAAACTAATATTAAAAAAAAAAATTTAAAACAACCTTTTATTTAATGCTCTAACTCTGTATGGGGGCGGCACTGCCCACTTTTCCAATCACAAATATATTGAAGCTAAATATTGATCTGTCTAGCAGCCACTTTAGTGTTTATTTGCTTTATTGATGCTACAGTTCTTACATGTGTCGGATATGTAGTAGTCACGTGCACAAATGCATCCGTTTATATCAGTTTCTGTGTTTTAATTCTTCTGAGTGCATATTGATAAGTAATGTAGTGTTTCTGTTATTAGGTGGTATTGTTATTGGCTGAAGAATAGTATATATGAGTGGATACAGAGAGACTGAGAGAAACACATTTGTTTTCCAATGTTTCGCCCAAGGTGAATTAATTTTATCAGGTGGTGTTGATTCTAAAACAACTACAACATTACAATAACATTTGACATCTCAGCCCCTATGTCAACGTATACAAATTTTGACATTCGAGCATCTAATTTGCGGAAAAAAAGTAGAACAGCTGTGCTTATAATATCACCTGTATAAATCCACCTTGGTTTCGTCCAAAACAGATTAACAGCAGCGTTGTCAACTCAGTGCTTTTCGAGAAGTTGAAAAAGCACCAAAAACGCTTTTTCAACTTTTCGACGAGAAAAATGTTTGAGTTAGTGCTCGGTGCTTTTTTAGTCTAATTTTTGGTGCTTTTATTTTTTGACGGTGGCACTGAAGCCAAAATTCAAAAATTAATTTTTTATCTAAAAAATGTTTTTTAAGTGTAAAATTCTTTGCTAATGCAACTATTTCCTGAACACGTTTTCACGAAATTGACATACATAAACATATGCATATTCTACTCTTACGTGCACATCACGTGGCGTAAGAACTTGCCCGATACTTTTTATGGTTTCTTTTTATAGTCGTCTAAACTTGGCCATCTCGGCCATTTTTTGAGATATGTTCGTCATATTCAAGATTGAATAACTTCAGAGCGCGTCATCTGATATTAATAAATGTTGTCTCATTCGAAAGGTTTCAGTCTCTTCCTAATAAGAATTGATTAAGAATGACATAGCTTCCCGTTAGAAAGTCCTCTAAAATGCGAAAGTATCTTGAAAAAGGTATTTGTAATTTTCTTTATTTTTTTAGCCGACATCAAAAAAGAAGGAGGTTATGAATTCGTGTGTATTTTTTTATGTTTGTATTGGCATAACTCTGTCATTTGTGAACCGATTTTCAAAGTTCTTTTTTTTTTTTTTAAAAGAAGGGGTTGCTTGTGTTTGGTTCCACAATTTTTTTTCGAAAATCGGTGAAGAAATTCGCGCCACCCAATTAAAACTCTGCAATTTGCAAACCGTTTTTTTAAAGGGTTTGTCTGCAGTTTTGTTGCATAATTTTTTTCAAAAAATTTGTAGGAAAATTTGCTTCACGAAGCATAAGTCTGTCATATGTGAACCGATTTTCAAAATTCTTTCTTCGAAAATCTGTAGGGCATTCTTCCCTCCCCCGGAAATATTGATTATCTCATAATCCTCCATTTATGAACCAATTAATATTTTTTTTTGTTGCAAATAAATTGCTTGCAGTTTGATCCCATAGAAGTGAAAATCGGGCGGACAAAGTGGTAGCTCGATATATTAATTATCACATAACTCCGACATTTCTTGATACATAAGATCTTTGCATTGAAGTCGGGGTTTTGTTTTTTACATATGTAATTATATTTATTACAGAGTTAACTACAACTGACAGGTCTTTATTGTACAAAGTCTTTAAGTAGGAATAAAAACTGACTCAAAAGTTACAGTTTTTTCTTTATGATAACCCGCTCATTTCCATGAAAAACCTGTAGCAATAACTATGATGGTCATATATAATGAAATAATATTGGATATGATATATTAAGCTCTAAAAAATAGAAAACTACAAAAAAAGTCTGAAAAATTTTTGCTTTTAGTAGCTTTAATTTTTCTCAAACGATTCGTTTTAAATCGGGTCGATTTACAAAACAGGTAGGTATATAACAACTTTTTTAAATAAAACTAAAAAAATTAAAATTCAGTGCTTTTTTCAAGAATTACGCGTTTTTTAATTGTTTCAGTGCTTTTTGAAATCTAAAAACTGACAACGCTGATTAACAGATACTGATGTCGTACAATAAGTATTTATTGTATAAACAGGCAAATTTGTCATGCAAAACGAAGTTTGTTCGCAATTGGTCGGCTATTTAAAACGAACATCAAAATAGAGAAAAAAAAACAGCAATAACAAAGCACATCACTGTGCTGTACCTATCAACAAGCATTAACTCTTATTGTAAGCTAGCAATGAATTTGTACATGAAGTGTATGTGAATGTGTTTTATATGTATGAAACATACGCACACACATTATCTGTTGTACTAACAATTATTTTAAAATATCTGTGGTACAACAGATCATTTAACTCATGTTGAATTAAAATTAAATTCATTTTACATACGATGGGTATTTATTTAGTGTATAGCTAAAGTAAAGTTTGAAGCTGTTGTGGCTGCATAGCGCAGACTATCATGCAAGTGGCAATAGTTCAAATCTTGGCTGGGACAGCCAACTGCAACACAAAGTTTTTTGATGGCTATGCTAATAACTATCACGTAAGTAAAATAATTAATAAAATAGCTACATTGAAGCCATGTTGTTTCAGCTTGACATAACTATAAGTCAACATGATTCTTTGTGTTGTTTCAATATCAAATTCACGTTTTTTTCAACTTGAAATAACTTTGATTCAACACAATTGTTCGTATTCTTCCAATATCAAATGCACGTTGTTTCAACTCGAAATAACTTTCATTTAATATGATTTTTCGTATTATTTCAGTATCAACATCATTTAGATTTAACTGTTCTGCAATATTAAATCAACATGAAATATATTGTAGATCATGTTGAATTAACATGAAACGCCTATGAAACAAAATCACTACAGATAATTTTTAAATTTACTTGGTTTTCGATGATTTTACATTGAAATTTTTCTGTGTGTATAGTAATTCAGAGCTTCGCTTCTGAAGCCTAGTACGGAGTTCTGCTGTCATCCCAATATGTACATACACTGAACATCAACTTACGGTAACGGTTATGTTTTATTTAAATGAATTTGCTTGGAAAATAAGAGTTATTTCTTGGATTTTACTCTTTGCTTACAAAATAATAGTTATTTCTTAAGATTTATTTTTTACTTACTAAATAAAAACTATATTTGATTCAATTTAACAAATAAAAGTTTATATACGATCTCTGGAGATAAATTGGACCTTAAATAATTTTGTTGTATGACAAAAATTAATTAAGTCCCGGTCCACACGTGTAATTTTTGTTGCACCAATTCTTCATTTATGAGTGAGAAAGAGCGAGAGAGGAATAGATATGGTATATATTTCTATTTCAACACTCTCCCACAAATTCAGAAATTGATACTACAAAAATTGCATGTGTGGACGGGGAGTAAAGCAAAAGAAACATAATTTTATTTTCCAAGCAGAAAATAAAACTAAAGAAATAACTATTATTTTCTAAGCAAAAAATTGAACTCAGAAAATAGTTTTTAATGTTAATTTTTGCAACAAAACTCAAACAAATAAAAATTAGTACAGGCAAAGGTAGTACCTGTTATAAGTATTATATTGTTATACTTTCTAATCTTAGAGAAATTCTCTTTCGCTGTGATTTTTTTTTGAAATTTGGAAAATAATCATTATTAGCGGTCCCTGCTTTTAATTGAATTTTACAGTATTATGAATCGATGCTCTATAGCCTGGATCACACTGATTTTTTTTTTAGCTTGAGGTGGCGCAAAGAAATTGAATATTTGAATCAAGCCATTTTTGAAGTAAAAATACTTTGATTCTTAACCACCGACAGATATTGAAGCCCCAAGCGTTCAGTACCGCCTAACTTAAGGTGTTAGTTATAGAAAACGTCTCAACCGAATCAATTTTGTCAGCTTTTAGTATTGGATTGTAATGCCAGTGGTATTAGTTTGACATTTGCTACGTAAAAATCTACAATTGTTTATAAGAAAACCCGCACATAAGAAACAATTTTGGGGTATTTTTAAAGTTTCTTATATCCGATATGTATTGTAACTCATTTTTAGAACCTTTTATTTAACTTGCAATGTTTGTTAGTTTGTTTGTTAATGGAAAATATTGCGACAGTTTTTTCTACTAGTTCCACAGTACCGATACTTATGAAACTTTGCATACACAATGGGTTTCCGTGACAATACATTATGATTAGAAAAGTGTGCAAGGCCACGCCAATATAAAGTAAATCTTCTTTTTCAGTTACTTATATTTAGCCGATTCTTGTGAAACTTTTTACACGCATTGAGATACTGTCACAATAAAAAATTATGATAAAAAAATTAGGCAGTACCACCCCCAATAAATAATCGTTTCAACTCCTTATAGTTAACCGATTCTTATGAAACTTTGTGCACACATTGGCTTCCCGCAACAATACAACGTTGTGATTGGAAAAGTGGGCAGTGCCGCGCCCATACAGAGTTAGAGCATTAAATAAAAGGTTGTTTTAAAATTTTTTTTTTAATATTAGTTTATTTATATTTAAGCTGGCGCAAACAAATTATTCCCAAATATGTTTGCATGTATGTAAATATTTTTTAAAAATCTGTAGAAGAGTGATTCCACGTAAAACGGGCCTAGCAAGAAAAAAATAAATTTCTCATTTATAATAAAAATCTCTCAGTTGATGTTTTTTAGAGAATGACAATTATAGAAAAAATAAAAATATACACTCGCAAATTACTTAATTTGGGAAATCAAATATTTTGGCCTAAATCACGTATATGGAAACGCACTATTATAGTATGTTTCCAACGGCATGATTTCGTCAAATCATGGTGATTTGAGCAAATCATGTTGATTTATACATGATTTACCATACATTTTGCTTACGGCCAAATCACCTCAAAATAGTTGATTTATTTTAAATTATGTTTCGAGCTCGATTTATCTATGCAACTCTGCGTTGCTTTTAAAATTATTAAGCCCATCCCTGGGTTATCCATCACTGGTGATTGACAATTTCGAAAAAATTACATTAGAGAATATTTAATTAATTTTAAATGTCAAACTATATATAAAAAATTAACTATAACTGCTGCGCATATAGCAAGTGCATCATTTGGCTACGACAATTCGAGCACCAAATCACTTAAAAGCTCGGTGGAAATACTTCGAAGTAATTTATTTAAATCTAGTTGATTTCAAGTAGGTGGAAACATCCTATTAAAGCTGTTTTTAGACTATTATACAAGCTGTTCGACTTCTGTATAAAATGCCATCCTGATATAATCTGGAATGTGATGAAAATCGTTCGATTTAAATCGGCGCCGATTTCATAAACAAATTCTACTGAGAGATGACTTACACCCAATTCATACGCTGATTTAAAAATCATGTGATTTTTTCTCTATTCCGTTCGTCATCATACACCAAAAATCATATTTTAAAAAACATGGAAAAAAATCATCGTATGAATTGCGCGTTATTTACCCGTTATTGTTTTTAACGCTACGAATATTTTATTCGAATATGTTTTCTCGATACAAAACAATAAAAAGTGGAAATAAGTCATCTTTCAGTAGAATTTGTGAAATTGGCGCCGATTCAAATCGACCGATTTCCGTCACATACCAGAATGTGTTGTTATTGCTTTTTTAAAACTTTCCATAAACTCATTTAGGCCAACATATTTGATTTGCCCAAATTAAGTAATTTGCGACATGATTTTCCATATACATATATTTAATATTGGCAAATTATCTCAAATTACTTGGTTTGCTCCAAATTATGTCAAAAATACTATTTTTCGAACTGGATTTAACTATGTATGTAACCCTGTGTTGCTTTGATTGAAAATGTCGAAAACATGACATTAAAGATTATTTAATTAATTTTGAGTGTCAAACTATATATGGAAAAAGTTCAATTACAGCTGCTGCGCACACCTTATAAAGTAAGTGCACCAAATCACTCACAAGCTCGGTGGAAACACTTCGAAGTAATTTACCTAATTCTACGTAACTCAGTGTTTACACTAGACAATGCTGTCTTGACAATAACATTTTTTCACTAATACATACACACTTTTTCAATTGGCTTCACTACTGCCTTGAATATTTTGAAGACAGTAAATCGGACAGTAATTTGATGTATATATGGCGATATTAATTTGAGTTTTTGTGAATAAAAAAGAAAAGCTTTTAATATTTATAATTTTTATATTTTCTTTACTTTTTTTAAAGTTTTAACTTACAAAGCTCGCGCAAAACACGGAATTTCGGGAATTTAAAATTAATTGTCATAATTATTGTCTTGACGCCTACGTCACGAAGACAATTATCAGCGATTTTGACAACTAATACGTATTCTTTATTGTCAAGACAGTATTGTTAGTTGTAAACGTACTGTAATTTAATGTTGGAGCAAACACTATTAAACTGTACAAAATTGTACCAACATTGCCATCCCTGCAACACTTCTGCTTTTGCCATTCTTCCTGTTTTGTTAAATCAGCGCAAAGCGTATTAATACCGTATTAGTATCAATTCGCCTTGAATCAGCGTTTATTTAGTTTTAGAGGCAGAGACCTGCGCCGTCGGCTAAAGCCGGCTAAGCCTAGCCGTCGACAATTTTTGGTAGCCGCCTCCGATAATTATGTGGCAAAAATCGGCTTAAAATTAGCCGCCGATTTGTTTTTTTATTTTTTTAATTTCGTTTTTCTTTAAGTTAAATATACTTTAAATAAGATCAAAAGGGTTAAAATATTTTATATGGTATATTTCTCTTACAAATTCCCATTATTAAAGCGCCCATATGACAGGTCAATGCTTTACATATACATATTTTGATAGGTGAATGGTAGACGGTATGTTAAACTTTATTATATTTTGCCAGTACAGTCACATTTTATTTATTATCAAAATATTTATTTCTCAGAAGTCTCGAAATGGGCCACTTGGGGCTTGTAAAATTTTTTCTTGCCCACTTCTAAACATTTTTCGCATTCTTACAGCCCTTAAAAAGTTAAAAAAAGATTATGGTTGCTATAGTTAGTGAGGTATACTTAATTGAAAATTAAAGCTTCTCAATTTTAAAATATCAGATCCAAATAACAACCAATAGTCACAAATTTTTAAAAAACGATGGAAATATTCTTTATGACTTGTAGCTATACAATTTTAAGTTTGAAAATTTAAAAATGTAAAATGTTTGCCCTTAAAATCACTATCATTATATTCTTTATAAAAACAAATGCTGCAGGAACATATATTATATGTGTCTAGAAGGTATCATCACAGACAAGATTTTAGAAAAAACTTTTAATCCATCTGATCATTTTAGATTTTAGTCTATATATTCTAAAATCCCAAAGCTTGGATACAAAAACATATACCAATTGCAGAAAATCCTATGCGTATCCATTTCTGTGGCAAAGCATTTTATGGGCCTTGGACCCAATGTGTAGTTTATGGGCAAAACTATAAGAAATTATATTTTGGTATTTCTCACTTTTTGCGAAAAGTAAATGTAGCATTCATACCTACAAACAAAAAATTTTTAATTTCTTTTGACAGCTCTTTGCCGAACAAGTTTACGATATCATTGAAAAAGCCCATAAAAAGTATTTCTGCTAAAAAATATTTTGGTACGCTAGTTTCCTCCTCTTAGATTTTGGTTTTATGCTTTTTTATGAAGCAATGAATGAATAATAATTTAAATGATCCAAGACTCAGCTCTTGTATTATCAGGATAACTAAATAAAAATAAAATAAAGCAAAAAGGCCTACACACATTGAATTTGTTCAATATAATTCTCGCCAAAAACCCACTAGAGAATAGGCGTGACACTGCCCATAATTTTTATCATAATGATGTACTTTCGCGAGAACCAATAGTGTTCAAAGTTTCATAAGAATCGATGAAGTAAACGTAGTTTAAATGAATATTTTCTTTTCATGTGCGTGGCTATGCCCACTTTTCTAACCATATTGTTGTATTGTACAATAACTAAATGTGTATGCAAAATTTCATACGAATCAGTTTAGTAGAAGTTTTTAAAAAAATATTTACTTTGCATGCGCGTAGCACTGCCCACTTTTTTAATCATGATATAGTATTCAAACGGAAGCTTAATGTGTGTGCAAAGTTTTATAAGAATCGCTTGAGTAGAAGTCGATGAAAAGGCATGTGTATTTACTTTCATAATAATCGGTCAAGTAAAAGTAGTTTAAATGAATATTTACATTTCAAGGGCGTGGTACTGCCCACTTTTCTAACCATAATGTTGTATTGTAACAATAACTAAATGTTGAAGTTGTTGATAAAAAATATTTACTTTGCATGGGCGTGGCACTGTCCACATTTTTAATCTTAATGTATTCAAACAGAAGCTTAGTGTGTTTACAAAATTTCATAGGAATCGGTTGAGTGGAAGTAAATGAAAAGGCATGTGTATTTACTTCGTATGGGCATGACCCTGCCCACTTTTCAACGCGGCCAATCTGGAAGTGCATCCTTTTAAATAAAAAAATCCGAAATCGATTTATAAATGGCGGAATTTTGAGGGAACATTCATAGAAAATACCTGACGAATAGACAACCTTTTTACTTTTTTTGAAGTCGGTTATAAAGAGCAAAGGAATAAAATACTAACCCCCATATTCATAAAAAAATTAAATGTATTTGAAATCCATTTTAAGAAAATTTCTAAGATAATTTTGATATAAAATGTATTTCAATTTCATTTTATGAATATGGGGGTAACAGTTTATTTTTTATGAAATCCAAATTGATTATTAGGCTAATGTTCGTAACGTATAATTCAGAAAGAATTGGGCATGATTAATATTCCAAAGAACAAGGGAAAAATTAACATCAGCTTAATTTTTCAACGTACATAGCAAAATAGAGTAGCGAAACTTTCGGTTTTGGTTAACCTACTTCAAAAAAAAAAGGAGAAAGGTTATCAATTCATGCATTTTTTAAGGATGTTCTCTCAAAACTCTGCCATTTATAAACCGATTTCGGACTTTGTTCTTTATTTAAAAGGATGAACTTGCAGAATGGTCCAGCTGAAAAGTAAGCAGGATCATGCCCATAAAAAGTAAATACACATGCCTTTTCATCTATTTCTACTCAACCGATTCTTACGAAACTTTGCGCACACTAAGCTTCTGTTTGAATACATCATGATTAAAAAAGTGGGCAGTGCCATGGTTTTTTTGTGGTGATAGATAAAGATGTATTGGCTAATTATCTATGCGAATCATCAAATTTTAAGTAGTTTGGCATCGATCTGTAGTTGCATATTTTTGCATATTTAGGTGGTAAGTGCATATTTTTGCATATTTTGGTAATAAATGCACATTTTTGGAGTTATACAAATGTTGTTAATGCATATTTTTCAATTTTTGAAAACAATATTAATAGGCCGATTATGGATGGCACCCGAGTCTCAGTTGGGGTGTTCAATTGCTATTTACTGCCTTTCTGGCAACCATTAATTATCAGTTGCCGACTGGCAACGCAACTAAAGTTCGGTGGCATTAAATAATATACCTAATTATCGCGTATGTTCTGTATTTTATGTGGAATTAAAATTTATAGCAACAAAGCTTTTATAATTCCGCACATTTTCTAATAATAATAAAAAATTAAAAAATATTTTCATATTATTTTAGTTTTGATACTTTGTTCGTAGATAAATTCATATTTTTGCGCATATTTCTCATTTTTAGGTGCATTTGTTAAGCGCTTAAAATCAATTGTTAGCTGTATGAAAGTCCGAGCCCTGATCATAAGTTTTTAGTTGAGATCTATGTTCTAAAAATCAACTAAAAATATTTTTAAAACAAACTTGAAAATTGAATTCAAGCCTATATTTTTTATGAGCCGCATATAAAACGGCTAGCTGATCAATTAGCGGCTACAGCCGATTTTGAGCCGCCGCCGACCTATTTCCTTGTTAGCCGCCGCCGCCAATCAAAATTCTCGGCGCAGGTCTCTGTTTAGTAGCCGACGTTTGTTTGTTGATTAAATACAGAATAAAAACAAAAATACACACATATGTATGTGTATATAAAACATCTTACGTAAATTCTGCGCACAATATAGGTAAGATAAATTAATAAAGAATTCACAGTTTGCTTAAATTATTAATTGAAAATGGGTAAAACAATAAGTGCAAGTAAAACAAGAACATGTGAAAATATATTCAGAGGGCTGCCAGATCCTGAAACGTTAAGAGTTTGGGAATTTGTTGCGAACATTATGGAAATTGTTGCGGTCGAATCTTTCTTGTAAGTCCCGGTTCACACATCTTCACTTCTGTTAATCAACTTTTGATTCAGCTGGAAGAAAAAAAGAGAAATTTGTATTGCTTTCTTTGTCTTTGAAACAAAGTTGAAGTGTGTGAACTGGGGCTAAAAGTACATACTTTTTGTACCATGCTCTTCTTTGAATAAATTTTATTTTGTGGGATTTTTCAATTAGTTTCATTATTGAATCTAGAAAACAAAAAAAGTTTGGCATCTTCCCCGACAGCTTCAAGTGTGTGTTATGTTCATATTTGGGAAGGAAGCCAGTAAAGAATAATAGCATGTATAATGTCAAAAACATTAATGGATTTACATAGCTACTATATATTAGGGTATGATTTATTGACAAAATTTTCTTTATCGGAGCACACTATGGCCAATGTTGAACTGATAATTAAAATCATATCTTTCGGTCATTTTGTTAAAAATGTAGTTTTTTTTTTTTTTTTTTGTTAAAAGAGTTCTTTAAATCCTGTGGATGTGGCTATAAAAGAGTAAAGAATCCGCTACTCTAATAGAACTTGAGGGAGTTATTAAGCTTTTGATTAATAATTTGATAAAAGCCAATAATACTATTGCCAACGGTTTAATTAAAAATCTAAGGATTAGATTTAATGAGAAACGAATTAAAATTTTAAATATACTTATTTTATACCTCCACTTAGAACTATTTCCTTCTAGCAGCAGTGCTTACAATACAGTACAAAAACAGAAACTACGAAATTCGGAAATAAACATTTTTGCAGAATGTTAGGTGCTGAGCTTTGCTAGGATGAGTCATATGATGACAATAGAAGAAACTATCGACAGTAATACAAACAATATTTTAACAGAATTAACCGAAACAATTAGAAGTGTTAAGAATTTGAAAACATTGAAACAGAGCTCTAATGTCATAATGATGATCTTATATGTTTAGAGAAATCCAGAAAAAGAACTGAGAAGTAAGATATTTTGTATTATGGATTGGTTTCGATTTCTTCAATATCCGCGATAAGTGAAATGATTTTTTCCACGTCAAGTTTTATCAAAACTAAAGAAAATAATTGCTTAAATCATAAACATTTAAACCAAATCATTTTTCTAAAAGATTTTAGAAGATTTCCTTAAACTATTGCAATTTATTTTAATAACACATATTTACGAATTCCCTTTTTTTATTGCTTGATTTAGTTCAAGAATTGTTGTTAGGTTTTTAACTTAAAGTTAGGTCTTTTCCAAATCAAATTCTGGTATTTAAAAAAGAAATTCAGAATTTTTCAAATCAAATTGAGTAGTTTACAAATTAAATGCAGCATTTTCCAAACCAAATTCGGCATTTTAAAAATTGTTTAAATCATAATCAGTTTTCTGATTCAAATTCATTTGAAAGCCTGATTTTGATATTTTAAAATCAAGGTAGATTTATTTACCAGGTAGTCGCAGTTCCTTGAAAATGTCAAATTATTCAAACACATGCACAACATAACTTGTGTATTTTGATACAAAATTGACAGCCACAAATAAAAAAAAGAGTAAACAGCTGTGGAATCAAGAGTACCTGGTATATAAATCTACCTTGTTGTAAAATAGTGAATTTGATTTGTAAAATACTCAATTCGGTTTGGAAAATTCTGTATTTGTTTTTTAAAACCCTGAATTTAATTTGGAAAGGTGGAACTTAAGTTAAAACCCTATACACATACATATCGCGACCTTAGTATTGTTTTGGCCCACCGACCATTTTTAAAAAAATTGAGTTAAGTATGGGGTATATATATTTTGAATACCCTCTTTCAGAATCCAAAAACTGTTTCGCGAAATTGTTCCTGGTTTCTGAGATATCAACCATTCATTGTGCTCGATATCATCATTTTTGATAAATTTTTTGTTTTTTAAATAAAAAATAAAAATCAGAAATCAAGTAAAATACCAAGTTTCATCAATATAAACTTTTTATTCCATGTAAATATCTTTTCTAATAACATTTATACGCTTATTTTCAATAAAAAGTAGAAAATTTCATCTTAATAACAAGTCACTCAATACACAGCAGTTAGTATACATATGGAGCAACAAAAGCTACTTTTTAGAAATAAAATAAAAAAAGTGGTTACTGGAGCACAAAACAAGATATTTTACTTTCAGTAAAAAGATGTTAATTTCTAATCGGATTGATGAAAATTCAAAAAATTTACATTTTTCTTCCAAACATATGACGGAAGCAGTGCTGAGAATACAAAAAAATTCTATCGGATATATTTTGAGGAAACTTTATGTAAATGTTCTTTGTTGTTTTTCTCCATTCCGACTTTTTGGCATATGGGCTAAACCAATACTAAGGTCGCGATATGTATATGTACTAGCGATGTTACGAATATAAATTTTTAATATTCGCGAATACGAATACGAATATCTGAAACAATATTCACCGAATTCGAATACGAATATTCAATGTAAATAGTTAGTACCACTTAATATTTCAAATTTTATTGAAAAAAGAATCTACCCTTTGCGTCAAGAACAATAAATTGAGAAAAACTGTCACAATACTATAGGTCACAATACTATAGGTATTATAATATTCCGATGACGGAATTTGAAATTATTAACTTAGCACCTGAATGCCACTTTTTTAAATTTTTGGTGGAAAGTAAATAAGGGAAAATACGAACTTCTTTTACTTTAGTGACACCAGCGGCGAGTTTCCGAGCGAGCGAATGTTTAGTGGTCCGGAGCTTATTTACACACCGCGCAATAGGCTTGATGGAGAAAAGACTTCAAAACTTTTATTTTTGATGTTCAACATTCCTCTTCTGACCTTTGAGTATTACTTTAACATGATTAATAAATTAATTTAACAGGACTTTACTTTTTAAATACCATGTCGTTATGAAATATATTTTGTTTCTTTTTTCTTTACTAAAAGAAGATTATTGTTTTGCGTTATAGACAAATTTTTTTCGTAAAAATTAATATTTTTTTGTTTAATTTTCATTATTTTTATGTATTATTTTTTGGAACGTATTCACAAATATTCGTGAAATATTCGCTTGAATTTGGTGAATACGAATACGAATATCGTGAAAGAGGCGAATATTCGGCGATTCGAATACGAATACGAATATTCGTAACATTACTAATATGTACCATAAAAGTAAACAAATAATTTTTTTTTCAAATACATATGTGTATGTACATATACAAAATACATATAAATATTAAATAAATAGCTAATTAAAATAGCTATTCTAAATAGCTATATTTAAATAAATATCTATATAACAATAATGAATAACTACAATTATAAGAAAATACAAAATAATTTCAATTAATTTCAGAAATTAAAACTTCATCGCGTTTGGTGTGGGAACCTTTTTAACAGTTCCGTAAAAATAATTTCTTTATATTTTATGAGCTATAAAATTGCAGAAAGCCACCACCCTAATGTATACACATACATACTCATGTATTGAGCTGATAAGATTATTGTGAAGGTCATAAGTATTGTCTTCATTTAATTTTTCTAATTAAAAATGGGCTATCAATAGTTCTTCAAAAATTTACAAAAACTCGTTCTTTTTTAAGCTTGTTTTTAAACAATTGATAAAGAGTAAATCTTTTAGCTCTGCTTTTACCCGACCATGGCAACGCCTAAAGGAAGGTGGGTATCATATTAACCCTAATCATAATAACATGTGTATGTGAGAAACATTTTGAATGTTCGATAGAATGTAAAAACGGAAATATCTAACATATCGCAACCAAGATAATGACTTTTATTTTAGATATCGCGACCTTAGTATTGTTTTGGTTCATATGCCAAAAAGTCGGAATGGAGAAAAACAACAAACAAGATTTACATAAAGTTTTCTCAAAATATATCCGATAGAATTTTTGTATTCTCACCACCGGCTTCTGTTTGGAAGAAGAATGTACATTTTTGTGAACTTTCATCAATCCGATTAAAAATTAACATCTTTTTACTGAAAGTAAAATATCTTGTTATGTGCTCCAGTGGCCACTTTTTTTTTTTTATTTGTAAAAAGTAGCTTTTGTTGCTCCATGTGTATACTAACTGCTGTGTATTGAAAATAAGCGTATAAATGTTATTAGAAAAGATATTTAAATGGAATAAAAAGTAAATATTGATGAAACTTGGTATTTTACTTGATTTCTGATGTTTTTTACAAAAAATTTATCAAAAATGATGACATCGAGCACAATGAATGCTTGATATCTCAGAAACCAGGAACAATTTCGCGAAACAGTTTTTGGATTCTGAAAGAGGGTATTCAAAATATGCATACCCCATACTTAACTCAATTTTTTTTAAATGGTCGGTGGGCCAAAACAATACTAAGGTAGCGACATGTCTGCATGATTTAGTAAAGAAAAAACTAAAATATATATGTATGTATTACTGCACACTTTTTTCTCCTTAATGAAATTTTATTCAGCCTTAATTTTACTAACATGTAGATTTGAGAGTGATCAAAACTACATAATCGGCCACGTTCTGTGTTTCACAAAAAATTAAATTATGTGAATTCTCATGCTATTGTTGTTATAAAAAAAATATTTATAACAACAATGCCATGAGAATTCACATAATTTAATTTTTTGTGAAACACAGAACATACCCAAATATTTATGTTAATATAAGACCTCAAAATAATTCAAATAAAAAAATAATTTTAAAAAACTAAGACCGGACAACTACTCAACAATTGCGCTCTGAGAAGTACAAAACAAGAAAGTATCCGTTTTCGTATGACACTTCGTCGTAGGTGTCACTTACTATAAAATATATTGTAAACAATACTTAGGACTAATCGCATACGACCACAGATACTTTCTTGTTTTGCAATTTTCAGAGGGCAATTTTTAGCAGTTGAGTTTTAGTTTTTTAAACTTAAACTGAAAAAGTTGGTACATATAAACAAAAACATAGGTAGTTAGTTACACCTAATATTTTCAATCAACCATTTAATTCGATTTTTCAGTCGAGTAATCGTTATATAAATTCGATTATATTGAAAAGGTAACTTTCTTTTGCTACAATTTAAAAATTTTTAAATATAACAAAACTGTTAAAGTTCCGCGAAACCAGGTCAATATAATTTAACATTTTGATGCAAGTTTGCTAAATTAGAAGATTTGGTAATAAAAAACATATACCCATATTTGTGTATTTTTAAATTTGTAATCGATTCCTTTCAAAGCAAAGAAAATAGTCTAGAAAGTAGTTTTAAATAATTATAATAATAATGACAATAATAATGATAATAATAAATCAAAATAAAATTATTTTTGTTGAGGTGCAGAGTAGATTCTAACAATAACAATACGTTGATACGAAGAATTGGTGTCTTATGCAGGGTTAATGACTAAAAATTAGTCAAGTCTTTGAAATAATTTTTGTAAAATATTTAGTACAGATAATTTAGAATTTTTATATAGAATAGTAAAGAGAATAGTGAAGAGAATAGTAAAGTTTATATAGACCTAGTGTGTCGCGTGGAAAGTAAATTCAGTTACAATGTTCTATAAATAGAGTCGGTTTAAATCGACCGATTTAGAAAAATATATAGTAATCAAACTGTTTTTCTTTTGTTTATCGAGTTAAGATCTAATAAAATAAATTAAGCATAAAAAACGACAGAATGTGAGCTGTATTTAGAATAGATTTCTAAAATTCGCTTAAGTCAAAGCAAATCAATTTAAAAAAATTTTATATTAATATTGATTCCATTTTTTAAATATGTATTATGTATAAAGATTTTGAATCTTTTTTCTGTTTTACACTACATAGAACTTGGGTGAAGATTAAATGGAAGAGCAATACACAAGTGCCACACGAAGCATTTGCAAGCGTTAATTTTTCGTCTACACTCATTTCATAATACTATGTAATTATGTCATTAGATTAAATCTTAATAAAGAAGGAATCGCAAAAATAAACGCACTTTTTTGATTTTTTAGTATTAAAATTTAAATTTTTAAAATTTTTAAAACGTTCTTGTTATATTTTATTCAAAGGTCCAACAAAATGAGTCATCTACTAAAGGCAGCTACACAATTTAACAACTCCTTCCTAACGACAACCAGTCTTAGATGTTTTAGTACAGTACTGAGTATTAAATCTAACGTAAGAAATAATAAAAATCAACTAAGATATAATCAATTAAGATATAAATTTCAAAATACAAAATATTCACGCCTTAATACACATAAAACCAGTAATGCCATTTATACGTTATGTACGCTTGGTGGTATTACATTGGGATATTTTATTTTCGATAATATGAGGAAAATTAAAAAAGTTCAGATGAAATCCTCAGAAGAAACTACAAGCAAGCCAGTAAATGTTGAGCAGCATGAGCCGAATGAAGAGGAAGTGTACAGATTATGGCATTCGACTGAACGTAAAGATTTGCCAACTTTTAAATTAGAAGAAATAAACAAACATAACTCTTTAGAAAATGGAGTTTGGGTAACGTATGGCATTGGTGTTTACGATATAACCAAGTTTATACCCAATCATCCTGGTAGTGATAAGATTATGTTGGGTGCCGGCAGTGCAATTGATCCGTTTTGGGCAATTTATCAGCAACATAATAGCAAGGAAATTTTAAAATTGTTGGAAACATTTCGCATCGGAAATATTAGTCCAGAAGATGAGTTGAGCACAGATGATATGGGTTCACCATGGGCTAATGAACCTAAAAGGCATCCGCTGTTAAAAGCAGCGTCTGAAAGACCATTTAATGCTGAACCTCCTTTGTCAATATTGAGTGAGAACTTGTATACACCTAATGAATTCTTTTACGTAAGAAATCATTTGCCTGTGCCGGTAATTGAGACCGATTCCTATGAACTCGAGTTAGAAATAACAACAGCTCAAGCAGGTGCCAAAACGAAGCAGAAAGTCTTAAGTTTTAAGGATATAAGAGCTTTGCCAAAGCACACTGTATCAGCAGCCATAATGTGTGGTGGCAATAGACGTTCGGAAATGACCAAAATTAAAAGCGTTAAAGGTAATACGTTTAAATATATTATATAAAAATTTATTGGTTCAGTAATCTAGAATTTCTTCTTTTAAGGATTGTCATGGGGTGCCGGAGCAGTTGGTAATGCCAAATGGTCAGGAGCACGTTTGCGTGATATTTTATTGGCTATGGGTGTTGAGCCAAATGAAAAATTGCATGTCATTTTCGAGGGGGCCGATTTAGATCCTACTTCTAGTCCATATGGAGCCTCTATACCTCTATCGAAGGCTTTAGATGAAAGAGGCGATGTAATATTAGCCTATGAAATGAATGGCAAACCTTTGAATCGTGATCATGGCTATCCCATACGTGTAATTGTCCCAGGAACGGTTGGAGCACGTAATGTTAAATGGCTTACTCGGATAGAGGTGTCGGAAAATGAATCAAGCTCGCATTGGCAACAAAATGACTATAAAGGTTTTAGCCCTAGTACTGATTGGGATACAGTGGACTTTACAAAATCACCGGCCATACAATCAATGCCAGTTACATCCGCTATATGCACACCATCTTATGGGGATAAAATTAAAGTTTCTTTGGATGGTTTTATAGAAGTGCGTGGCTATGCTTGGTCTGGTGGTGGTCGTCGTATTGTACGTGTTGATTTAACGGCCGATAAGGGAAAAAGTTGGTACGTAGCAAATTTAGAACAAGAAGATGAGCCAGATGGTCGCCATTATGGTTGGTCGCTGTGGACAATTCGCGTGCCTGTTGATCCAGAGATGAAGGGAAAAGAAATTGAAATTTGGGCAAAAGCTGTCGATTCAGCATACAATGTGCAACCAGAATCATTTGAGCATATTTGGAATTTGCGTGGTGTTCTCTCAAATGCCTATCACCGTATTAAGGTTTCAATTTATTAGTTAATGGAATAAAGTTATATCTTTAACGACTATTTTCGCAATGTACGATTAAACGTTAACGTGGACTTTATCGGCAAGTTCGGCATACAAAATTTGTCGTTAAAGTCCACGTTAACTCCTAATCATACATTGTGAAAAGGACCTTAAGAAATTTATTACTTGACATATTGTCATATTTTAATTTAAATGAAATTTATTTTGACGATTTGGTTAAGCGCCAATGAAATGCATATAGACAATAAATTTCATTGAAATAAAGTTATACTATTAAAAAAAATTTTTGGAATTAAACTACTAAATATATATATATATATATATATATATATATATATATATATATATATATATATATATATATATATATATATATATATATATATATATATATATATATATATATATATATATATATATATATATATATATATATTGTTACGTTTTTAGTCCTTTACATAAAAACGGTTTTATTATTTTCACAGGATTCGTTGAATAACAATAAAATAAAACACGGATATTTATTTTACAAATAAATTCTCAGTAACACTTTATTTATTACTTTAAAAACACGTACAACTAAACGCGATGTACACACTAACTATTCTTGGCGATGTTTACTCGTCTAAGTTTAAAAACACACTTCTTCTCTGTCGTCTGGCAGCCTCCCCTTATATAGTAAATTATAAAACCTTCTGGTAACTTCGCTAACTTTCTGGAATGTAGTTGTCTCTTTTTATCTTTAAGTATACGGCATGATCATTTGGTCTTGCTATAGTGTAGTGTATGTGCGTGTGTAGATGCATGAGATTTTTCTTCTGTTTGTTTATCTTCGCACACACACATACTCTAATGCTTGCAACTTAACAAATTACGCTGTCATCAAGTCTACATCTTTTGCAGTTTAAGTTTAATGTCACTGTTTGTAATTGCGATTAAGCAGTCTCGAATAGTCTTGAAAGTTCTAGCTACCGTTTCCTGAAGATTCCGGAAACTTCCATTTTCCGTTATTTTGAATTCTATTGGCAGTTGTCGAGTGATGCCAAGTTTAATTGTGGTACTTGGTTGCCAGGTTTTGATTTTATTACAGTGATTTAGGGGTATAAAGCAGATAATGATCGGGTTGTCAGTTTGTGTCGTTACATTTGAATCTGCATTTTCATTTCGTAGCACTGCCGCCCACTTAAGCCTGTTCGTCCCGAATAGGCACACAATCACCTTTTCCATAGTGCGCCAGTCGTTCCAGGTGTACGATTTTCATTTTGGACCTTGGGCTGTTGTACTTCTGTATCCTATAGACGACATCGTTCAACCTTTTAATAACCTTATACGGTCCATCCCAATGAGTCTGCAATTTTGGAGACAATCCCTTCTTTCGTTGTGGGTTGTAAAGTAGAACCAATTGACCCTCATTGAATCCCTCAGAATTTGCAGCTCGGTCATATCTAGCCTTCATCTTGTCACTGGCCATTCTAATTCGGTTGCGTACAAATTCATGTAGCTCATTTAAATTTTTTTGCTCTTGGGAAGAGCTGGTGCCTTCTTCACTTGTTGGTGTAGGCTTAACGCCAAATTCCAAATCACCAGGCAATTTTAATTCCGTCCCGAAGACAATTTTAGCAGGTGTTCGTGATGTCGAGTCATGTACAGCTGACCTATATGCCAACAAAAATTTGGGAATGTGCTCGTCCCAGTCCCTTTGATGCGCGCTTACCACTTTTCGCAGGTACTCCTCTAGAGTGCGATTAAATCTTTCTACCATGCCATCGGACTGTGGGTGCAGCGGCGTCGTTCTTGTTTTCTTTATCCCATATAATTCGCACATTTCCCGGAATATAGCAGACTCGAAGTTTCTACCTTGGTCAGAATGTAATTCTATTGGAACACCATAGCGACATACCCAGTTGTTGACAAATACATTCACAACTGTCCTTGCTTCTTGATTGGGTATGGCATATACTTCTGGCCATTTACTAAAATAGTCCATCACCACAAGAACATAGCGATTCCCGGCGTCGCTGACGGGAAAAGGACCTGCTATATCCATTGCTATCCGCTCAAATGGTGCACCTGAGTTGTACTGTTGCAGCTGTCCTCGACTTTTTCTTGCTGGTCCTTTTGCTGCGATGCACTGTGGGCAGTTTGCTATCCAGTCGGCTACGGCTTGTTGACACCCAACCCAATAAAAACGCTGTTTTAGCTTCTCCAGCGTTTTTGTCACTCCCAGATGACCGCCACTAGGACCATTGTGGAACTCGTGCAAAACCTTATTCACCTTGGAGGATGGCACAACTATTAGGTTGGAAGCCATTTTACCATCTGCACTTTCCCATACGCGGTACAAGCACCCGTTTATCAGCTTCAGGCTATTCCACTGAGCCCAATAAGATTTCACAAGTGGGCTTTCAGCTGATATTACATTGCGAGCAGGTCTTCTATTTTCCTCTTTGGCTGCTATAATTGTCGCCAATATGGTGTCGTTTCTCTGTGCCGCTGACCAGTCCTCATCGGAATCGATGTGCGTTAGCCGAACATCAATAACGCATTCCTTCTTTTCGGCCTTAACACAATGTCTGCACTCCAAGCTGCAGGGCCGTCGTGATAAAGCATCTGCATTGTTATGCTTTACGCCCCTTCTATGCTCTATGCTGAAGTCGTAGCTTTGAAGACGTTCAATCCAGCGCGCTAGCTGCCCTTCAGGATTTTTAAACTGCAACAGCCATCTCAATGCAGAATGGTCGGTCCTCAGCGTAAAGTGTTGGCCATACAGGTACTTATGGTAGTGTTTTATGCACTCCAACACTGCCAAAAGCTCACGTCGTGTCACACAGTAGTTTCTCTCAGGCTTTGAGAGTATACGGCTATAATAGCCTATCACTTTTTCTGTGCCATTGACAACTTGCGACAACACACCTCCTATGCCATAGCCGCTCGCATCGGTATCAAGCAAAAATTTCTCTCCAGCTATGGGGTAGGCTAGTACTGGTGACGTACTCAGTAAATCCTTTAGTGTCTGGAACGCATTCTCCTGCTGTTCGCCCCAGTGATACGGCCTCGACTTCTTGGTTAGCTCATGCAAGCTTGCAGCGACGTTGGCAAAATTTGGTACAAAGCGTCTGTAGTAGGTACAAAGGCCCAGAAAGCTGCGCAGTTCATGAAGATTTTTCGGACGAGGCCAGTCCTTTACTGCTCGTATTTTATCTTCATCCGTTGAAATTCCGTCTGCTGTAACTCGATGGCCCAAATACTTTACTTCTCTCTGGAACAATGCACATTTCTTCACGCTAAGTTTTAAACCAGCTGATGATATGCGTTGAAGAACCTCCGCCAAATTTTTGAGGTGCTCATCAAAAGTCTTTCCCATCACGACGATGTCATCAAGGTACACCAAGCAAGTCTTCGAGTGAAGTCCTTTCAGCACTCGTTCCATTAGGCGTTCAAAAGTAGCTGGAGCATTGCAGAGCCCGAATGGCATAACTTTAAACTGCCATAATCCATCGCTCGCGCTAAAAGCAGTTTTCTCCTTATCTTTCTCTGCAATCTCCACCTGCCAATATCCGCTTTGTAGGTCTAACGTGGAGAACCATTTCGTTCCAGCCAGCGTGTCTAAGGTGTCGTCAATTCTTGGTAGTGGATAACTGTCCTTCTTAGTAACGTCATTGAGCTTTCTGTAGTCAACGCAGAATCTCGTACTGCCATCCTTCTTTTTGACTAAGACAACGGGCGAACTCCAAGGACTTGAAGATGGCTCGATTACACCACTCCGCTCCATTTCATGAACAAGTTCTTTTACCTCATTCCGTTTTGCTAGGGGTACACTTCTGGGTGGCTGTTTGATCGGCCTCGCTTCGCCTGTATTTATTTCATGTTTCACTATTGCCGTTCTCCCTTGGCTTTGATCTTTCAAGGCGAAGACGCTGGTGTGCCTTTTTAGCAGCTGTTTAGCTTTATTTCTATCAGGAGCTGCTAATTCTGCTACCCATTTCCCCACGTGTTCTTCAAATTGTTCACGCTCTTTTGCGGACATATTGGCTGGTTCAGACTTTCGCTCGCAGTTTATTATTGCCTCTGGTGGAGTACATTGGCCTATAGCAGAATTTCCGCTGACGACTTTTTTGTTGCCTGATAAATTAAGTACTCTTATAGGGATCTTTCCTCCTTTGCAAGTTTTTACGAGGGCTTTTGCTGTTAATAGCTCGCTCTTAATTTCTGTTGGTTCTACTACCCACAACCGATTGTTCTCACAATCTCCCTCCATGCTTGCCCATATTACTGATTCAGACTGCGGTGGTATAGTCTGGTTTTCAATAGCAACTAGTTTCCTTACGTGCGTTTGATTGTCATATCCAACATCAAGCGGTATTTCAACATTACGCCAAATCATCATCTTTTGCCCCATATGCAGGTTTATGCCATGGTTTATCATAAAATCTGCTCCAATAATAACCTCGTCAACAATATCGGCAACGATAAACACATGTTTTACGCTTATATTGGCTATAGTCACCTTCGCTTCAGTCTTACCGTAGACAGTGGCAGGCTCCCCAGTAGCTGTACGTAGTCTTATATTCCTTAAAGGTTCACACTTCCCCTTCACTATATCAGGCCTGATTATTGACTGCGACGCTCCTGTGGCTATGGTGAAGATGTGCTTTTCGCCGTTGATGTATCCACATGCAGTAAGGTTGCTATTTTTCTGCTGCATTACTGATATGGAGATTGTGGGGCCGTCGTTTGTGGGAGCTAGCTCTTGCCCCTTAGTGCTAGCTCGTTTTAGTTTAACGGGAACTCTTGTGTTGTTTGTTGGTTCACCCGTTTACTATTCCTTGGTGGCGAAACAGATCTGGCTCTTTTTCTTGGCGCCTTGCAGTTGCGCTGGAAGTGGCCAACTTTGCCGCAGTTATAACACTTAGCTTTTACTTTGCCGTCCTTCTCCGCCAATGCTTGTCTCACTGCCTCCTTGATGCTAGAGACTAGATCACTCTCATTTTCGGCAATGACCTCCACGTTCCGCACCTTGCACACCTGTGGCTTCCAAATCACCCTAGCAGTCTCCTGAGCTAGTGCAAATGAAACCATTTCTGCGAATGTAGCCTTTTGTGTAGCACACACTGCAAGCTTGATGTCAGGATCACGGATGCCATTAACAAACGCCTCTGTTTTGACATGATCCAGGAATGGGTGGTTTTCACCTGGATACGTAAGCTGCACTAACCGCTCAATTTCCATTGCGAAATCTTGTAGAGACTCATTGGGCTTTTGTCCTCTACATCGCAATTCCATGCGGTATATATCTCGCTTATGTTCGCCACCATATTTCCGCTGCAGTGCCGCCATTATGTCATCAAAATTATTTCTGCAGCTCCCTGGTACGGATTCAAGTACTTCTGCTGCGGCTCCTTTTAAGGCCAAAATCAGCTCTATGGCCTTTTCTTCACTGTTCCAACCATTTTTGCTGGCAACTGTTTCGAACTGGAACTTGAAGATGTTCAAAGGTGCGCTGCCATCGAAACAAGGCGTCTTTACTCTGCTGGAAGCCTCTGGAATAACTCTCACTGGCCCTCCTTGACACTGAAGATTAACAATTTTTGCTTCCAGTTCATGTAATTTCTCGTCCACATCTTTTACATGCACTTCGACGCCACCAATTTCTAGGCTATGAAGTTTATTCTCTAGTTCTGAGATTTTCTCGTCAAATTTGATGACTTGTACCTCAATGCCATCTACTCTTCTATTTATGACCTCAGAAATTTCCACTAGCTTCTCATTTGTGGCCTTAGATATTTCCTGAACTTCAGCCTTAACTTCAGCTAGCAGTCGCTCGTTGTTAGCTCTAGATGTTTCTTGAACTTCAGCCAGCATTCTCTCATTGTTAGCTCTAGATGTTTCTTGAACTTCAGCCAGCATTCTCTCATTGTTACCTCTAGATGTTTCTTTAACTTCTTGAAATTTTTCCATCATAGCGGCGAACATTGTGCTTAAATCCATGTTGCTTGTCGTGGCACGAGTACATACCTCTATTTCCTCTTTATCCTCAAATTCGTATGTCCCGATGTCGATGCCACGCTGCTTGAACTCATCTATCAGCCTCTTCTGAAGTTCCACTTTATTGCCTGTTGTTGGCAGTTCCAGCTTACTCAGCTCTTTTTTTAGCTGCTCAACTTTTAGCTCTTCAAACTTCATGGCTTCTATTTTTTTTTAATGTCCTTTTGTAATTTTTATTTTAATTAATAATGTTTTTTTTTATTAATGTCCTTTTTATTATTATTAATGTCCTTTTTATTAATTAATAATGTCCTTTTTTTTTATTAATTAATAATGTCCTTTTTATTTTATTTTGCAATTTTACTTCTGACACCAATTGTTACGTTTTTAGTCCTTTACATAAAAACGGTTTTATTATTTTCACAGGATTCGTTGAATTGCAATAAAATAAAACACGGATATTTATTTTACAAATAAATTCTCAGTAACACTTTATTTATTACTTTAAAAACACGTACAACTAAACGCGATGTACACACTAACTATTCTTGGCGATGTTTACTCGTCTAAGTTTAAAAACACACTTCTTCTCTGTCGTCTGGCAGCCTCCCCTTATATAGTAAATTATAAAACCTTCTGGTAACTTCGCTAACTTTCTGGAATGTAGTTGTCTCTTTTTATCTTTAAGTATACGGCATGATCATTTGGTCTTGCTATAGTGTAGTGTATGTGCGTGTGTAGATGCATGAGATTTTTCTTCTGTTTGTTTATCTTCGCACACACACATACTCTAATGCTTGCAACTTAACAAATTACGCTGTCATCAAGTCTACATCTTTTGCAGTTTAAGTTTAATGTCACTGTTTGTAATTGCGATTAAGCAGTCTCGAATAGTCTTGAAAGTTCTAGCTACCGTTTCCTGAAGATTCCGGAAACTTCCATTTTCCGTTATTTTGAATTCTATTGGCAGTTGTCGAGTGATGCCAAGTTTAATTGTGGTACTTGGTTGCCAGGTTTTGATTTTATTACAGTGATTTAGGGGTATAAAGCAGATAATGATCGGGTTGTCAGTTTGTGTCGTTACATTTGAATCTGCATTTTCATTTCGTAGCAATATATATATATATATATATATATATATATATATATATATATATATATATATATATATATATATATATATATATATATATATATATATATATATATATATATATATATATATATATATATATATATATATATATATATATATATATATATATATATATATATATATATATATATATATATATATATATATATATATATATATATATATATATATATATATATATATATATATATATATATATATATATATATATATATATATATATATATATATATATATATATATATATATATATATATATATATATATATATATATATATATATATATATATATATATATATATATATATATATATATATATATATATATATATATATATATATATATATATATATATATATATATATATATATATATATATATATATATATATATATATATATATATATATATATATATATATATATATATATATATATATATATATATATATATATATATATATATATATATATATATATATATATATATATATATATATATATATATATATATATATATATATATATATATATATATATATATATATATATATATATATATATATATATATATATATATATATATATATATATATATATATATATATATATATATATATATATATATATATATATATATATATATATATATATATATATATATATATATATATATATATATATATATATATATATATATATATATATATATATATATATATATATATATATATATATATATATATATATATATATATATATATATATATATATATATATATATATATATATATATATATATATTGTTACGAAATGAAAATGCAGATTCAAATGTAACGACACAAACTGACAACCCGATCATTATCTGCTTTATACCCCTAAATCACTGTAATAAAATCAAAACCTGGCAACCAAGTACCACAATTAAACTTGGCATCACTCGACAACTGCCAATAGAATTCAAAATAACGGAAAATGGAAGTTTCCGGAATCTTCAGGAAACGGTAGCTAGAACTTTCAAGATTATTCGAGACTGCTTAATCGCAATTACAAACAGTGACATTAAACTTAAACTGCAAGAGATGTAGACTTGATGACAGCGTAATTTGTTAAGTTGCAAGCATTAGAGTATGTGTGTGTGCGAAGATAAACAAACAGAAGAATAATCTCATGCATCGACACACGCACATACATTGCACCATAGCAAGACCAAAATGATCATGCCGTACACTTAAAGATGAAAAGAGACCTGAATTACAGTACAGTTAAAGATAAAGAGAGACGGCTGTATTCCAGAAAGTTAGCGAAGTTACCAGAAGGTTTTATAATTGACTATATAAGGGGAGGCTGCCAGACGACATGGATAAGTGTGTTTTTAAACTTAGACGAGTAAACATCGCCAAGAATAGTTAGTGTGTACATCGCGTTTAGTTGTACGTGTTTTTAAAGTAATAAATAAAGTGTTACTCAGAATTTATTTGTAAAATAAATATCTGTGTTTTATTTTATTGCAATTCAACGAATCCTGTGAAAATAATAAAACCGTTTTTATGTAAAGGACTAAAAACGTAACAATTGGTGTCAGAAGTGGGATTGCAAAATAAAATAAAAAGGACATTATTAATTAATAAAATAAAAAAAGGACATTATTAAATAATAAAAAGGACATTAAAAAAAATATAGAAGCCATGAAGTTTGAAGAGCTAAAAGTTGAGCAGCTAAAAAAAGAGCTGAGTAAGTTGGAACTGCCAACAACAGGCAATAAAGTGGAACTTCAGAAGAGGCTGATAGATGAGTTCAAGCAGCGTGGCATCGACATCGGGACATACGAATTTGAGGATAAAGAGGAAATAGAGGTACGTACTCGTGCCACGACAAGCAGCATGGACTTAAGTACAATGTTCGCCGCTATGATGCAAAAATTTGAAGAAACATCTAAAACCACAAATGAGAAATTTGAAGAAACATCACATCTAGAGCTAACAATGAGAGAATGCTGGCTGAAGTCAAGGCCGAAGTTCAAGAAACATCTAAGGCCACAAATGAGAAACTTCAAGAAACATCTAAGGCCACAAATGAGAAACTTCAAGAAATTTCTGAGGCCATAAATAGAAGAGTAGATGGCATTGAAGTACAAGTCAGCAAATTTGACGAGAAACTCTCAGAACTAGAGAACAAACTCCATAGCCTAGAAATTGGCGGCGTCGAAGTGCATGTAAAAGATGTGGACGAGAAATTACATGAACTGGAAGCAAAAATTGTTAATCTTCAGTGTCAAGGAGGGCCAGTGAGAGTTATTCCAGAGGCTTCCAGCAGAGTAAAGACGCCTTGTTTCGATGGCAGCGCACCTTTGAACATCTTCAAGTTCCAGTTCGAAACAGTTGCCAGCAAAAATGGTTGGAACAGTGAAGAAAAGGCCATAGAGCTGATTTTGGCCTTAAAAGGAGCCGCAGCAGAAGTACTTGAAACCGTACCAGGGAGCTGCAGAAATAATTTTGATGACATAATGGCGGCACTGCAGCGAAAATATGGTGGCGAACATAAGCGAGATATATACCGTATGGAATTGCGATGTAGAGGACAGAAGCCCAATGAGTCCCTACAAGATTTCGCAATGGAAATCGAACGGTTGGTGCAACTATCTTATCCTGGCGAAAATCACCCATTGCTGGAGCAGCTGAAAATTGATTCCTTATTGCGTGGCATTAGTGATCCTGACGTGAGGTATGCAGTATATGCGACACCGAAGCCTACTTTTATAGAAACTGTGACATATGCTTTAGCACAGGAGACCGCAAGGATAATTTCTAAGCCGCAAGCGTATATGGTCCGAAATCTGGAGGTGATTACCGAGAAAGAAGCTAATTGGGAAAAGGACATCAAAGAGGCAGTAGTGCAAGCATTGGCTTTAAATAAAAACAAAGTGCGAATAAAATGCTATAGCTGCGGAGAGAAAGGCCATATCCAGCGCAACTGCAACGCAACAAGAAAGCAAACAAAATCTGTCTCGCCATCATGGAATAATAAATGGAAGAGTCATCAAAAGTCTCGTTGTGATGGCTGTTATCAAGAGCGACAACAGGAGCAGTGTCATCACCCTGAAGCACGTAACGAAGACAGACGGCATAAAGAAATAAGAGAGCGTCTGCGCCTGAAGGAAGCCCGACTAGCTGAGGAGCGTACGAAATTGGCTGTGGAACGAAAACGTTTGCAACGAGAGGCTGAATCATTACGCTTGGAACGGGAGCGCCAAAAATTAGAGCGTGAGAAGCTAGAAATAGAGCTTCGAGAAATTAAACGTCAACAAATGCAAATTTCTGCGGCGCGTGATGGTTTCAGAAAAGGTATAAGACAACGTGGTGCCAATGAGTGCAGTATTAATGAACGTAAAGGTAATAAAGGCCCAGGGTATGACGATACACGCTCTCCGATGAGATTTGATGCCACTCCAGCCTCTGCAATATCTGCGCGTAAAGGAAGTAGTTACAGCTACACTTCGCCCGGTACAAGTAAAGAAGTCTTCAGTTCATCTACCGGCAAAGGAACAGGCAAAGGAACAGATTACAACAGAAATAGTCACATGTACTCAGTTAATAATTATAATCGAGCAGTACCCAGTGGATGTGGTACACACGCTTATAGCACGGAAAAGAGACTGTCATGGGATAACTACAAGTTGGAAGCAGATATCCGTGGTATCATCGAAAGGATGAATGACGTCGTACACATGATAGAGCAGTACATTGGACGGAAGACAAAAATTAAGTTTGAACCACTGGCGCACTATGGAAAAGGTGATTGTGTGCCTATTCGGGACGAACAGGCTTAAGTGGGCGGCAGTGTTACGAAATGAAAATGCAGATTCAAATGTAACGACACAAACTGACAACCCGATCATTATCTGCTTTATACCCCTAAATCACTGTAATAAAATCAAAACCTGGCAACCAAGTACCACAATTAAACTTGGCATCACTCGACAACTGCCAATAGAATTCAAAATAACGGAAAATGGAAGTTTCCGGAATCTTCAGGAAACGGTAGCTAGAACTTTCAAGATTATTCGAGACTGCTTAATCGCAATTACAAACAGTGACATTAAACTTAAACTGCAAGAGATGTAGACTTGATGACAGCGTAATTTGTTAAGTTGCAAGCATTAGAGTATGTGTGTGTGCGAAGATAAACAAACAGAAGAATAATCTCATGCATCGACACACGCACATACATTGCACCATAGCAAGACCAAAATGATCATGCCGTACACTTAAAGATGAAAAGAGACCTGAATTACAGTACAGTTAAAGATAAAGAGAGACGGCTGTATTCCAGAAAGTTAGCGAAGTTACCAGAAGGTTTTATAATTGACTATATAAGGGGAGGCTGCCAGACGACATGGATAAGTGTGTTTTTAAACTTAGACGAGTAAACATCGCCAAGAATAGTTAGTGTGTACATCGCGTTTAGTTGTACGTGTTTTTAAAGTAATAAATAAAGTGTTACTCAGAATTTATTTGAGAATTTATTTGTAAAATAAATATCTGTGTTTTATTTTATTGCAATTCAACGAATCCTGTGAAAATAATAAAACCGTTTTTATGTAAAGGACTAAAAACGTAACAATATATATATATATATATATATATATATATATATATATATATATATATATATATATATATATATATATATATATATATATATATATATATATATATATATATATATATATATATATATATATATATATATATATATATATATATATATATATATATATATATATATATATATATATATATATATATATATATATATATATATATATATATATATATATATATATATATATATATATATATATATATATATATATATATATATATATATATATATATATATATATATATATATATATATATATATATATATATATATATATATATATATATTATATATATATATATATATATATATATATATATATATATATATATATATATATATATATATATATATATATATATATATATATATATATATATATATATATATATATATATATATATATATATATATATATATATATATATATATATATATATATATATATATATATATATATATATATATATATATATATATATATATATATATATATATATTTATATATATATATATATATATATATATATATATATATATATATATATATATATATATATATATATATATATATATATATATATATATATATATATATATATATATATATATATATATATATATATATATATATATATATATATATATATATATATATATATATATATATATATATATATATATATATATATATATATATATATATATATATATATATATATATATATATATATATATATATATATATATATATATATATATATATATATATATATATATATATATATATATATATATATATATATA